>AWOL01S0000371.1:84140-122574 GCA_000715115.1 Nicotiana otophora
ACTCTGAAATGTAATAAAAATACTCCAATAAATATCACATTCAATGAGAAACTATTAAGCATCAAGGCATACAATAATTATAATTTATTTATGAAACAAACAATGACAAGTAACAGTTAATTGTAGAAATTAGGGAGAAAATGGGCAGTTTAATATTTAATATGCTAAATGTCAAGTAGCAATTAAGACACATAAATCAAATAAGCATGTAACAATTATTGCAAGAATTTAAGAATTAATATTTGACAAGTAATAGGAGAGAACATAAAATAGTGCTTTTCAAGGTCTTAGAACATAAAATTAATTATTAAATTTAAAGATGACATTTTGGGTCATCACACAGGGATTGGATTTAAATGATGTTCAAGTAATTTCTGGTTTAACATTATTCATGATAATTAACACTTTGATTAGAGAGTAGACAACGAGTTATTATCAAGATTCAAGATGAAAAAATAAGGGTTTTGGTATGATAGGTGCAAAATTGTTATTCTGAACGTGACAATGTTATATTTCACTCTTAAGGTTCTATCGATTCTCACGAATTCAATAGGTGATTAGCTTATACTTCCGATTCAGATTCCTCTCGCGATTAAATCTAAATCTTTCAAATAAGCTAATGTGAAGTACGGTGAAACTTGCAAGAATCTATTGGTATGAATGATCTAAGAGAAACTTATCGCGAATATTTCTCAATCATGATTTAAACGGTAACTCAAAAAGCTCTCTCGATTACTTCAAAGAATCACCAAAATAAACTAAGCATACGATGCAATAATATTGAAAAAGATGTTCCTCTTTCAATTAAACACTATAAAGTATAAAATTACAACTAGCATTAAAGCTTTTACAATAAATTCAAGCAATTAAATAGTAGTCAAATCCATAAACAACAACTAAGTCATCAAATCACGTCTGTCACGATCCGAATTCCCACCCTCGGGACCGTGATGACGCTTAACATTTCACTTGCTAGGCAAGCTAACGTTAGCTAAATTTATTAACTAGTTTTAACAATTTAAATGAAAATGTTAACAATAACAATTGAATAGTTTGAAATAAGGTGATATACTACCGAACAACGTAAACTGAATATAATCCCAGAAACTGGAGTCACGAATACATGAGCGTCTAGAGTGCTACAGATAATAGTCTGAATAAACACAACTATTTGAATCTAAATAAACAACAACGATAAATAGAAGGGGACTTCAGGATTGCGGACGTCATGAAATTATACCTCAAGTCTCCATAAGTAGCTGGATCAGGGTAGTCTCACTATGCGCTATTGCAATCAACTCTGGTATTTGCACAAGAAGTGCAGTTGTAGTATGAGTACAACCGACCCCATGTACTCTATAAGTGTCAAGCCTAACATCGACGAAGCAGAAACGAGGCTAAGGTGGGCCACTTATAATAACCTATACGCAATAATAATTATAATAATAACAGAAAACAGGAAATGGAAGTAAAGTAATTAACTCATGAAAACGAACTCGAAATTCAACTATTAGAGGGCCCAGAATAACAAGTCTCATAGCCTTATATCATAATGCCGAGGCTAATTCAACAATCACAAACAAGTACCACAAATGCAATCCGTTGCGGCGCAACTCGATCCCACCATGTCATCATCTATCCATATCATAATCCAACTTTATTCCACCATTTCAGTTCATTGCCTTTCAATTCCTGTTGTGGCTTGCAACCCGCTCCCCAAACAATTTCAATCATCAACATAAACAATTCAAAAACCAAATTTACAAGAATATCTACATCAAGAGGGTAAATGTACAAGGCAATGACCACATAATAATCAAAGAATCTCTGACAACTCAGAAGTCTCGACTTTACCAATTAATCAGTTTCTAACAACTAAACAACTCACGCAAGTGAAACCACATTATAGAATGCAATAAATATTACAAAACAATATAGCTATTAAAGCACATGACAATTAAAGCATGCAATTAAGACAGGTAGAAACAAATAGCAAATAAGCATGAGTCATGGAAAAAACGAACAAATTTAGACAAAGGGACAACTAAATGACAAGTAACATATATGACATGGAAGTCAATTAAAGACATGTAACAATTAAGGCATGAAGCAAAAATATCATGTAATAAACTAAAGCATGGAAATAAATATCAAATTCAGACATGCTAAATCCCATGACGACGTATATACACTCATTACCTCGCATATACGTTGTTTTCCCACATAATTCACATAACACATAGTCCAAGAATTCCTAATTCACTCAAGTCAAGGTTAGACACAACACTTACCTCACTCCGTGAATCAAAGCAATCAACCAACCACGACCTTGGCTTTTGAACAAGCCTCCAACCAACCAAATCTAACAAATTATCGATCAAATGATTCAAAATAAGCTTTAGAAACTACCCATCAATGAAATAGGTTCAATTTTGATCATTTTTTTAAAAGTTAACAAAAGTTAACCCCGGGTCCGCTTGGTCAAAATCTCAAATTCGGACCAAAATTCGATTACCCACTCACCCCGAGCCCACTTATATGATTTGTTTCGAAATCCAACCTCAATTTGAGGTCTAAATCTCAATTTTACATTTTTTTCTAATTTCTACCCAAACCCTTAATTTCTACCATGGAAATCCTAAATATAATATTAAAATCTCATGAAAAGTAATGGAGAATTGAAAAGAAATGGATTAAAGCTACTTACCGATGAATTTGGGAAGCAAATCTCTTGGAAAATCGCCTCTAGAGTGTTTAAGGTTGAGAAATAGTGTAAAATGATCTAAGTCTTGATTTTTCCTTCTTTTACCTAGCAGTAGATGTCGCAATTGCGATGTCTTGTTCGCAATTGCTACAATCACAAATGCGAAACATAGGTCGCAAATGTGAACTATGCATCAGACGCCCAGATGTCGCAATTGCGACAAATTGATAGCACATGTGAACTGCTCTCCTTAGCAAAACGACCAAGTTCTTCGCAAATGCGAAGATACCTATACTCAACATAACATCGCAATTGTGATAACAGAGTCGCAAATGCCGACACAAGACAAATCGTAAATGCGTCTCTTTTCTTGCAAATGCGAGAACCCTAGTACCTAGCCCATGCTCGCAAATATGATGTGGTGATCGCAAAAGCGAGGCTCGCATTTGTGAGCCAGACCTCGCAAATGCGAGATTTGCAGTCCAACATCTGAAGCAGCAATGCACCAGCTAGTCCAAGTTATCCAAAACTCTTCCGAAACGCGTCTGAAACTCTTCCGAGCCCCTCGAACTCTAAACCAAACATGCACACAAATGTAATATCATCATATGAACTCGCTCGCGCGATCAAATCATCAAAATAACATCTAAATCAACAAATCGAACATCAAAATGAATGAAATTTCAACGGAAACTCAAGAATAACTAGAATCACAACTAAGCGTCCGAATCAAGTCAAACCAACTCCGAATTGCACAAAAATTTGCTAACATGTTTCAAATAGTAATACAGAGTTATACCAAGTCTCAACATCAAAATCCGAACCCGATAGCCATGAAGTCAACTTACGGTTAAACTTAGGAAATTTTCAAACTTTCAAAATACTAGATTTCGGCAAAATGAGTCAAATCAACCTAGGGACCTCCAATTTCAATTTCGGGCATACGCCCGAGTCCAAAATCACGATACAAACCTATCGGAATCGACAAAACGCCGAGCCAAGATCGTTTTTATAAAATATTGACTGTAGTCAACTCAAGTTATTTTTAAAGCCAAAAATTATGTTTTCTTCAAATTTTCACAAAAAAGTTTTTCAAAAAGCGATACAGACCATGCATGCAATCCAAGAAACATCAAACGAAACTAACTGAGGTCTCGGAGCGCAGAAATAAAGGCCAGTACTCAAAATGACCTATCGGGTCGTCACAACATCAAACCCTAAGGTAAACTGCTTCATAGATATGGAGAAAGTCATTACAAATAGAGTTAAAGAATAAAAGAACATTAATCTAATATTATAATCCAAACTCGCGTATTGAATTGGTAGAAGGAAGATGAAATCTTATGCTTTGAAGCCTCCAATGCTCTCCAAAATCTCCCAAGGTTAAAAGTCCCCTCAAAATCATATTTTTGGTGTATTTATACCATGAGGAATGTGTCCGTACGAAACTACCCTTTCCAAGCAGAAGTGGGAAACTACTCAAAGGAAAATGCATAGAGGATTTTCAAAGAGTTAATTTTTATCACGCTGCAGGAATTTTGTACTAGCGCCCTGCGTCCCGCGGCGGGGCAGTGTATTTTTCTCAAAGTAAATTTGTTTTGTCGCTTTTTGATATTCAGACTTGGGCCTCGACCCCCAAATGCAAATCCGGTTTAATTCCTTGGGCTTTTACTCAGACCTTAAAGTTTCACATTATTTAATTTTATCTCCAAATTATCTTTTTAACTCAGAATCATTTCCTGCAAGACATAAAATACTTAA
This sequence comes from Nicotiana otophora, assembly GCA_000715115.1. Lineage (NCBI taxonomy): Eukaryota > Viridiplantae > Streptophyta > Magnoliopsida > Solanales > Solanaceae > Nicotiana > Nicotiana otophora. The sequence continues at coordinate 88,606 of AWOL01S0000371.1, forward strand.
TAAGTGCAAATCACCATCATTTAAGCTCAAACACAAGTGAAATGCAGTAATTAGAGTGCAAACTACGGATTTCTAGCCTACACTTAATATGACTTATTTTTATTACATGAAAAATATATATACGACCCAGTAGATACACCAACACAGTAACTATGTTTAGTCCCAAATAAATCGGGTGCCACATGAATCCTCATTATCTATGTTTATCTATTTTGTGAGGTATTACACTTATTGTCAATTTTATTGCGACCCATTTCTTTTATTTTGTATTTATACTAAACCAAACAATTTAACCTTAAAAGTTACTACATTTTAAATAAAGAATACATATCACTTATTTATAATTAAATAATAAAAACTATAATTCATTAGCTAGATGTAAACATGTAGTTTCGATGAGCTTTCTGCCATTTATGTTGTCAATTCAGCATCTATGTAATAGTATTTCAATTTCTTTTTGTACAATAATGTTTTTCTTTACCTCAATTCTTTTACCTATAGAAACCAAGCAAATGCTGTCATGTCTTAGCCTAAATGGTGATCTTAAGTCGGGCCCCATTTTTTTATTTTATTTTTTCAATTTTTGTAGATAAAGTTTTAAATTTTAATTGTCATGAATAAAATAACATATACTATGGATTTGATTTCGTGAATCAAATTAGTAATACTAACAATTTATTTTTTAAACTTGATGTTTGTTTCTTTAAAGTTATTTATTAATATACAAGTGGTTACTATTTATTTAATCTTTTTACTCCAGAAATAAAACTTGATTAATTAGTTAAATTAGCAAGTTCAATAATTCCGAAAAGAAAAAGTATCATGAAATTAAAAAAATTTAAAGAGGAGATCGATAATTTAGAGGGTGTAAGAGACATTTAAATGTATGATTGGGTAGAAGGAGGAAATGTCTATAATTTAAATTTGAAAGTGCATCACATGAAGTTGAAAAAAATAATTTTCACCCTGTTTGACTTGGACACAAAATTTATAATATTAATTTTACTAATAAATTAGTGGTAGTGAAATAAGAGTTTAAAGTAATGGAATAAATTTTAGTTCGGTATAAATAAATCACATAAAATTCGAAATTTCGATTCTTGAAATTTATAAATTTTTATATAGTAATATTATAAAGTGGGATGGTACAAAATATTTCAACATTTCCCAAAATAGTATGAGATTCATCTCAATCACATATTTCTAAAAGTATTTGGAAAATAATTCCTTTTATTTTTATTAAACTATATAACGACATTTTCATTTTCAAAGGATAGAGAATAACCAACTATATTTTCTATCTTCTGTTTGAATTTTGAATTTTGAATTTGAAAATTTGACGTAATCTTTGCTCACATTTAGATTTTTACTCACAACTAATCCTTTTTTACCTTTTATTTAGATTTATTGTTACAAATATTATAGAAGGATGGTTTTAAAATGATCATAAATCATAAGGATATATTTTTGTTTTCCAACATAAATCATAAGGATATATAATTGTCAACAAAATCAATCCTTGATGCTGTAGTACAACTAACTCAAGAACCAAATCTAGAAAGATTATTTTTTAAGTTACCTTCATAATCTCATTTTTATAATCCGATTCTCTAATAGTTTCCTACTATGTTGTCTGTAAAGGTGTATTTCATCCGGAAGGTACAAACTATTGAGACGAAATTAAAATTTGAAATTTTTGTGTTAGAGATTTTATCCTTTTGAGTTATTGGTTCTAACATAATAATTTGTACATCTTAAATAAATTTATTAAGATCTTCTCGATTTGTCCATATCATCCTTGCACGGGATCATGCTAATCTTCTTTGTATCGTTCTAATTTTATCAAATGTTCCCGAAGGTACATTTATTAAGAAAAATATAAAGTTTGAATTAAAATTACTAGATTCTACTAAACCCGTTTCCTACACTCTACCTGTAGCGATCCAACTGGTTGTTTTGAGTTTTAGTGCGTCGTTCGGTGATTTGATACCTTAAGTAGCTTCACTTTATGTATTACGACTTGTACGCTAGTCAAAATTGAATTTCGGGAAGTTCGGAGTTAATTCAGAAGAAAAATTCTCAATTCGAAAGGTTTAAGTTGGAAGGGTTGACCAAAGTTTGACTTTTGAGTAAACGACCTCATAATCGTGATTTGAAGCTTCAAATAGGTTCGTATGATTATTTCGGACTTGGGCGTATGTTCTGGTTGAGTATCAAATGATCCAGGAGCATTTCGGCGCTTATTATGGAAAGTTGACATTTTGAAGGTTTTAAAATTTTCTAAGTTTGATTTGAAGTGGACTTTGGTGTTATCAATGTCCGTTTGAGGTTCCGAGCCTTGGAATAGGTTCGTATCATGATTTGTGATTTGCACGTACAATTTGGCGTTATTCGAGAATGTTTAAGTGTAATTCGAACGCGTTCGGCAAAGTTTGAATGTTTGAAAGTTGAAAGAAAGGTTTTGACCGTCGATTCATAGTTTTTATGTTGTTTGGTGTGATTTGAGGCTTCGAGTAGGTTCGTGTTATGTTTTGGGATTTGTTGGTGTGATTGGACGGGGTCCCGGGGGCCTCGGGTGTGTTTCAGGATGGTTTCGGATAAAGTCTCCTTGTTTTATCATTCCTAGTTTATGGTGTTCCTGGTAAGCATCGCGATCGCGGGTAAAGGGACACGATCACGAAGAGTAGCTTGTGCTGGGGAGGAATTTGTGCATCGGTCGTGAACACGGAGAAGGATTGGGTGTAACCTACGGGAACACGACTGGGTATCGCGAATGCATAGAAGGATAGGGCCTGGCAGGCGTTAAGCCTTCCCAAATGCATCATGTAGACCGCAAACGCGAAGGGCCGGGATTAGAAGGCTTCGTGAACGTGACGTGGAGGTCGGGAACGCGTAGATTAATTTTTGGCTGCAGTATTTTTGGCCTTCGCGATGGCGAAGAGGAAATGCCTGGGCAGAGAGCTTTTTATTTCGGGACTTAGCTCATTTCTCTCACATTTTCACTTGGTTGTGCGATTTTTGGAGCTCTTGGATAGAAGATTTTCATCATTTTCTATGAAGTATATTATTTCAACTTGTTGTAAGATAAATACATAGATTATGTATGGATTTAAACATGGAATTTTGTAAAAATTCTGGGATTTTTGAAGAAAAACCTAGAATTTGATATTTTGAATTTTGACAATGAAATTAGGAATAAATTATATATTTGAGTTCGTGGTATTATGGGTAATGTTTATCTTCAAACAATTTTGAAATCTAGGACTTTGTTGACCGGAGTTGAGAATTTTTATAATTGATTAATTATGAGTATTGGAGTATATTTTTATTGGTTTGCACGTTATTTGACTAGTTTCTTGATGAGTGTCGGTTTAAAGTGTTAGAGAGGCGTTGGAGTCAGTTATGGAACTTCGCAGTGAGGTAAGTCTCATGTCTAATCTTGTGAGGGAAAAACTACATCGTATGCATTAATTAAATTGTTATGTGCTACTAGTTGTGGGTACTACGTACGCACGAGGTAACGAGAGTTCGTATGTAGCTAAAAGCATGTTTATGTCCGGGTAGACTTAAGACTTTATCATGTAATATTTGAATTATTTGAACTTAATTTGCTTGCTTAATTAATTGAATTTATAATTAAAATTAAGTTGGGAATATATTAGGCCGAGCTTTATCACCCTAAGTGATTTGGCGAGATATTTGATAAACGGTAAAAAAAAGTCATGTTTACTTTATGTTCTTGTACCTGTGTTGTAAGCACGTGACTCGTAACTCGATAAGTTTCTTTCTTTCCTGTGGATCGAGCCGAATGCCTAGGAAGTATATTGAGATGTATATCTGGTTCGCTCCAGTCGATCCTCGGTAGTGTACACACCACTCTGAATTGGGTCGTACGACCTCAGCATAATCGTGCATGATACCGCTAGCAGTCCCGATATTCGTGAGATCCCTCCCCCCTATTAAGACCTGGCATTTATATAGTATTCCTCATATGTTTGATATTACACTTGATATTTCTGATCTGTTGAGATAACATATGACATTTGAGAGATTTATATCGTCAAAAGGAATGTTAGAGGATTATGTTAGTCACAGTTTTTACCTCTTTATTACGGTTGTGCTTCATATTTGTTTATGATTTAATAATATTGACCACTAGTAAGTGTTGATATCGATCCCTCGTCATTACTTCTTCGGGGTTAGGGTAGATACTTACTGGGTAAGTATCACGATCCCAAATCCACTAGTCATGATGGCACCTAACTCAACCCGCTAGGTAAGCCAACTAATAACCATCCAAGTTCAATAATATTAATAAGACAATTGAACAAAAGGAATTACCTGAATCTTATATATTTTTCAAGAACATGTAGTACAAATCATGAGCTTCTAACAATAGAGTTTATAAAGAGGAAATGAAAAAAATACATAATCTGTTTGAATAGTACATTAACAGAGTTTTATAGATCTAAAGCTACCACGAACAAAAGGCAGCTACGGCTGAGACGTAGGTACATCTTCAATCCAGCACCCATCGAACACAGCAACATTAGCAACCAACACCTGCACGCAAGGTGCAGAAATATAGTATGAGTACAACCGACCCCATGTACTCAATAAATAAGTAACAAACCTAACCTTAGGTTGAAAGTAGTGACGAGTTTGTACCATGGTCGGGTACCAACTTCAATAACCAATAATAGTTCATAACAAATAAAACAAGTAATACCAGAAGTAACTCAACACTCAAATGCTCAACAAAAAAATATGATTTCTGAAAATAGTTCTGCCTTTCAAGTACTTCAATGAAACCCAAATCGTTTACCAGAGATTACCAAAAATATGAATAAATTTGAAAACAATAATTTTTCCAAAATCCTTTTCATAATAAATACGATGTTTCATTTTCTTTCCAGATAACCAGTGCAAAACAAATGTATCACTATGTTCATCTGTCAACATGTGTGAGAAATCATAAATGATGGGATACCGTACAATATGAGAAAAATACATCTCAATGCCTGTATGTCATGTGTGCATGTCAATGCAATGTATCTCATAGATGAACTCATGTACTTACACTCCCAGAGTACTCAATCTCACTGTCTCGCATTCTCTCTCACTATGCTCAAGGCTCAGCACACTCAATCACTCAGCGATGTACAATATCTGCTACGGCATGTAGCCCGATCCATATATGACCGTAAGTCTCATTGCGGCGTGCAACCCAATCCACATATATATAGTTGACTGCGCTCACTGGGGGTGTGCAGATTTCGGAGGGGCTCCTTTAGCCCAAGCACTATATTATTGCAGCGTGCAACCCGATCCAATATTGTTGCGGCATGAAACCTGATCCAATAATATATATATAGTCTGAAATCTCGTTGCGGCATGCAACCCGATCCATATAAAATATAATCAATATAATATACTGTGGCGTATAGCCCGATCCCAAAATGTCACTCTCACTCAGTCATCAATCTCTCCAGTCTCACTTACGGGCTCACAATGTTAAGAAACTAGCCCGACAACAATGATATGATGTATCAATAAATAATATCTTAGACTGAGATATGGTATGAATGCATGAATATGATTGAGTACGAAATATCAATGAAATCAGTGAGATGACAGTAAGAAACGACTACTATGGGTCCAAACAATATCGGCATAAAGCCTAAACATGATATCTAGCATGATTGACATCTCAATTACTTTATCACATAGTGAAAACACAAATATCAACAAAATAGGGCCACTATTCAGTGCCATGGAAACAGCAGAGTCCCAATTCACATGGTGCACGCCCACACACCCGTCACCTAGCATGTGTGTTACCTCAACACAAATCACATAACACGCATCTCGGGGTTTCATACCCTCAACACTAAGATTAGAAGAGTTACCTCAAACAAGCCAATTCCAACACCGAAAAAGCCAAGCGATGCTCTAAAATGCCATCCCACGCGTTCCGACCTCCGAACGGCTCAAAAACTAACCAAAAACAATTCAAATACATCAAACAATGTTAAAGGAACCAATCTCGATCGAAAAGATCAAATCTTGAATCAAAAGTTCGAAATCGGCCAAAAATCCATCCTGGGCCCTCACCTCGGAACCCGATAAAATTTATAAATTCCAACAACCCATTCAATTACGAGTCCAACCATACTAGTTTCACTCAAATCCGACTCCGATTCAAAATTCAAAACTCAAAAATGCATATTATGAATCTTTAGACCAAACCCCCCAATTTTCTCTATAAAATTCACAATTCAATTACTAAAAACGATGCTAGATTCGTGATATAAGATAAAAAATGAGTAGAGAACACTTACCACAGTCCACAATATGAAAATTGCTCCAAGAATCGACTCAATCCGAACTTGAAAATGTTAAAATGAAGCCAAAATCGCGAACCCTTGTATTTATCATTCTGCCTAGCACTTCCGTACCTGCGACACATTAGCCGCTTCTGCGGCCTCGCATTTGCGAGCAAAAACACTCTTTTGTGGAGAAGCACTGGAGGTATGCCTTCGCACCTACGGTAAAATTCTCGCATTTGCGCACTCGCAGGTGCGCCCACTTGTCGCTTCTGCGCTCAACTCATCGCATCTGTGCCTTCGCAGATGCGAAGCAATCTCCGCTTCTGCGAAACCCTGCTCCCAGCAATATTTCCACTCCTGCGGCCCCTTCATCGTTTCTGCGACCCTCGCACCTGTGCAAACCAGTCGAAGGTGCGGTCATATTAGAACCAGCAATAGCAATATTGAAGAAAATGATCTGAAATCAATCCGAAATACGCCCGAACCTCTCGGGACCCCGTCCAAATATACCAACAAGTCCAATAACATAACATGGACCTATTCGAGGCCTCAAATCACCCATAACAACATTGAAACGACGAATCGCACCTCAAATCGAAATCTATGAACTTTGAACTTTCAAATTCAATAACTCGTGCCGAAACATAGCAAATCAATCTAGAATGACTTCAAATTTTGCGCACAAGTCCCAAATAACGTAACGAAGATATTCTAATTCCCGGAATCACAATCCGAATCCGATATCAAAAATTCCACTCCCAGTCAAACTTTTCAAAATTTTAACTTTCGCCATTTCGAGCCAAATTCAACTACGACCTTCGAATCACAATTCGGACGCGCTCCTAAGTACGAAATCACCCAATGGAGCTAATGGAACAACTAGAACTCCGTTCCGGGCTCAAATTCACAAATAGTCAAACTTAGTCGACTATTTTAAATTTAAAGCTTCTAATTGAGAATCATTTTTTCAAATCAAATCTGAATAACCTGAAAATCAAAACCGACGATTCACATAAGTCATATTATATCATACAGATCTACTCATACCCTCAAACAATCAAGCAAAGTATAAATGCTCAAAACGACTGGTCGGATCGTTACAGTAGGCGTTGATTTACATACTCACGCTACACTTCTGCACTAAACGTGCAGGATCTGACAAGTTCATTTGGTGGTCATCCTGGCGCGTAGGCGCAACTGCTGAGGGGACTTTATTGTGAGTTGCTTTCTATGCTATACACCGCAACCCTCAACGTCTCCATCTTATTTATTTACTTTATCATGTCTATTTTATATTCCAGATAGATGTTGTATTATTGTACCCGTTAGCAGACGCTCATGCACTTGTGACACATGGTTTTGGGTTGTTCTAGAATTTGTTTGTGATTTTACTTAGCATTGACACACTCTTATTATTTATTCTATTTAAATTGTAAGTTTTCATGATTTTATTGCGTTAATTTCTTTATCTAATAAAATTTACGATTTAAAAATTAATAAAATAAAAAATTAAGTTTGCAGTTCACTGTTGGCTTGCCTAACGGCGATGTTGGACGCCATCACGAGCTATAGTAAGAATTGGGTCGTGACACTAGCCCTACCATTGTAAATTAGCCATGAATAAGGATTTCGACATGATCAAGTAATGAGATTTTAATATGTTAAGATTTTGCAATGTAGCATCGAATAGTTAGAATTCACGGTATGCTTGAAAAGATTTTATTCTGACAATTTTTCTTAGTTGTACTTGTACATGTAGTTGGGTAAATATGTAGGGAGAGGTTATAATAAGTTTTATTTCGGGGTCACCTTTTATGTGTGTTTTTGTCCCGTTGAGGTGAACTTGTGTATACTAGTTAAGAAAATGCATTTCTCAAATGATTGAGGCTTGCACCTCGCTGTTTTTCCCTATTGAAAAAAATGAGGAATTTACGAGAACTATCTATTAAACTTAAAGTAATTATCCGATTTTATCCAGTTGGATAATAATTACTAAACTTACCTATTTCATATAAAATTATTACATGTCCATCCATTAAGGAGGTCTTTAAAGGCTTTAGGTGAAATGAATCTATGCCTAACCCACACTTGATCTTACTTCCTTCAACCTACGGTAGAAACTTTTCATTTCTCCTTCATCAATTTACTCTCGTTGTTCTTGCTTTTATTTTCATAGGTTAAATTATTTATATGATAAACAATATTTCTATGATATCCACAAAGTAAAATTTGGACAAATTAATGGGTGTAAGGAGTAGTAATATTTATTTAGCTATTTAATAATTTTGTGTATACATCAAAAGAGGTTTCTTCAATATGCACAAATTACGATTCAATTAACTTATACATGCATATTTTGTTGAATGAAATCATGACCCATGAATACCGTTGCTAAAAAAACACTTTCTCCCTGTGTGCAAATTGCATATTTTTTTGTTACTATTTGTCCTTGTTCGAGTTATTTCCCGAAATTTGATTGTGATTTCGGTGCTTAAAATTTGATAAGGTTCGACGATAAACTAAACAAATCAGCATGAATTTCGCAAATGATACTTTATGTTGTCTATAGTACCTTTGGAAAGTTTATACGGAAATTTGGTTGCATTTGGAGCTCATTTGAGGTGATTATTGGAATTAAAATTTTGAAGACCTTTCATTGTTGAGCTTGAAAATTTTTAATCTGAAGAAACACAATTATCCAACAATATATTATTACTATATACAATATACTAAAAGTATATCGATATATTATACAATTTACAACTACAATATAATTTAGCAGTACATACAATAATATTTCTACAATAATATTGTATAATAGTATACAATATACTGCAATAATATACAATATACTACAATAGTATATAATATGTTGCAATAGTATACCGTTATAATTGGATCATTTTTTAGATTTACAAAATTTTCAGATCCTTGCTCAAATTTTAGACGATGTTCCCATGGTGGAGATTTTGCAGTAAATTTTTTTAATTTGGGTTAAAGTTGAGTTGAACCTGAGAAGTAAATTTTGTACTGTATACCAAAATGACATACTATATAATATTTTGGTATACAATTTGTTCCAACAGTATACTGTTATAGTATATTATATAGTATAACAATATACTATTACAATTTTATCCTTTTTAAATTTCATTGTGTTTTTTTTTTTACTTTTCAACATAGTTCTCATATGTTTTTAATTTTTTTCTTAAAATAAAATATTTAGTTTGAAATATTTGATTGGAGGTTGTGGCTAAAGTTTGAGTTAATTTGGTGAAAATTCTGAAGTAGATTTTTGAAATTGAGTTGAACTAGCGAAGAAGGCTAATTTGTACTATATATAAAAATAATATACTATTATATAATATTTTGGTATATAATATTTAATTCAATAGTGTATAATTTATTGCGCTGAGCTAGCGAAGAAAACTTTGTACTATATACTAAAATGATATACTATATACCATTTTGCTATACAGGTCATTCCAACGGTATACTATTAGAATATACTATATAGTGTAACAATATACTATTACAATTTGGTCCTTTTAGAATTCTTTTGAAATTTTCATTGAGTTCTTTTTCAACGGAGTTCTCATATTTTTTTTTAAAATGTTTTTTCTTAAACCAAAATATTTAGTTTGAAATATTTGATTGGAGGTTGTGGCTAAAGTTTGAGTCAATTTGATAGAAATTCTGGAGTAAAGTTTTAAAATTTAGGTTAAAATTGAGTTGAACTAGCGAAAAAGACTAATTTATGATGTATACCAAAATAATATATTATATACTATTTTGATATATAATATTTAATTCAATAGTGTACAGTTTATTGCAACAATATAATATTACAATTTATGGTATAATGTAACAATATAGTTAAATTTAGTTTTTGTTTAATGTTTTCAAAAACCAAATTCAGTGTGTCCTTTTTCAATTTTCTAATAGAGTTCTCGATAACATATACCTAGTCAGTATATGATATATAACATGTGGGTATCATAGTGTATTGCAATAATATACTTCAACTGTACTAATATATTATTTTTGATATACTATATGCTAAAGTAAGTTATTTTTTAATAAGTAATATAAAAAAAAGACAAAAAATAAAATAAACAATAAAGGAGTCAAAAATGTGTGCAGAATTAGATTATGAAAAAAGGAAGTAAAAAATATTTTGAAATAATGATAAATAAGAATTTAAAAAGAAAAAAATATTAAAGCAAAAAAGAGAAAGAAAATAGTTATAATGTATAGGCAGTTCTAATAATTGAATTATAAAAAAATAAGAAAAAAAAAAGATAAAATATAAATTATACCAGTTATATTAAAAATAAGGTGAACAAATATTTACTTTATTAGTTATTTGTTTATTGTATGAAAAAAAGAAGAATCTAAAAAAGAGAAAAAAGTCAGTGAAATTAGATTACGAAGAGAAAAAAATATAAAAGAAAAAAGGAATTAAATGAAATTAGAAAAGAAACAACAAATAAAAAAAAAAAGAAAAGAAAGAAAGAGCCAAAATTAGTGTGAAATTAAATTACGGTAATAATAATAATAACGACACCACCACTACCACCACCACCAACAACAACAACAATAACAACAACAATAATAATAATAATATAATTTGGGCAAAAAATAAATGAACAGAAATGAAGAAAAAATAAAAAAAGAAAAAGAAAAAGGAAAAAAAGAAGGAAAAAATAAAAGAAGATGAGAAATGTAAAAGAAAAGGAGAAAAAAGAGAAAATTACCTACATAAGCTATCATGGGTAGGAAATGTAATTAGTTTGATGGGTAGAAAAATAAATAGGTAGGCAACGATAAATAATTTTATTTTTGTGGGTAATTGTATCATTTACCCCATTGAAATTAGATAGTAGAGAATCATTTACTAAAACGAGAAGAATTTAGCGAAACTGAATATATTAGCTATTCAACCATTCCGTATGATGTGCCTTACAAATTAACCTAATATAAGAGTATGGTCTCTTCTACCGGCCCAAGTTTACATTCAGATGAGTGATACAAGCCAACCCCTCTTAGTCCATTGTGAAAACTACCTTTGCATTCAACTATCTAACGAACTCGCTGGTCATACCAACATCAGTTTTATCTACACATAGTCGCTAAGAAGCAATGAGCCGTGTACCCAAGGTGATCACATTTGATAAAATTCCGCCAAACCTTATTGCACATTGTTTACTTAACTTCGTCCACCATCTAATTAATAGAGAGCACCTCGTTGTGTGAGCATCACATCAACAAGGCACTTAGAGTGTCCACATATCTCCCCCGATCTCTACGGTTGGTTGAAGGTGTCTAGAAAGAAGGGTTGAAATCAAACCTGGATAGAAGATTCATTTATGCTGGCAAAAGGACTGTAAGAAAGAGTCCAATCCTAAGGGAAGTTCATCTGTAAAATTTAACCAAAGAACAACAAAAATGGATAAGGAAAACACGCAAAGAAAGAAACCTAAAAACACACAATCAAGAAGGTCCAAAGGGAAAGGAGATCACTAAAAGCCTAAAGATGGAATTTGTTAGGTTTGGATTGCCCCAAGATAGACTAGCCTCCCTTCGCTAACCTCGTCAAAACTCAAAAGTTTCAACTCCCATGAAATTAAGATTCAAACCATTGACCTCATGGCATTGAGTTTAAAATTATTGTCACCTATTTCAACTAACTTAGTTTTGTGATGCATCATTGCCTAAACATAACTTTTGACCTTTTTTATGAGGAATAATATAAAATTGGATATAAGTTAGCTATCATTTTGCTCAAAGTTTACATAGTAAGAGTTGTGTATTCCCTTTGAAATGGGATAAAATGTACTTTGAAAGCATTTGCAGTATTGCCAAGACTTAGATGCTAACCCTGTTTGAAATACCTCATCTCGAACAAAATAACAGAACAAATATTGTACTCCCTCCGTCTCAAATTATCTGTCATGATTCTCTTTTACACGCCCTTTAAGAAAAATTAATTAGGATGCAATTTTGACTTCTTTACCCTTATTCATGTTTTAATATTTAATCTTTCTACATTAGTATTTAAACAAAGTTATCTATAATTGAGGTGTTTGTAGTCTTCGAGAATAATTATTACTAAGAGTAAAAAAGAAAAAAATAATAAATTTTATCTTGAACTTTTAAAATAAAAAATAATTTGAGACAACTATTTTTAGTAACCACGACTGATAATATGATACGAAAGGAGTAGAATAAAAAACAAGCTGAAAATTTTGTCGGTTTAGTTTCTAGCATCCATGCTAGCGCCTAACGCTACCTATGGTGCTAAAAACAAAACTCCAAAATCTTCAACGCTTAGGCCGGTGCGACGCGCTTCCCATGTCGCCCAATCTTGAGAATTGTCTTATTTCGACTTGGAGAAGGACCTTTTGGATCCTAGGCGCCTTAACTTGTATAAAAGGGATTCTAAATCTAGTTTTTTAGGGAGGATACCACTTTGGAGGTAGTGAACGCAGACCACACTCAGATAAAGCTTTCAACTAGTTATCTTCTCGTCTCCTTTCTTTAATTTCATAGTTTATTAGTTCTAGGGTTGTGGGTGCTACATGAATGTTGTAGTTTGAAACTTGAATTGTTCGTATTATTTTATCATATTGGTTTATTTATTCAATCATGCGCTTAATTATTTGATTGCTTGATCACCAATTGAATACTATATATGAATCTAGAATTGAACTCGAAGATGAGAATTCTATATTGTATATAGGATTGAGTAGAGCAAGATCTTTAACTTGAACTACGAGGAACAAATTCGGTTAGTATAAGCTTATACCTAATCTCCTTGCTTGTTTACTATACATAAATTATTAATGTATTCTTGTTAATTCTACTTTCATAGAATTATAGGTATTAGATTATCTTGAATAGGCGAGTAGTACTTTGAGAGAATGCTACTAGTAATATAAACCCTATCAATCGATAAACCAGATAATTTAATTAGACAATTTAAGGAAAAAACTCAACGGGATTATTAGCTGGCTCATAGCTCTGAAATATTTTCTCTAATTGAATTCGTATTTAAACTTAACAACTTGTTTTCTTTAATTCCTTAGTTTAATACTCTAGATTAGTTTTAGTAAATAATCATGCTCTAGAAAATTATTTGGATAGATTAATTTAATTTAATTTAATTGGTAGTTAATCACAAATCCCCGTGGGAACAATACTCTACTGATCACTTTATTACTTCTCGAACATGTATACTTGCGTGCGTTTGGCCGCAACATTGTTTATAGTTTTTGTTTAAAATAACAGTTACTTTCACAATCTCTCTTAAAATTACAAGTTTACACCATATAGGTTATTTATCAAATTTTCCTTTTTAAAATGTTTCAAAATGAATAGGCAAGTGCACCGATAGCCATTTTCAGGGATACTATTTAGAAATTAGTCAGTACTTATTTTGTCCTGAAATTTTTAACTAAAAATCTTAATTTTAGGACAATTCAGAATTTTTTTGTCCTGAAAAATTACACTGAAAAGCTCAAATTCAGTATGTATTGACTAAGTCCTAAATAACAGCCCTTTAAAGTGGCTACCTTGTGTCATTTCTACCAAGTTATTTGAGGAATTACTTTTGAAAAAAAAACCATTGTACGGCTTAGGGACGGGCCCATCCCAAAGGTTAGGGGCCTGGTTCTAACTTGGTTGCCTCCCCTTAAACCGAAACCAACCCTTTTACATGCCTACTCTTTAGCTTTATATATTATAAATATATCCTTTCATCTTATGGCTTCTACTGACATATTTCTCTATTGTTTCCAATTGAAAACGCATACAGCTGTTCATAAATACTGGACAATAGGACACGTAGAACAAACTATAAAATAAGTAAATTATATCAACAACCTGAACTCACCCGAGTGTGATGAAAAATGGTAATGGGTCAAAGTATAGCGTGAGGATACATATATCCAACCAAAACTAACTTGGGAGTGAGAATTAGTTGTTGTTCTAACAACCTAAGATCCTCAATGGTTTTGTCTAGTAGGGTTCTAGCCAGTCCTACAATCTGTGCCCAACGCCATACATTTTAGAGACTGTTGAATGATATCTTGACCATGTTGGCAATTTTTGGGTCATTAGCTCTCCTTTTCCTACACTATGTTTACCCGTAAAACGGTACAAGTTTATAGACAAACGAATCGATTTGATCCCAAAATAATAAATAAATTAAAGAGAATGCAAGACTTATTGTTGAAATCGAGATAAGATAGCAAACGGCTTGGTTCTAGGAGCAAGACTTCCGAAGATAGCAATAAGAATATTGATAGATATAAAATAAAGTATTATTGAGCTTAGAATATGTGTAGCATAAGTTTGTCAGAATTTTTGTGTGTTACAATAACTGTTGAAGTCACTATTTATAGCTATACCTAGAGAATAAAGTCCTAGAATCAAACCCCTCTTAAATGACAATAATGGGGGCCATTGATGAGTATACAGTGACAGGATATGAATGCCAAAATTCTCTGTAACAGATTGTGTATTAATACTAAGGAATATTCTTCATTGAATGTCACCTGGTGGCAAATATTCGCTCCCCCGTTAACAATGTTCCCTTTGGGGTCTATCCGGTATCAATCGAAGCCATTGTCCTCGACCTTGGTTTCTACTTGCTTCGCCTTCCGTCTGTCTCCAGTTCCACCCGTCATTCTATCATTCGAGCATTTAATGTGAAATAATTTTACCCCATAGAGATAGTTCCCCTACTTTCCGGTGGCACATCCTTGTGTTATCGGGAAGTTGGTAAAGATTCCTTTCTAGGCGAAAAATTTTCTGATCCCTTCTGAAAAGTTTTTGACGCTTGATTAGACGCACGTCTCTCCGCATTTAATACCCCGAATACGTGTCACTCCACGATTTAATAATATTTTCGCTAATTCTCTAGGTAATCATGGCCACGATTTTAGCCGCCTATTTATTTACTTATGTACCTCATTCTTCTCCTTTTACACTTCACAGTTCTACAAACTCTCTTAATTTATTTGCATTCAACTCTTTCTTGCCTTCACTCTTCTTTAATCTTCTGCTTCAACAGACTCTTATTACCTTATACTAATCATGGTTTCTTCTTCCAAGAACTCAGGTTCTCTTAAAAACAAAAAAATACTGTTGATTCTGACTCCCTACTGTTAGCACCATCATTCCTAGAAGACTCAACACAACCAAGGATTTCGAAAAGAAGTTCCCTTCTATGAGTTCTCGTACATGAGCTGTTGGTGTATACCATTCTTCCATCCATCATTCCAGTATTCCTGCTGTGAAGGAGGATTGTGATTGCCATGATCTGAATATCATCGCTCCCGAACTGGTGGAGTGAGTAACCTCCTCTAAGAAGGGTTTCATGTATGTTTATACGTATCCATTTACTTTGGGTGCATTGTTTTGAGCGGGTGAACCGACCCCGTGATTTTGGAGTTGTTCCACAAATATTAAATTTTCTTGGCATAGGTAGGCCCTTCGGTGTGGCGAACGGTGGCTCACCTTGGCTCACATGATGAACCTCTACTCACCCAAGATTTTCTGTGGGGGAGTAATAATCTTTAGCAAACGTGGACACCATGCTTTGCTCACCAGCATGGATGACGACAATGACCATGGATGGATGGAGCGGTTCATTGTTGTTGCCACCGGGGATATTATCCCGGCCACAACTCCATCTTTCCCCGAGTCATGGACCCGTATACGTAAGTTCAAAGTTTGTCTTTTCCCTGAAAACATATCGTTTTATGTTGTTGTTGATCCTTATCTTTTCACTATTTCAGCAACTCGGTGGACACTATCAAAGGTTGAAGGCTTCAACCAATGGGTTAAGAAGATTCTGGACAGTACCACGTTTGAGACCAGCCGGTTGAAAGATTTGGCCCCTAAATACGGGCGGAAGGCCAAAAATCATGGTAAGTTGACTCACGAAACTAATCTTGTCTTCATCTTGTTTTTGTGTGTAAGTAAATTTGGTTAACTCCTTTTTCCGTTGATTTCAGGTCTTTCGCATGGCTCTATTACTATCCCCGAGGAGGATATTTTGGCTGATCCCGCAGAGTCTGTGAGGTTGCTGAAGGAGGCCTTCACTCGAACAAGTACTATCAAATACGCTTCCGGTGCAAGTGTTTCCTCTCGGAGTCCCCGACCGGAGAGCAAGCAACCAAAAAGGTGGCGCTCTTCCTCGGCCGAAGGTAAAAATAAAAAGGTGAAGAAAGCCCTGCCCCAGCCAGTCTCAGTCACTGTGGTGAGTGATGATGATCGGGAAGCCAGTGACGAAGGGGTTTCCATATAAAGGAGACAACGATCTTCATCAGCTTAACGAAATGCTCAATCTGAAGAGCTTATAACCCCAACAGAGGACGATGCCCAAGTGCTCCGGGGAGAGTATGATTTAGTGAAGAATGCCGATTTTTCCTTTCTAGTCCCAACTGCTGCTCTCGGTACTATGAGGCTGAGAACCGGACCTCTTCCGTCTTCAGTTGCTGAGCAACCTACAACCAACACTGCCTTTGTCGCAGCTGCTTCTCAACCCATAACACCATCAGCTTCATCTCCTTCCATGTCGGTCATACCTTCGTCGCCAGTAACTTCTACATCACCCCCACCAGCTGCGGACGCCCGAGGGGAGGATGTCTCTCCTCCCAAGTCCCTAGACCATGGGAATTTGGGGCACAACTACTCGCCCCCTCTGCAAATCCCTAGATGAGGAGGAGTGTGTCCCTCTCGGTCTTTACCGAGTGCCATCTGCTGTCCCGACCGATGAAGCTCGCTAATTACCTGAAGCCATTGGCTTTAGAGAAAGACAAGAATAAAATACGCTCTCTTTCGGGGGAGTGTATGATAAACAACGCCATGCATAATGCAACAACAGTATGTCACTCATTTTTATTGTCTGTTTTCTCTTGATTTGTTATGACATGATTTCTAACTTGGGTTTTTGCTTCGCATGCCAATTTCCTTGCTTTCGAGGACCTTAGGAAGTTGATCCTTGATAAATAAAAGTTTATGTCCGAGCGTGATCAACTGCTGGCCGAGAGGGACCAAGTTGTTGCCCGCCTCCCTGCACTGGAAGCACAAGCTGCTAAAACCTGTGAGTTGGAGGCTCGGTTGCAATAGAGAGAGTAGGAAGTGATGGCCTTTAGCCAAGAAGCCTCCCAGTTAAGTGTACAATTTCAAAAAAAACAATGCTAAATGGTCTGAGATCCAAAATGATGTGCTTACTGCTGCCGAGCACAAGGCTGCCTCTACTGAGAGATTGAATAGCTTGGAGGCAGCCTTGAACTCCAAA
The DNA here is from genome assembly GCA_000715115.1 of Nicotiana otophora. Taxonomy (NCBI): domain Eukaryota; kingdom Viridiplantae; phylum Streptophyta; class Magnoliopsida; order Solanales; family Solanaceae; genus Nicotiana; species Nicotiana otophora. The sequence goes on from AWOL01S0000371.1 coordinate 106,246, forward strand.
GCCGATGAGGCTGCTGCTGCTGAAGAGAAGCGTGACCAGATGGATGAGAAGTATAAGAGGGTCATGGAACACAATAAGGTTCACATAACCATTATTCATGACCTTGATCTCTGACTTAGAGCCATGAGATCCGAGTGGGATGAACTTTCGACCGAGGTCGATCGGATTAAATTAGAACTCCAGCGCTAAGTGGATTGCCTCATTATTGAGAAAACATACTCTATGTATAACATGAGGAGAAAAACCTTGGAAGAGGCCAAAGCGGGCCTCATTGATTTTGATGCCGAAATCGACAAGGTCCTAGAGCTCGAGTCAATCGCCAAGACCGATGCAACTGATTCTTCTGGTTTTGGTTATGAGTTCTCGGGAACCAATGGGGAACTTGAAGGGGATAATGATAAACGTCAAGTTCCAGGGCCGACGGCAGATCCGCCTACTTCTCTTGGGGACACATATGCTTCTCTTCTCCCGAGTTCTGGGGGTGCTGTAATTTAGTTTTTTGATTTCTTTTCCCTTTTTTGTTTTGTTTTATATTTTTGTACTTGTGCTACTTGGCACGTTTTGATATATAAAAGTGCTTTTAGTTTCAGCATTATGCAAACTTTACTTTTTGTGTTGAATTATGCAAGGCTTCGGGTGCATTATTTCTCGATAGCATATGAGTTCCGGGCATAAACTCTTCCGGAACCAACCCTTTACTGTGAGGGTTTCATAAGAGAGGGCCCTCTTATATTTACGGTGATCTTGAAAAGGGCGTCTCCTGTTCATTCTGGCACTAGCATTTGAAGTACTTGATTAACTTTCAAATGATAAAATTAATTTATCGTTTGGACAAGAAACAAGATAAAAATAAAAGGACTATGTTGTATTCCTTCTATCTTCAGAAGTACATAAGCATTCATTTTGTTGAAAATAAAATTGCCATTACTTGTGGCTAATTTGTACAACTTATTTCTATGGGACTGCTGCGCAGTCCCCGGTCCCGACGAGATATTTTTATTCCCGAATTTTGTAGTCCTGGTTTTTTTGGCAATTTGGTTGCCGTATTCTCATACCATCCCTCCCAGCATTCGAATGCGAAGAATGTGAATTGGAACACTGGAAGTCTTGCTCCTTTGAGAATTCCACTAGTGAATGGTTAGATAATCTTTGGTCCGATAGCAAGCTTTGTTTCCCGTTAGGAAATTTGCTATCGAGCCAAAGACTATCTAACCATCCCGCAGTGGTTTGTTGTTTCCATGCCTTGTTATTTAAAGGTCTTATTTCTGCTGATGGCGTTTCTTTTGTAGTATGATTTCCGTTGTTGCCTCACTAAAAATCTTGCCAGAAAGACCCAATTGGGACAAAAACTGGACGAAGGAAAAAATAGTGCAACACATACTTTTAGTATAAGCAGTTCTCATTAACAATAATACCTTTTGAGGTGTGCCACATTCTAGTTGCTCAAAAATTTTACTCTGTCTTGGTTTTCCAGTTCATATGATCCTTTCCCTTTGACAGCTGAAAGCCTGAAACCCGATAGGGCCTTCCCATGTCGGACCCAGCTTCCCTGCATTGAGCTCTCAGGTGTTTTGAGTCACCTTTATTAAAACTAAGTCTCACACTTTGAAATAACAGAGATTGGTTCTTCGATTATAGTATCTTTCCATCCTTTGTATATGGGCCACCATCCTTATGTGCTCCAAGCCCCTGCATTCATCAAGCAGCTCCAATTTGACTAGCAACGCGTCGTTGTTTATTTCTTCGTCCGCCCAGATGTATCTCATGGTAGGTTCTCCCACCTCTACCGGTATCAGGGCTTCTGCTTTGTATACGATAAAGAAAGGTGTCTCTCCCGTGCTCGTCTTGGCGGTTGTCCGGTATGCCCATAACACTCCTGGTAACTCTTCGGGATATTTGCCTTTGGCTGCTTCCAATCTCTTTTTGAGGTTTTGAATAGTCACCTTGTTTGTCTACTCCTCTAGGCCATTTGCGCTCGGAAGGTATGGTGAAGATATTAATATTTAGAATTTCAAATCCTCAAGGAATTTTGTGACCTTTGCGCCTATGAACTGTGGCCCGTTGTCGCAGGCTATCTCCTTTGGTATTTCGAACCTGAAAATTATGTTCTCCCATAGGAAATCGACCGCTTTGTGCTCGTTGATGTTCTGATAAGGGCATGCTTCAACCCACTTAGAGAAGTAATCAGTTAAAATAAAAAGAAATCTTACATTGTCGGGAGCCGGTGGCAGCGAACCGACTATATACACCCCCATTTCATGAATGGCCATGGCGATAATACTAAGTGCAATAGATCTGCCGGTTGGTGTACTAACGACGCGTGGCGTTGAGACTTGTCGCATTTTTTAACGAAGGCCTTAGCATCTTATTCCATCCGAGGCCAATAGTATCCAACCCTAACTAACTTTAACACTAACGAGTCCGCACCTTAGTGATTTCCACAGACTCCTTCATGAAATTCTCTCATGACGTCATTGGCCTCAGAGGCTCCTAAGCATCAGGCCAATAGGCCTTGGAATGACTTTCTATATAATTGGCCTCCCCAGAAGCTATTGTGAGCTGCTTTGGTGCGGAGTGCCCGGGATGCCTTTGGGTCTTCAGGCAGTTTTCCGTGCTCAAGGTAGTTCATTTCTCATGTCCTAGATCAAGTTGGTTGCGTCTACTTCATAATAGCCATCCATATCCAATACCGAATGCCTAAGCTACACGACCAGATCGGAATCTGATCCCTTCATTTTCGTGGATGAGCCCAGATTAGCTAGTGCGTTTGCTTCTGCATTTTCTTCTCTTGGGATGTGCGTGATTGACCATTCCCTGAACCGTGTGAGTAGAGTTTGAATTTTCGCCATATATTGTTGCATGCGTTCCTCTTTGGAATCAAAGATCTCGTATAATTGATTTACCACCAGTAGGGAATCACATTTGATTTCAATGACCTCGGAGGGCAGTTCAAGTCCTACAATCAAAGCCTCATACTCGACTTTATTGTTAGTCAAGGGAACCGTTTTTATGGCCCGCCTCACGGTTTCTTCCGAGGGCGTAATTAATACTACCCCGAGCCAGGATCCTTTCACGTTGGAAGCTCCGTCTATGAACAAGGTCCAAACTTCTGACGTCATTTCTGACACCATCACCACTTCTTTGATGGCCAAAGACAACAATCCAAGACTGAAATCGTCCACAAAGTCGGGTAAAACTTGTGGTTTGATCGCAGTCCTGGGTTTATACTCGATGTCAAATTCACTCATTTCGACTGCCCACTTGGCAAGTCGACTTAACGATTCAGGTTTGTGAAGGATATTCCGTAGGGAAAAAGTTATCACCACGGCTATCGGGTGGTATTAAAAACAAGGCCTAGCTTTCGAGCGGCGACTACGAGAGATAAAGTCAATTTTTCTAGGTGGGGGTAACGAGTTTACACTCCCGTTAAAATTTTGCTAACATAATATATAGGAGATTGCTTACCTTAGTCTTCCCGAGCTAGAACGACACTTACCGCTACCTCCGGGACTGCTAAGTAAATTAGCAACTGTTCGCCTTCCTCCGATTTCGATAGTAACAGAGGGCTTGATAAATACATGTTCAAGTCTTTTAGGGCATGCTGGCATTTTCGAGTCCATTCGAAGTTGTTGTTCTTCTTCCGACGTGAGAAATGAACCTGCTTAGAGCGGCTAGTCTTCCAATTAACCATTAGACTTCTTTCACATTTGACAGCTGGTCGGGAATGTCCTCGATGGCTTTAATTTTATGAGGATTGACTTTGACCCCCCTTTGTGACACCAGGAACCAAAAAATTTACCGGAGCTGACTCCGAATTCACACTTTTTGGGGTTAAGCTTTACGTTGTGCTTCCTTAGAATGTCAAAAGTTTCTTGGAAGCATTTCTGATGGTCACCTGCATTCAAAGACTTAACCAGCTTATCGTCTATGTAAACTTCCATTATTTTCCCTATTAGCTTTTTGAACATTTTGTTCACGAGTCTCTGATAAGTGGCTCTGGCGTTCTTAAGCCCTAAAGGCATCACATTGTAGCAATATGTGCCAAAGATCGTTATGAACAAAGTCTTTTCCTTATCATACAAGTTTTTTTTTGATTTGGTTTTACCCGGAATAGGCATCGAGGACACTCATCGATTCGTGCTCGGCCGTGACATCATCATTTGATCAATGTTTGGAAATGGAAACGAGTCTTTTGGGCATGCCTTATTCGGATCCTTATAATCTACAAACATGCAAAATTTCTTATTCTTTTTTGAAATTACTACTATATTAGCTAGTAGTCGGGATACGTTACCTCCCGGACTGAACTGATATGAAGTAATCGAGTTACCTCTTCTTTGACAAACCTATTTCTGACCTCAGCAATCGAGAGCTTCTTTTACCTTACCGGAGGGATGTCAGGATCCAGGCTTAACTTGTGCACGATCAACTCTAGTATAATACATGTCATATATGCATGCGACCATGCAAAACAATCAACATTAATTTTAATAAATTCTATAAATCTTGACCTGAGCTCGGGGTTTAATCTTGTCCCCAAGTGGAACTTTCTCTCTAAGAACTTCTCGAACAATGCGACTTGTTTGAGTTCTTCTGCCGTGGATTTTGTTGCGCTCATTTCTTTCAGTACATAGAAATACCTTAGTACCTGATAAGATTTCGAGGACCCTCTCCTTTGTCTATTTCGTTTGGTTCGGAAGCGGGCATCAGTTCCTGTAATTGATATGACACACCCTTGCCGCCGGTTGATCCCCTCTTTTGTTTAATTTCCTTCTGGAGTTGGGAATTTCAGAAGTTGATGGTATGCTGTCGGCACAACCTTCATCTCATATAGCCACAGTCTGCCAAGAATAATATTTTAGCCCATGTCGTTGTTTACTGCTTCAAACAAGGTAGTCTTCATGACCCCTTCGGCGTTTATGGGCATAAAGATCTCTCATCGTGTTGTCACACTTGTTAAGTCGAACTCGGTGAGGAGCTTTATGGGCAGAATGATGTTTCCGATTAGTTTGGCTTGTTCCACTACTCTTCATTGAATGATATTGGCTGAACTTTCTGGGTTCACCAAAATACGTTTAATTTTAAAATCTAAAATATTAAGAGAAATTACCAGGGCATCGCTATGCAGTAGTAGGAGTCCATCGATGTCCTCCCCTGTGAGGGTGATATCATCCTCGGTGACTTCCTAGAGTCTCTTGCTATGAGTCATCGATACCTTTATCTTTTTTTCTGTTGAAAAGGTTACACCATTAATCTCGTTCCCTCGAAAATCATGTTGATCGTTAGTTGAGGAGGATCTTCTCCTATCTTCGAGGGCTTTGCGTTATCCCGGTTGTGGCAGTAGTTATTTTTACCCCGGTCGCTTAAGAACTCTCTGAGATGGCTGCTTTTCAGCAATGTCGCCACCTCCTCGCGCATATGTAGGCAGACCCCAGTCTGTTGGCCGTTAGTCCCATTATACTCACATCATAGATTGGGATCCCTCTTACTAGAATGGGATCTCATCGACCTCGGGAACTATGCTTCCTTAATGTTCCTCATCGCCGATACCAGCTCCACCATACTGACATTGAAATTATACTTGGACAGTCTGGCGTAGGTGGAATACCGGGAGCCTGATATCCCTTTATCCTGCAATGATCTGTTATTCCGGCCGAGATCAGTTCTCCTATCGGTAGCGAACCTGTCCACCGACGAAAACCTCTACTGCGTCCTTCGACCCTTTCATAGGGGAAAAACTGGCCCTTAGAAGATCTTCGATCTGCATCAAAATTGTACTTCGACTTATCCTTGTTCTTTTATCGATCCCGACCCTTGGTTGATGCCGAGAAACCGAGCCGGTCGTCTTCTATTCTTATCTTTGATTCGTAGCGGTTGTGGACATATGCCCATGTAGTTGCTTGGAACTCGAGCACGCTTTCTGTCAGTTTCCGAGAAGCGTCAGACTCCTCGGGTTCAACCCCTTAGTAAATGCCTCAGTCGCCTATTCATCTGGTACGACTGGTAGCAACATTCTTTCCTTCTGAAACCTGGTCACAAACTCTCACAGCAGTTCGGACTCTCCTTGCACAATTCTTAATATGTCGGCCTTTCGGGTCTGTACCTTCCTGGCACCAGCATGGACCTTGATGAAAGAATCCGTGAGCATCTCAAAGGAATCTATTGAGTGCTCGAGTAAAAGTGAATACCATGTCAGGACCCTCTTCATGAGGATTTCCCCGAACTTCTTCAGCAGGACTAACTCAATCTCGTGAGGAGCTAAGTCGTTTCCTTTCATCGCCGTTGTGTAGGTGGTGATGTGCTACTGAGGATCCGAGGTCCTATCATATTTTTGGTATGTCTGGCATTTTGAACCGCTTCAGGATTAATTTTGGTGCCACGTTCGGTTTGAACGACAACTGGGTGTATTTATTTGAGTCCGGTCCCTTCAACACTGGCGGTGCGCCCGGAATTTGATCCATTGGGGCGATTATTCCCCTCATAAATCGCATGAGCTCGGTTCTAAAGGGATTATTCCCGTTGTTGTTACCAGATCCATTGTCGTTCCCCCCGGCCCCGTCGAAGTCGACGTCAACCCTCAGGGTATTGCTATCACCCTTTGCGCTGTTTAATTTGTGGGGGCACCAGAAGGAACTGGACCTCTTCAATTCGCGTTGTTTGAAGCACCCGACAACGATTGCCTCAATTCTGTCATGGCTTGGTCTTGTCGTGAGAGATGGCCCATGATGGGATTTTGTTGCTCTCTCAAGATCCTTATCGTTTCTGCAATGTGCTCGTCTTCGGCATCATCGGGAGTCGCCTCACGTACGTGTCATGGATATTACCCGCCATAGACCGGCGTGGCTATGTCCTCCTCGTTGTGGGTGCCACTAATCGAATCTTCGTGTTGAGGCGGATTTCCTTGTGCATCAACATTGTGTTAGATGTTGACTTCGTTATCTGCCATCTTTTACGATTTTTCGCTAGGAAAAAAAGAATCAAACAGATTAGTAATAGACGCTAGGATCAACTCAATTATGCAATTGTCTAAGCCCCACAGTGGACGTCAAACTGTTTACCCGTAAAACGCTACAATTGAATTTATAACGTAGTTTATAGAAAAACGAATCGATTTGATCCCAAAATCATAAATAATTAAAGAGAATGCAAAACTTAGCATTGAAATTGAGATAAGATAGCAAACAACTTGGTTCCGGGAGCAAGGCTTCCGAAGACACCAATAAGAATATTGATAGACAAAAAATAAAGTATTATTGAGCTTAGAATAATGTGTAGCATAAGTTTGTCAGAATTTTTGTGTGTTACAATGGTTGTTGAAGTCACTATTTATAGCTATACCTAGGGAATAAAGTCCTAGTATTATGCCCCTCTTAAATGATAATAATGAGGGCCATTGGTGAGTATACAACGACAGGCTATGAATGCAAAAATTCTCTGTAACAGATTGTGTATTTAATACTGAGCAATATTCTTCATTGAGTGTTACTGGATGGCAAATATTCACTTCCCCGTTAACAATGTTCCCCGGGGTCTGCCCGGTGTCAATCGAAGCCATTGTCCTCGACCTTGATTTCTACTTGCTTCGCCTTCCATCTGTCTCCGATTTTACGTGTCATTCTATCATTCGAGCATTTAATGTGAACCAATTTTACCCCATACAATCAATAACTGAAATCAGACTATTAGTAGCGACAAAGGTCGCTACACAATCCCATAAAGTCGCAGCTAAAGATATATAGAAGCGAATGCAGTCACCACTAAATCCTTTATAGTTTCAGTGGCAACTCTTGTCCCTACAATAGCTTGAGATTTAGTGGCAACCTTGATCGCCATAAATACTAATTGATTTTGTGGCAAGGTTCTGTCGCCACTGAAAACCTATTTTTTCAACAACTAAAATGGCCAAATTCTAATACATTTCTGTCGAATTGCTACCAATATTTAAAGCATCCGAAATTATTCAACAACAAATAAAAATATATCTCAAGTTAAATATTATAAATACTTTCATGAATACAAAGTTAGTTAAATACATACTACACAATACTTCATTGTTCGTTGTCATTGTACGCATATACATACGACAAAAAGAAAAAGTAGAATATTAAATGTCTTCAAACTCCTCCTTGGTCAATGCCGCTTGTGAACGTTTAAGAACCTTGTCCCTGCTATAAAGAAAATATAACACATGATTACTTTGACAATCTCATAATTTAATGCTGATAGTAAAAGGGGTGAAAACACATCATTTAACTATTTATATTAGCTAATTAGGAAAAGAAGAACCTTTGATACCAAAAGGGCAATATAGGAAAAGCTACCAATATCAAATACATTAACAATTAGAAGTAGATTCATAGGCACCAGAAATGTACACTAACTCTTAAGAGCAACTCTAGAAGTGAAACAGAGATTAAAATAATTCAATTCAGCTCACTGAAGAAGTTTACTTTCTGTAAGCTGATTTGGAAAAGATATAACTTTGTTCACCCCTTCAACAATGCCATCGTTCCAAGCCTTAATGTCAGATTTTTCTTTAACTACCAGAACCGACCAAGTAAAATCTTAGAATTGTTATGGACAAACTAATCTTACCTATCATATCAATTCCTCCTAATTTAAATGAATCATCAATTGAACCAAGGAAGAGTTTCAGTAAAAGTTAATACTTAATACTATTGATTATGATTTGTCAAAAATACAAGCTAAAAATGCTTAACAATTTAACAAATTAGGCTAATGAAGGCACGAATTCCCAGAGGTAACGACATATAGAATCTTCAATTTAAAGATGTCATATTCACTATTAGTGTATACCAGTGTTTTGGATAGCGTGCGGCGACAAATAGCGACGAGGGCCTGCTTCACTGAGGCGAGCAGCGAAGCGCTCGCCTTTTTTATGTGAAGCAAAAATTTATACAAAAAATATAATATTATATATANAAAGTCCCATAAGAAACAAAGATCTGAATTCCTGAATCATAGGAGAAAACATAACTTAGTGGACAAGGGGAAACAAAAAAGAGGAAAGAATTTCATAGGCAAAGAGATGTAGCATAAACCATAGGAAACCAACAGTTTGGTCAATACTTGGTTTAAACAAAAGTAAAAATTCAAAATTGTAAGTAGCTCAGTAGGTTCCCTCAACGAATGATATTAACAGCCAATTTACACTTACAGAAACCAAGATATCCCAAAATTGATACTAATAAAATGATAAGTTATTTAACAAAAATAAAGAAAGTAAAGAAAGAAAGACATTTTCATTTGGAACTAACAAAGACAATTTAACTCTCTAGGTAAGCCTCGTATCGCTTACAATGCTAATCGAATATGTACTCTTTGGTGGAATATTTTTATTCTAAACTGCTTCATTTGTGTCACTTTAGCACACATGCTTTGTTTTTTGAAATAGTTGAAATTCTTTCAGTTTTTTGTACCTCGTATTTTCAGATTTGAAAACCAGGTTTTTGTAGCAAATCTTTTTGCTGTATTATTTGGCAGGGTGGAGGAGGAGTAGCAGCTCTATTCGGATGCTGCCTCTCAAGAAAAATGGGTGAAGAAGAAAATGATTGAACTGTTATAAGCTTCACCACTTATAACCAACAATTAAGCCACAAGAAAGTGCAAGAATGAAATGCCAAAAAAAGTCAAAGAAGAAAACTCACACGCGCTCCAATTTTCCGCGATTGACAAAGAACCCGTCATGCTTTATTGCTGAGTTATCAACCTGAAAATACTCATCCTGCATAACAAGAAACGAGGTATTTTGACTACAACATATAAAGTCATCTGCACAAAGTTCCATAAAAGAGCTTATAAAAATCATTAGGATATAACACAAAACAAAAGATATTCATATAAGGTAGATAAAGTTAAAGAATATGATGTGACCAACCAGCTCAGTATCATCTATGAAAGAATCTTCAGTGTCATATTCATCATCATCTGGGAAATCATTAAGATCTTCCTCGTCATCACTTTGTTTTCCCTAAAAGACATAATAAGTAATTAGCAGATCAAGTGCAAAATAATAAGACTAAGCAAAAAGAGATCATGCAGATGCAGTCTTTCAATACACACACACACATACATATAGGCGTATAACAAAGAGTAAACAACAAAATGCATACCACATATAGGCGTTCAATCTTTTCGATCACAGCATTTAAACGATTTCCAGGAGGAGCATCCTTGACTTCCTTATCAGCAGGTTGTCCCTATAAAGGGCATTGATTATAAGCGTAGAATTTATCAAAGAACCTTCCTGCATGAGCAAACTAGTGCTCGAAAGAATCTCAGATAATAATTCATAACAAGCAAGCATGGCAGCATAGGCATGACCGCTTGAGCATCATTCTTAGGTAGCAAAGTGGTATCAATAGAGTTCCAACATCAACTCTGACAAAAGCCATCCTTGCAAGTTTCACTATTTCCAATTTTAGATTGTTCTTCTATAGTCAAAATATTTGAAATGCTTATCTTTATGAAAAATGATTTTTTTATAAGGAAACAATTGAAAGATTATCAAAAAATGATATTAGAAAGAATAACCCTAACCACAGAGATCACTACCGGCCCATATACTACAGCACATGGTTCACAGGAAAACAATAGAAAGTCCCTCATAACTATTATAATTTGTTTCATCTTTGCAGAATTGTTTTTTTGAAATACTTATTTCTAAGAGTAAACGATCACTAACTGCCATATATACTCGAATAGTGCACAGTTCACAGAAAGACAAATGGAAAGACACATAAAAAGAATCACATTCAGAATAGTAAGGTAATGCAAAAAAGAAGCAGCAAACTTTTCTCTCTTGGGCATAACTAACAAGGATGTATTACAGTGATACTATACACGAGGTTATGCATGACTTAGCCAAACATCAATAATAATTGCGAAAAAGTGTTGTCAAAGACGAAAAGTGTAGAATAGCGTCAAGATTTGTGGGATCATAGGCACAAGAAGACAAACAAAGCGCGTAAATACAAACAATATACATGTAAATACAAGAAAAATAACTATAAAGACAAACAATATAGACAAAGGAGTTGAAAAATTACAATTCAATGAAACAAAGAAGTAAAAAGTAAAAACTATGTTAATCAAGTTCAAGAGCCCGGTATGCTATTTTACCTTTCTATGCCATACTTGGCAACTATTTTTCTTATACTAAAACTATAATTCTCTACTCCTAATTACTAATATATTCATGTGTGTGTATGTATGTTTAACAATGGTTCTGAATTGGCTTGCGCGCACCTTAACTAATCCACCGAGTACCTGCTACCTGCTACTAGCACAAGTACCAAGTACTTAGTAATTTTGTTCACCAAGGTTTAGACATATGGGGAAAATCGCCTAAATTTTTTGCCACCGTGATATTTGAACCATAGTATCCCCGGTCCACTTGAATGCCAATTTATATATGTTGTTTGCCAGATATATTCAACATTTCGTGACAGCCAGTGTTTTTGATAGTGTTTTGGATAGCGTGCGGCGACAAATAGCGACGAGGGCCTACTTCACTGAGGCGAGAGGCGAGAAGCGAAGCGCTTGCCTTTTTTATGTGAAGCGACAATTTATACAAAAAATATAATATAATATATATATATATATATATATAAAACTAAAAACTCAATAGCAATAATATATTAATAAATATATCAATTCAAAACTTAAAAACTTAATAGATAGTCATAGTAGATTCATAAACTAAAACAAGCAACATGTATATGCAATTAATTCTGCTCTATAAGACTAACTGAAAAAAAGAGTAAATTTTAGGTTTGATTTGAACTATGAAGAAGCTCTGTGTCTGACTGCCTCTGCCCGTATCCATGATTAAAAAAACAGAGCAAAACAAAAAAAGAAGAGAAGAAGAAAAAGGAAGGGAAGAAAGAAAGATATAAAGCTAGCTCAAACCTCAAAGAACTCTCTGCTACTTGCTCGAACAACATAGCCAAAAAAAAGAAGAAAAAGGAAGAAAGAAAGAAGAAAGAAAAAAGGAAAAAGAAGAAAGAANAGGAAAAAGAAGAATGAATTTTTTTTTGACAGCAATGGTCGAAGAAAAATAATGGATAGCAGAAACTAGAAGAAGAAAGGAGAAGAAGAAAGAAGAAATGGACAACATACCTGGGTTATGATGTCGCTGATGAACTAAAAAGAAGATGAAATCCCAAGACCTAATATTTAGTTTATTGATCGAAAAAACAAATGGCGCTGATGGTTGTTGAAGGAGAAAGAAGTGAAAAACCCAAGCCCTAATTTGTATTTTAATCGTCGTTTGGTCGCTGCCTTTTTTTTTTCAAAAAGCGCTGCTACACATTGCCTCGCACATCGCGGCGCCTCTCCCTACATAGGCAAAGGCGCTCGCCTTTCTGAAATCGCCACGCAACAGAGCAAAATGGCGCCGGCAGCTCGCATCGCATCGCCTCACGCTATTAGCGCTGAGGCGAGCGCTATTTACAACACTGGTGTATACCTGGTTTATAAATATTTTTTGAAAAGGAGTCTTATCAGAATTTAACCGTCAAAAGAAAAACTTAGATAGTGAGGAACATTTTCCACACATAGAAGGTGAAGCATAGACAAAATACCAAGCATTTGTATTTAAGGCAAAAACAAACACGTTATGTACAATTAGTTATATTTGAAATTATAGGTGTCCCGGTTCCTCACATTGTCCAAATTCAGCAAGAAAACAAGCCAAAGATGACCATCAGGTACTTCACAGCTATAAAGTAGTACGAAATAATGCTTTCCGGAATCAAGTACAACATTTGAAGTTGTATTTCGACTATGATTAATAGTATTAATAAAATAGACCATCCAAAGTTGCAACATAATTTTTTTTAAACGATATATCAGACATCAATGCATATAAATGCCCGACGCGTCATCACTAGTTGTAAAGACTCAACTAAACCAGCATACATATTGCGCAAAAAAGAACATATTTTCTAGAAATCAGATAAAAACAGACCCATCAAGATTGAAATTTTACTCTTAGAACAAGTTTTCAGATTTATTTGGCAAACTACTCAAGGTTATGACGTACTAAGGCATAACAGGAAGCTAATCATATTTCTTGAAGACCTAACTTAAAAAAGAAGAAGATGTACTTCTCCTTTTAATCAACATTCAATACATATTTTTTTTATTTAGCTCTGCACCTAAACATAGCATAGAACACCTACTCGTGATGAGTTGTTTTTTATATATGCATGGGAATAGACTCCAAACAAGAAGTCCAAAATAGTACAAATAAATGAAAATCCCTTCAAGTTATTTAATTAATCATATCCTAAATAAATTCCTAGACACATATTTTAATAGTAGCGAAGAAGAGCAAACCAAGTCATATTCTAGATTTGATTAAAAAAGAAATAGTTAGGCGTTATGCGGCCTTAAGACGAGTAATGTTATTGTAGAAAAAATAACAAAGCTGATTTTTCATCAAATTAGTTACTGATTCATGGTGTCTTACTAAAGTATAGTTTTTAAGTCATGGGTGAAAAAATTGAAGTCAGACTTTCCAATACAAATAGCATCTTCAGGAACAACCATAAACTGTATTTGTACAGTCCCTTAAATAGAAAAGAACCAAAATACATATTAGCTAAATAAGAATAAGATTTTCCAAAGCCATGATATCTATGGACATAATGAGAACTCGGGTGGAGTTATGAATCAAAACTATGATTAGCTCTGATGAGACACCCAAGAAAAGTACACCATTGTAGATTTCTGAAAAGAGTATTTCCAATGTGAGTCAAATTTTCACTGCTCTTCCATGATTATAAGGGCAATTTATTAGTATTAGTATTCTAATAGTGAGAGTGTTACTGCCCTTAATACTTTTACTACAGATATTATATCTAGTACAACTCCAACTTTAATCTAAACGAAGAACAAATACCAAATTTTGACACATGTTTTTCATTCACCCTAGTACTTACTGAAAATTATTCATAAGACATTAACATCCAACCGAATCATGTTAAATGTACTACTATAACCAATAAATCAATTTCCTTTTGTGTGGTATCCTAAAGGTAATATCAATAGTGAATCTTAGAAGCTGCACTTATGCTCCCGTCTCCCCTAAGGAAAGGTAGTAAAATATTGAGAAAGAATGAAACAAAAAAGGTAATTAACTTTGTAAAGCCTATGGCAATTCTGCGTTAGTATAAATGATCAAGCAATATAATAACGATATCCAATATTTGAACACCCCTATAATAATGAGGCAGAACCAAAGGCCCAGTCATAGATTATAGAAGAAAATAAATAACTACCAATCTTATTAAACGACATTAATGAATCTTAACAAAAACTTGACAACGTTAATACAATCAACAGGAAGACTCTTTATATAAGATACGATTAATGACGAAATTTGTATTCTACCCATATGAAAATCACCACAATGAACAGACTTGAGACAGCAAACAAGCAATAAATCGAAAACATTCTGGGAATCCATAAATGATACAAAGTTGGCAATAACATACAGACCCATCACTAGATTTGTTATCATCGTATCCATTCCACAATTTCATACCAAACTTCATGTACTCATCCAAATTAAAAAATAAAATCGACATCAAACATAAATCTCAAGAGCAGAAGCTTCCAAGAATCTTCAATGAAATCCGACTTCTCTATTCAATAATACAATATTACCAGATTTGAAAAGGAAATCTATACAAAATATGCAGTGTTAAACATCAAGTTTCAGCGACAAAAGTTTCTTAACACGCTCTAAAAATCGAAATCAACACACACATAAATGAGGAAGAACGTTGAGAAATAAAATAGAAAGTGAAAATACAAAGAAAAAAAAAGTTCTCCAAATTGCATACCTTAGAGGAAATGAAGGAAATACCTAAGTTCTAGGCGTATGGAAGATACACAAGTTCCTCTCCAAAGATAAATTGTTTGCTTCCATCTTCAACTTTCATCTCTCAACTCGGCATCTTCTTCAACAGCCCCGATCTGAGTTATATTGACAGAAAGTGGGATTTGAATGGTACTCACAACAACCAATAAGAGTTTCAAGAGAAGGGGCAAAAGGGATTTGGGAAATGGAGGGTTTTAAATGGCCATCACATCTCTAGGGTTTTGGCAGAAAGAGGAGAAGGAATTGGGTAAATGAGAAAAATAAAGAAAGGTACGAAGCATTTACCCTTTTAAATTTACGACAAAGAATCAGAGCAATAGACCTTTTTGTGGCAATGATTCGCCGCTACAAATGCTTCTTCAGCAAATATTTTATGCTGGGAGAAATTAAAAAATTAATGTATATTAGAAGCGACTTTAATAATGTCGCCACTAAACGTTTACTTTCTGTAACGACTAGAGTTGTCGCTACTAAAGATATTACTATTTGTGGCGACTTTTTCAAAATCATACAAATAGTGGCAACTGAAGTGGTCGATACTGAAAGTCGCCGCAAAACACCTTATTTCTTGTAGCGGATGAAGGCCTTTTAGATTTGTTTTCAGCATTTGAACATAGTAGGATTTCTTCACTTGTTCAACCTACTGTGGCAAATATATTATGAGTATGAGCAACAACTCCTGCAATATCAGGAATAGGAAAAACAATTCCAGCACATGACTTTTTGAAAAATTTCTACATGGAAAAAGTGCTATTATATATCCTGTCAAAATAGCACACATACCACATCCATAAGGCACTCCAATCCAAGCAGTTGCAAGGTTTTTCTGGGTTAACTTAGTGACTGTTGTTCCAACCCCTCATCAACCTTCCCTACTACTCCATTTTCGACGTCAATGGCTGAATCATATACTGTATCTTTATTAACTTCACTCTTTTCTGTTGTCTCTCAAAACCTCCTAACTCATTCAGCAACGATAACAAGATTATTTTATCGTTTCTATATCTTTCAGCTTCCATAGGGCCCTCTTAAGAAATAAGCATATAAAACCAATTACTGGACATGTAATACATCCATCTCTTAAAGCACCAAACATGTCAGACACACCATTTTAAATTGCTGACTTAGATCAAGTTGAGCCCTTCAGTACAGTAATTACGAAACAATGTCATATTTCCCTTTGTCTTATTTTAACCCTCCAAGCTAGCTTCTCTGACATTGTATTTCCTTTCGTTACTAATTGCCTTACCAGATCCTCGTATATCCTAAAAGTATGTGTGTCAAGCAACTGCTCCTTCAGTTGTTTCCTACCAAAGTAGTAGTAGCAACAACATATCCAGCTTATAAGACATCCATAATGCATTTTATAAAGAGTTTTCATTTGGAAAACCTCTCATTCCGCCACCCCCCACCCCCCA
>AWOL01S0000371.1:129841-142758 GCA_000715115.1 Nicotiana otophora
CGGAATCCGATTCTAGAAATTGGAATAGCTTCGTTATGTTATTTATGACTTGTGTGCAAAATGTGAAGTCATTCCGAATTGATTTGATGTGTTTCGACACAAGATATAAAATTTGAAATTTCAAAGTTCATAGATTTTGATTTGAGGTGCGATTCATCGTTTTGATGTTCTTAGGTATGATTTGATGCCTCGAATAGGTCCGTATTATGTTATGAGACTTGTTGGTATGTTTGGACGGGGTCCCGAGGGGCTCGGGCGTATTTCAGATTGATTTTGGATCTTTTTCTTTATGTTGTTATTGCTCGTTGCTGCTAGTTCTGTTGTGACCGCACCCGCGGATGGTTTGCGCAGATACAGATGCGCAGGTGCGTCGAGTGAAAGCTCAGATGCAAGGGTCTTCGCAGATGTAGAGTTTAATACCGCAGGTGCGGGGGTTGCTGGGCAAGGCTATTTTTCGCAGAAGCGAAGTTTTTCCGCAAAAGCGAAGGTTGCAGATGTGACATTTTAACCGCATATGTGAAAGTGCTGGGCAAAATGGTAAATACAAGGGTTCACGATTTTGGCTTCATTTTAACATTTCCAAGCTCGAATTGAGGTGATTTTTGGAGCAAGTTTCATCACAAGGATTGGGGTAAGTGTTCTACACTTGGTTTTAATCTTATTCCATGAATCTATCTTCATATTTGGTTATTGGTTGATGAATTTTAAAAAGAAATTGGGGGTTTTAGCTTAAAGTTTAATAATGTGAAATTTTGAGTTTTGAACATCGAATTGGAGTCCGATTTGAGTGAAACTAGTATGGTTGAACTCGTAATTGAATGGGGTGTCGGATTTTTTGAATTTTGTCGGGTTCCGAGGTGTGGGACCGGATGTGACTTTTGGATGATTTTGGGTTTTGATTAAGGATTCGATCTTTATCCTTTGGAATTGTTTCCTTGGGCTTTATTTGATGTATTTGAGTTGCTTTTGGCTAGTTTTGAGCCGTTTAGAGGTCGGTATACATGAGATGGCATTTTCGAAGCATCGTTTAGCTTACTCGACATTGGATTCGTCTTGTTCGAGGTTAAGTAACTCTTCTAATCTTGGAGTTGAGGGTATGAACCCTGAATATACGTGTTATGTGATATTGAGGTGACACACATGCTAGGTGACGGGCGTGTGGGCGTGGACCATGCGAGTTGTGACTCCGTTATTTCTGTGGTACTGTGTAGCTACCAGAATTTGTCTGAAATCATGAAATCTCTACGTACTAGAGTTACCGAAATGTGATTCATGTTATAAACTATGTTTAGGCTACATGCTCATCCTGTTGGAACCCACCGAGATCATTTCTGTTGTTGAGTTATCTGCTTTCATTGCATTACATACTTAGTCATACGTATTCATATGCATATCATATCTCAGTCTCTGTTGTTATTTATTGGTGCATCATATCATTATATTCGGGCTAGTATCATGACACTGTGAGCCCGTGAGAGAGAGACTAGAGAGATTGACGACTGAGTGAGGCCGAGTGCCTAATTATGAGTGATATTTATGGGATCGGACTGCATGCCGCAGTGGTTATACTGATTTATGTTAGTGCTTGGGATGAAGGAGCCCCTCCGGAGTCTGCACACACCCCTAGTGAGCGCGACTGATATTATTGAGGGATGGATCTTGTCTGAAGCATTATATACATGGATATGGATCTTCTCCACGGGCTGAATTGGCCCTACTCGGTACTGAGTGACTGATGATCAGTCGATATGTATATTCCGGGATGGATCTTCCCTAGGCCGGATTGGCCATATTCAGTACCGAGTGATTGAGCATGATGAGTGGAATGTGTGAGAAAGTGAGATTGGGTACTTTGAGAGTGTGAGTACATGAGTTCATCTCTGAGATACATTGCATTGACATGCACACATGATATACATGCATAAAGGTGTATTTTCCTCATGCTGTATGGTATCACTTCATTTATGACTTCTCACACATGTTGACATATGGGCATAGTGATGCATTTGTTTTATGCTGGCTATCTGAAAAGCAAATGAAGCATCTTATTTATTATTGAAAGGATTTTTTGGAAAATTACTGTTTTCAAACTTACTCATAATTTTGGCAACTTTAGGAAACAATTTGTGTTTTCACTGATATACTTGAAAGGCAGAACTATTTTCAGAAATCATGATTAAGCTGAGCATTTTATCTTTGATTTACTTCTTTTATTACTTGCGTTATGTTGTCATGAGTTGTTGTTGGTTATTGGAGTTAGAATCTGACCTTAGTACAAGCTCATCACTACTTTCAACCTAAGGTTAGGTTTGTTACTTATTGAGTACATGATGTCGGTTGTACTCATACTACACTTCTGCACCTTGCGTACAGATGTTGGCTGCTGATGTTGCTATGTTCGTTGGGAGATGGTTCTGAAGATGTACCTACATTCCAGTTGTAGCTGTCTCTTGTTCATGGTAGCCTTAGATTCATAAAACTCTATTTATGTAATTTTCAAACAGATGATGTATTTACTTCATGCCAGCTTTGTAAACTCTATTCTTAGAAGCTCATGATTTGTACTACCAGTCTTTGAGGAACTGCACAAGATTTAGATATTTCTTTATTTAATTGATTTATTAATTGTTATTGGAATTGGTTAGTGGTTAATTAGCTTACCTAGCGGGTTGGGTTAGGTGCCATCACGACTAGCCAGATTTTGGGTCGTGACAAGGTGGTATCAGAACTCTAGGTTCATAGGTTCTACAAGTCATGAGCAAGTGTCTAGTAGATTCTTGCAGATTGGTATGATGACGTCCATACCTATCTTCGAGAGGCTACAAGGCATTTAGGATATATACTTCCCATATTTCTTTCCTTATCGTGCGGAATTGATTCAGCTTGAGACACGACTCTTTGAATTCCTTCCACATATTTATGTGCGCATGTGAGCGCTCGGTATCAGTTGTGCATTGCCCGCTTGTGATTTCCATGAACGAGGTTCAAAATGTGTATTCTGTGTTTTGGTGATGGGTCAGTCTGGAGGACTTGAGTCTAGATTTAGATTGTAGCTTAGGCTCGGTAGCTTCAGTTGTAACTTGTACAATTAGACTCATATGTCTAGTGGTGTCCCTATGAATGAAATTTGTGGCTCGATGAGCGGTTGAATGATTATATGATAAGTATGATGTAACTACGGGATGTGTTAAGATGGTTTAAATATGACGAGAAGTGTTTCTTTGGAATGTAAAGAGGGCCATTGAGTGCTTGATTTTCGTTGTGATGTGACGTACAGTCCGAGTTATGAGTGTGTTGAAGGATCTGTCATATAGTTTAATTGTGGAGCGAATTAGATTTTCATGTCGTGTTGATGAGTTCAAACTCAGAAAGATTAAGGGATTGCGTTGGAATTGTGGCTGCGAAAGGGTATAACAAGATGCCAATTTGAGGCTAAGCATGTGGGTTATCTCCTGCGTAGGAATCTATGTAAGTGTGTTCCTTATAATGTTGAGTGGAGAATTTCTTTTTACCAGCGGAGTGTATGTGTTGAGATTTGAATTTGAACCTGGCTGAGAAAGTTGACTTGACTGTCAAGAGAATAAAAGCGAGCTTAACGGATGATTGAGGTATTTTATGGTGGGTGTTGCATAAGCATGAGAAGAATTTTCGTTGAACCGACTGCAATATCATGATAGTAATATGGTATGGGTATTGTGAGTTATCGTGTGTTTTAATCTATGGCTTTGAGCCAAGTGGGGGAGCCTGTTGTTGACAGTTTAATTTCATGATGACATGTAAAATTTTAGTTTTGGTCTGAGGCATTCTTGTGGATTAATTATGACTTGCAGAGGTTGAGATCGAGGATGACTTGAGTACTGAAATTCCTAAATATGGGCTATATTGCGCTTTATGAGTGTATAAAAATCATGGGATGAGTGAGTTGTTATTTGTGAATTATGTAGTATGCACGGAGTATGAATTTGATCAGTGGTGTTAAGGCAGGATTACCTCTTTGATTGTTGCTGTGCTAGTGGGGCACGTGTCTTTCATCCTATTTGGGCGGTTCAATTTAGATATGAACAAAGTGGGTGACTCTCGAGAAGGTGCTAATGGAATAAAAAATGTATAAGTGGAAATTGGAAAATTTTTGGATTCGTATATCACTAGAATCAGTTATTTATATTGGATGGTGTCGGGACTTGCGGTAATTCTGCATGACTATGGATTCTATATTTCAGTATAAGAAAAGGGAAGAGGAACAATTTTAAAATTCACATAAGGTCTTTTAGAGTGTATGTCTCGGTGGTGGTGCTTTTGGAGTACTTAAGAGGGAATTCAACGGCTTCTGGGCCTTAGGGCATTGTGATTCTATGTTAGGGTTCGTGGGGTGAGTTGTGGTTAAAGATCGTGGTGTTTTAGCAAGGAGGAGTATCAATTTGAATGCCAATTCGGAAGGGACTCGGAGAAATAGCATAACTTGGTAGTAGGTTGGATCAGTATGGTAATGGATATGATCGGTTCTTTGGGTGCTTATGATGTGGGGGTTTTCTACAAGTTCTTTTTTGCAATACTCTTGGGTTTGGCGACCTGCGTGGCTTGTTTGAATTAGAGAGATTCAGTTATGATGACTTGATTATGTGCAAATGGATTCCAAAGTATTCTCGAGGATTTCTACCATGGTTTGAGATGGATATTTCCTACCGGCCTGAGCAGCATGTTAAATATTGTGATTTTATACCGGATGGGATCAAATGGAAAGCTTCTGCCTGATCGGATATGTATTCTATTTGTGATTCAGAATGATTATGAGGTTCTCGTATTTTTCATATAACGGCATGATAGATGCGGCGTGTTGTGTGGGATTAAGGTTTGCGTGTGCAAGGTCACAGTTTAGTTCTGAAGGGGAGGTCATAAATTCTTAGATGGCATGAATGATTTTCGTGTTTAGATGAATACTATAACTATTTGGTATTGCGTGAGTAGAGTGTACATTTCAGAAAGTGCACTATGTTTTGAATTATAGATATGTCATAAGTATTACGGCACTCTCCTGGTTGATTGACTAATGAATTTAAGATGCTGCTATATGGCACGAAAGAATGAGAGAAGTATTCCTCGTGGGATGATCATGTATGAGAGATATGTTAGACATTCGGGTGGTGAAGATGGGATCAGAAATGGTGATTCATTTGTTCTATGGATTTGGAGACTGGGAGTTTTCAGGAGCAGATTGTTTCATGGTTGCGAACTATGAAGTCGCTACCGAAGCTAGCCGAATGATAGTATGTATTATGATTCAGTCGTTGTGGATTTGTGGTGGGTTATGTGTCTATTTGTGGGTGACCAGAGTTGATTTGGGGGTCCATTGGTAGGCCTAATTAGGATGTGTATTCTACACCGAGTCGGATTGGTTGGCTCCACACTGCTATTGTTGAGGGATGTTCCATTCGGTTGATGTTGAACTTATTCGTGGTCGAAAATGATCTGTGAGTTACTCTTCTATGCTACGAGGAGTTGTGATTCATTGGTTATATGTACACATGGTACGGTTCTATTGGGGGCCTCATGGCAGAATTCAAGCGAGATGAGTATTTGGGTATTGCATGATCGATTGCGTGTTGGTTATGTTCTTTCAGGTTTTGTGTGGCATTGTGTCATTTGCCTCTCTGTGGTTATTGATTTTTAGCAGGGTGGCTTGAAGTATATAATATGGACCAACGTTTGGATGGGTTCACGCATTGCAGTGGAGTTCTGTTAAGGTATGGACCTTGTGTTACAATCGGGTGATGGTTCTATGGTGTGTGTTAGGTTTTCAGCATTTCGTTGTGACAGTACTTGTTAATCTTGCATGGCAGTTCTCTCATTTGAGTCATTTTCCATGACTGAGTACATTTAAATTGTTGTGTATTGGTGCACGGATGGCATGGTTTGTGGCTTTGAGTTATATTGGTGTGGCATGTCTGTGAGATAGTTGTGTTTAATAATATAAGGTCATTGGACCTAGAATGAGTACTATCAGGTTTGATTACAGTATATTCGGGAGGATAACATTGAGAGTCGGCTTAGAAAGTGATTATGGTTCAGGTTGGAGCGAGAGAGCTCCATGATTTATTGATCTGATAAGGGGTTATGCGATTCCGCGTGTTTCTTTTATTATCAACAGTGTATGAAAGTTTTGGAACGAGGTTTGGTTTGATATGGGGTTTAATACTAGTACCGGGTTAGTTGGAGTAGTTACTATGATCGGCAATGGTGCTATGAGCATGCAAGTCCTGTAGTATGTTATGTGATTATATCCGTGGTTATGGTTATGGCTCGATGCAACTTGTTCAGACTTATATAGTGTGTAACTGTGAGATTCGAGTCTTTTAAGAAATTTTGAAGGTTGGAAATTGAATTACAAGGTTTTTAGGCTAAGGTTAAATTAATGGTTTTTAGTTGTATTGTGTTGCCAGGCCTATATATAATAGGGTGACGTGGGATCACCCCCGAGTACATGCGTGGTAATATGGAATAG
This sequence comes from Nicotiana otophora, assembly GCA_000715115.1. Taxonomy (NCBI): domain Eukaryota; kingdom Viridiplantae; phylum Streptophyta; class Magnoliopsida; order Solanales; family Solanaceae; genus Nicotiana; species Nicotiana otophora. Next base: position 136,341 of record AWOL01S0000371.1, read on the forward strand.
TGATTTGATGTCTTGGAAACAACTCTTGATACGTTCGAGGACGAATGCATGTTTAAGTGGGGGAGAATGTAATGACCCGATTGATCGTTTTGAGTATTACATCCTCGTTCCCCCATTTACTGCTCTATTTGTGGCTTATTGCTTTATCATGACCTATCGGATTAGTTAGTTCGGGTCCGGAGAGATTTCAGAATGAATTGAGACACTTAGTCTCATAATGAAAAGCTTAAGTTGGAAAAGTCGACCAAATGTTGATTTTTTTAAATGGCGAAAGTCGATTTTTTTGGAAAGTTTGACCGTGGGGTTGACTTTTTGATATCGGGGTTGGAATCCAATTCTGAAAATTGAAATAGCTTCGTTATGTCATTTATGACTTGTGTGCAAAATTTGAAGTCAATCCGGATTGATTTGATGTGTTTCGGCACAAGATATAGAATTTGAAAGTTCAAAGTTATAGATTTTGATTTGAGGTGCGATTCGTCGTTTTGATGTTGTTAGGTGTGATTTGAGGCCTCGAATAGTTCCGTATTATGTTATGGGACTTGTTGGTATGTTCGGACGGGGTCCCGAGGGGCTCGGGCGTGTTTCAGAATGATTTTAGATCTTTTTCTTCATGTTGTTATTGCTGGTTGTTGCTGGTTCTGATGTGACCGCACCTGCGACTGGTTTGCGCAGGTGCGATGGTCGCAGAAGCGACAATGCAGTCACAGAATCTTGGAGTAACTCTTTTAATCTTGGAGTTGAGGGTATGAACCCTGAATATACGTATTATGTGTTTGGTGTTTAGGTGACGCACATGCTAGGTGACGAGCGTGTGGGCGTGCACCGTGTGAGTTGTGACTCCGTTATTTCTGTGGTACTATGTAGCTACCTGAATTTGTCTGAAATCATGAAATCTCTACGTACTAGAGTTAAAATAATGTGATTCATGTTATAAACTATGTTTAGGCTACATGCTCATCCTGTTGGGACCCACCGAGATCATTTCTGCTGTTGAGTTATCTGCTTTCATTGCATTACATACTCAATCATACGTATTCATATGCATATCACATCTCAGTATCTGTTGTTATTTATTGATGCATCATATCATTGTTTTCAGGCTAGTATCATGACACTGTGAGCCCGTGCGAGAGAGACTGGAGAGATTGATGACTGAGTGAGGCCGAGTGCCTGATTATGAGTGACATTTATGGGATCGGACTGCACGCCGCAATGGTTATACTGATTTATGCTAGCGCTTGGGCTGAAGGAGCCCCTCCGGAGTCTGCACACACCCCTAGTGAGCGCGGATGATATTATTGAGGGATGGATCTTCCGTGGACATGGATCTTGTCCGAAGCATTATATACCTGGAGATGGACCTTCTCCACGGGCTGGATTGGCCATACTCGGTACTGAGTGACTGATGATCAGTTGATGTGTATATTCTGGGATGGATCTTCCCTGGGCCAGATTGGCCATATACAGTACCGAGTGATTGAGCATGATGAGTGGAATGTGTGAGAAAATGAGATTGAGTACTCTGAGAGTGTGACTGTATGAGTTCATCTCTGAGATACATTGCATTGACATGCACGCATGACATACATGCATAGAGATGTATTTTCCTCATACTGTACAGTATCAAGTCATTCATGACTTCTCACATATGTTGACACATGGGCATAGTGATGCATTTGTTTTACACTGGCTATCTGGAAAGAAAATGAAACATCTTATTTATTATTGAAAGGATTTTTGGAAAAGTTATTGTTTTCAAACTTACTCATAATTTTGGCAACTTCGGTAAACGATTTGGGTTTTCACTAATATACTTGAAAGGCAGAACTATTTTCAGAAATCATGATTAAGCTGGGTATTTTATCTTTGAGTTACTTCTTTTATTACTTGCGTTATGTTGTCATGAATTGTTGTTGGTTATTGGAGTTGGACTCTGACCTTGGTACAAGCTCGTCACTACTTTCAACCTAAGGTTAGGTTTGTTACTTATTGAGTACATGATGTCGGTTGTACTCATACTACACTTCTGCACCTTGCGTGCAGATGTTGGCTGCTGACGTTGCTGTGTTCGTTGGGAGCTGGATCTGAAGATGTACCTGCGTTCCGGTTATAGCTGTCTCTTATTCATGGTAGCCTTAGATTTATAAAACTCTGTTTATGTATTTTTCAAACAGATGATGTATTTACTTCATACCATCTTTGTAAACTCTATTCTTAGAAGCTCATGATTTGTACTACCAGTCTTTGGAGAAATGTATAAGATTCAGATATTTCTTTACTTAATCGCTTTATTAATTGTTATTGGAATTGGTTAGTGATTAATTGGCTTACCTAGCGGGTCGGGTTAGGTGCCATCACGACTAGTCGGATTTTGGGTCATGACAATGCAACATTTGTTATATATCTTATTTGATATTATCCTATGTATAATTAATACAAAGAAAATAATGGTATTAGTAATGCAAAGGTTTTTAATACTTGCATAAGCATGGTTAAAGACATAATTGCCCTTCAAATTTATCAAAGTGCACAAAGTTAAAGAATGTGGAGGGTATTTTTTTAAATAACTAATTTTAAAAAAATTATACAATGCTTTAATACACCAAACCAAACGGTGGATAAGAAACAATCTCAAAATAACTAATGCCAGCATAACTAATCCCACCATTACTAATACCAACATTACTAATACACCCTATTCAACACTATTCTTATACCTCCTACCAAACCACCCCTTACTTTCTTTCTGTTAAATTTATTAGGCATCGATTATTATACTTTGTTGCTTTAATTTGTTGTCGACATGATAGCCCCTCCAAAAAGGTGGTGTTTTGCAGTAATGTTTTCATGAAGAAAATATTTTTACCTATGCATGATCATAAATCTAATTACCACTATTAGGAACTCATTTTGTCAATGAACATGTAGTTACAGTTGAAAAATAAGCTGAAGATATAAATAAATATTCTTCAGGTTGAGGCGCGGATATCTCGCTCTCTTTAAGGAGATTCAAGCCCACTCCAGTATTATCTTCACTAGTCCATCAATAATATCTTGACTTGTCAAATCCAGGATACGATAATCCGACAACAATGTATGACTTGAACAAACTCTGGACAAATTGTTGAGTCCAAAGCTCCACCAAAATAAACACCTTCCTTCAACAAATAATATTCTCTTTTGTAGAGAATAAGTTGGAGACTTAGATTTTTCCCTTTTTTTCACTACACCAATCTTAGTTTTTCTATGCATACTACATTATATTTTTATACCACAATACAAGAAAGAAACACCACTACTTATAGGTGTAAAGCTTCTTCAATAGATTAAATAGCAAAGTAGTGGGACAATAAAATTGTAGAACATGATTGGTGGTTATAAAATTTAACCTTTAGTGGTTAATTAGTAATAGATCATAGCATTAGTATTTTCATGAGTTACACCAAAGATAATGACAACTTCTTTGCCAATTTATAGCCATTACCTCACAAGAAATAATACACTTTATAATTTTAATATTAAAAGGCACATAACATAACACATTTTGTCACGACCCAAAACCCATAATATGTCGTGATGACACCTAACGCCGCCGTTAGGCAAGCCCACAAGTGAAACTACAATTAAATTATCCCTTTTTAACATTTAAAATAAAAGTTCCTTTTTAGAAGAACAAAATAAGTAAGATCTCATATAACCGTACGTACTCTTTTCTCAACAAAATACCAGCGTGATAAATACATACACTGTAATGACAGTAATAATAAGGACAACAATACGTATATGCTAAAAGCCCCCAAAATCCGGTGTTACAAGTGCATGAGAAATCTAGAGAGGATACAAAACTAATACAACTATTGTCTGAAAGGTAATAGTTAGAAATAATAAACAAAGTAGAGGGAGACTCCGGTGCTGCAGATCGTAGCAAGGAAGGCAGCTCACCACTAGTCTCCGCAGAAGATCGGCTATGCACCTGCATGACCATTGGTAGTACATGACTCAGTACCTGCACATTCATTGCAGAAGTATAGTGTGAGTACGAAAAATAACGCGTACCCGTAAGAATCTAGTCTAACCTCGAATAAGTAGTGACGAGAGGTCGACTTGACACTTACTAGATGTCAAATAATAATAGAAATACATAAAGTAGACATGGTGAGTATACAATAAGTAGCAACAAAGCAAATAAAAGTAACTACAGTAATTCCACACATGAGTCTATATCACATGACTAAACATGCCATAACCGGCCTTGAAGGCACTAACTCAATTGTTACCAAACCAAATCCAGTTCCAATTATTAAGTATGAAGCTGCCAAGGTGAACGACCTGATCCCATAGGAATAGTGATATTCAATACTGCCGAGGTAAATGGCCCGATCCCATAAGAATAGTGTTACAACCTGCTGAGGTGAACGACCCGATCCCATAAGAGTAATTATTTCACTGTCGAGGCGGACGACCTGATTCCATAAGAGTAGAGAAATTTACCTCGCTCGCGAAAACACATGCGAGATGAGAAGACACTAATCTATAGTTTATCAAATATTTCCCAAATTTTTTAAAGTAAGAGACTAAGTCGATATCTTTAATTAAAATCCTCAATCTCAGTCCTAATCAAGATAATTAATACACAAGATAGGCATAAAATAGCACAATTAAAGGCATGGTGTGAATCTAAGTCTACCCGTACATATCATGAATATAGTTATGTACGGACTCTCGTCACCTCGTGCATACGTAGCTCCTCATAATAAGTATCACACAACAATTAATACACCTAAGAGGATAAGTTCCCTCTTACAATGTTAGGCAAGAGACTTACCTCGGTTCCAATTCCTCAATCCGGCTCTTCAACCTCACTAGAACACCTCAAACGACGCCGAGGACTCCGAAACTAACCGAAAGTCATATAAACTAATAAATATATGCTCAAAAGTTCATAATTTAGCTATTTGAGTAATTACCCAACCCAATTTGGAAGATTCCTAAAATTTATCCCACGGGACACGTGCCTGGATTCTAAAAATTTCGAATATAAATGTTACCCATGACCTCACAAACTCAAATATATAATTTATTCTCAATTACATAATCAATTTTGTGGTCAAATCTTATTATTTACCAAACCCTAGGTTCCAAAAAATCCCACAACTTTTCCTTTAATTTCACATTAAATCTACCCATAATCTGTGCATTTAACTCAAAAATTGATAGGGATCACTTACCTCTTGATATTGATGAAAATTCCCCACAAACTGCTCTCACAATCGCCGAAGACCAAGTGGGAAATGAGAGAAAAAGACTAAGTCTCGTATTAAAATCAAGTCTATCCAGTTATCTCTTCTTCGCGATCGCGGAAGAAGCCTCGTGATCACAAAGGCATAACTGGCCCAGGCCCTGAAGACATTCTTCGCGAATGTGAAGGCTACCTGTCCCGGACCTTTGCAAACACGTCCCCATGATCGCGAACGCGAAGGATAAAATGCCCAGTCCCCTAATTCCTTTTCTGCGAATGTGATTCCACCTCTGCATTCGCGAAGAAGGAAACTAGAACCAGCAACATCAGATTTCCAAACTTAGCTCCAGGTAGTCCGACATTCACCCGAGCCACCTGGGACCCCGACCAATCACACCAATAAGTCCATAAATATAATACTGACCTGCTTGAACCCTCGAAACATGTAAAACAACATCGAAATCAAGAATCGTACCCCAAAAATGAACTTGAATCAACTTATGAACTTTAAACTTTTCATTTAGCTCCGAACGCGTTGAATTATTCTTAGTTCTCGGAATGACACCAAATTTTACGTACAAGCCACAAATAAACATGGACCTATTCTCAGGCTCGGAATCCCAAACAGACCTCGTTACACCAAAGTCTACACTAAACCAAATTTAAAGAACTAGAATACCTTCAATGAACCAACTTTCAACATTAAGCGTCGAAACGCTCCCGAGTTACCTGAAACTCGATCCGAAGATAAGCCCATGTCCAAAATCATCATATGAACTTCTTGGAACCATAAAATCCCAGTTCTGATGTTGTTTACTCAAATTGTTGACTCAAGTCAAACTTGACCACCTTAGGCCACTATTGAGGAATTAAGTGTTCCGATTTCAACCCGAACCCTTCTAAACCAAAACCAACCATCCCCGCAGGTTATAAAATAGTAAAAGTACATACAGAGAGTTTTAATTAGGGGAACGGTGATCTAGAAAGTAAAACAACTGATCAGGTCGTTACAAATTTAATTACATAACTATCTTTACCAAGTGTATACAAAGCAAGAAACTAGGTTTCAATCTTCTCCTTCTTCTCTCCGTCTCTCTTTCTCATACCCCTCGTCCTTCTCTCTCTCTCTCTCTCTATATATATATATATATATATATATATATATATATATATATA
>AWOL01S0000371.1:144522-187857 GCA_000715115.1 Nicotiana otophora
ATTCACGCTCTATATATATATATATATATATATATATATATATATATATATAGGACTTTGGAGAACGTGTCTATATCGGTGCATATATATAACTAAAAAATGTATATAACTCAACATTAGAAGGTATAATTAGCGAGAAAAATACATCACAATCGAGTTGATTACAATAATTAATCATATTCACATTTTGATCATCGAATCTATAAATCTAACGCATAATCTACCATTATCTAATGCATAATCTAACAATTACTAAACATAACATTTATTAAAAAGTTTCATTGAGAACCATTTAAAAATATTGAAGCTTTGAATTCGAAATCGGATTTTGCAAATTGTTTTTTAATTTGAATTGACTATTATTGCAAACAGTTAGAAATATCCTTTGGAGACTACATCTCAATTTTGAGGGAATTTAGTGACAATTCGAGTTTGTTTTAGTTCAAAACAAGAAGGATTCGCTATGCTATTACTGATGGAGTCTAACATTAGTATTTGGTCTCTTGTTACATATCTGTATGTAATTCCTACTTACAAACCTTCCAAGTTTCCTAGGCTTAGGGAAGAGGCCCTCAATCTTTAGTCTATTAACCTCTTTCAGTTTCTACTAAGTTGATTTCAGTCAACCTTCATCATATAATAGAGGCCATGGTGTATGTCCTCCTCCCTTTAATTATATTTTTTTGGAATGAAGAAGTTGGAGTCTAGCCTAACTCCTCCATCATAAGGATAGAATCTTTTGAAAAATAAGAGAGTTAGTTTTAGTTGGGATTTTAGATTAAAACTCAAAAATATATATATAAATAAATTTTATGTATTTTGTATGTCGGGTGTACAAACAATATACAAAATACATACAACTTGTATGTTTTGACCGGACTCTACACATAAAACTTTTTGGATGCAAGTTATATGTTGTCATGACCCAAAAATTCACTAGTCGTGATGGCACCTAACTCGACCCGCTAGGTAAGACAACTAACAGTCAATACAATCAAAATGAGATTTATCAGAAAATAGTGAATAATTATTGGAACATTTATAAAATAACCCAAGGACTGGTAGTACAAATCATGAGCTTCTAAGACTTAGAATTTATAAAAAAACTGGTACGAATAAATACGTCATATGTTTGAAGTTTACATAAACAGATTAGCAAAATCTAAAGCTACCAAGGACAAGTGGCAGCTATAATCGGAACCCAGGTACATCTTCAATGCCAGCTCCCACCATACATAACGATTCTAGCTCCAAAATCTACACGCAAGGTGCAGAAGTATAGTATGAGTACAACCGACCCCATGTACCTAGTAAGTATATTGTCTAACCTCGTTGAAGTAGTGACGGGGATTGTTTTAGTTAAAAGATACTCACTGTTATAACCTGTGCGGTAGACTAGCAATAGAAACAGTTCTAGAACATAACAGATAAGAGTACAAGAAAACAACTATGCGAGGCAGTAAATGATTACTAGAAGAAATCACGGTAGTAAATTCATAACTTTCATGGTGTGAGAAATGTACTGAATATATCAAATCAAATAGCACGACAACACCCTTCGTGCATGATATTTTATACTTTAATACCTCACAAGAGGGGGTGATTTGTGTGGTGCCTGATTTTCACGTGCACTGGATTATCGAAGGACCTGGTTCTTCTATGCGTTCCTTACATTACAGTTGTGGAATAAATAATGCAGAAAGTAAAGAACACAAAGATTTTTATGTGGAAAACCCCCGGCTTAAAAGGTAAAAAAACCACGACCTACTACCCAGTAGGATTTTCTCCAAACACTTCACTACAACTCTGAGCCAACAAAAAAGTTTACAAACTCTTGCAAACCTAAGGATTAACTCTAACCCTTATATCAACACGCCAAAGGCTGTTGCGACTACTTCAAGTTAACTCTAACTTGAATAATACAACTCAGGTACCTAGTACAATTTGCTTCTAAGAAAGCTGAAAGGTACAACTCAAAACGCCTACTACACTTTGAACTAGAAATAAAGAAAGACACATAAAACTCTTTATGGAGTTGGTTCTTCAATCTGGTTTGTGTAGCTTCAGGATCACACTCTTCAATCTCACAAGAATTGCTCACAAAATGCCTTGCTATTTTGCTCTCAATTCGTGCTTAACTTCAGTATGTGTGCATCGCCTGTAAAAGAGAACATAACTGATATATATAGAGTTAGTAAATAAAGATTAACTAGAAGTCTAATTCTTTACTCTTCCTCGGTGGAAGAGTTTTAGTTATCTTCAACTCCTAACTCTTTCCTTATCTTGGATAGAGTTTCCTTCAAGTAAGGAGTCATGTTCCTTATCAAATATGGAACATTTTCGTTCAGGGATTATCAGAAATAATCACTTATACTTATCCCTTTCATGTGCATGACTTTTGCTTGATTCTGCCCGTCACATGTGCAGGTCCATGGATTTGGTTCATGCATGTGTTCCTTTGTCAATTATCAAAACCAAAACCGCTCAGGTCAACAAATTCTCCCTTTTTGATGATGACAAACTCAATGCTTTTCATAAGCATGGAACCTGTTTCAACTCAGCTCAACATCAACACAATGTTAGAACACTTTTCATTTAACGTCACAATTCATCAAGGACCAGGTTCATTAGGTTATAAATATCACAATCCAAAGTAAAAGCACACCTTATCTTCCCCCTTTTGGCATCATCTAAAAGTTGCACAATTAAAGTAAGTAACCAGATTTTAACAGATATCACTCATGGCCACTAGGGTTACTTCAAATGCAATCATAGATTCAATTTTCTCTTTTTCAATCTAAGGATATTATCCATCTAAGAAATATCAACAAACAATTAGAGCAAAAGCAGTGAATTTCATTGATTGATAAGATCCTACCACAAAGCATAAGAAGAAATAAAAACATAGAACCATGAACAAAATATAGAGAAATCTCACTTGGGTCATTGGTTACAACTAGGCTTAGGAAGGGTTAAAAACTGGGAAGGACCAGGTTCTTGGTTCTTGTCTTGCAGCAGCTTCAACATATCTTGAAGAATACTATAATTATTCTCCTTTTACTTTGAAAGCTCAACTTGAGAGAGTCTCTCTCATTCTCTACTTCAGCCAATCGTTTCTTCAGCCTTTCAATCTCATCATCCTTAGCCATTTTCTTCCAATATTTGAGCCTCTTTGCTCCTTTTAGCAGACCTAGTTCTTTTAGACACAATTGAGCCCTCAGCCTCAACCTCTGTTTATCGATAATTCTTTTGAGAAGTCTTTCTCTTTTTGGCACTAGGTATGGGTACTTCCACATCCTCATATTCATCTTCAAGAACCAGGTTCATCTCCTCAATTTGGACTACTCCACTTGGCTTAACAGCCTTTTTCTTTTAAGCGACTTTCTTGGCATTCTCAGCTAAGGCCTTTTTTACATTGGCCTTACTCTGCTTCTTCTGGATCCTTGTAGTTCTTCCTCTTGTAGGAGGAGTTGCTACAGGGATAGAAGGAGAACTCTTTCTCTTAGTGCCACCCATGCCATTTCCTGCAGTCTTTCCAACTTTGTTCTTCTTCGTTTGATTGTAACTATCTGACACCTTTTGCAGCAGATCAGGACTCTTGTCTATTTTAGCAAGAGAAGGAATTGGTTCATAAAACCGTTTCCTTAACCTAACCAGCCCATCTGCTGCACTTCTATCACCAGAACCATCACCTATCTCCTATGATTCTATCCCCATACTTTCATTCATAGTCAACTCATTATCACTAATCTTTTCACTTAATACAATCATTGCTCCAGCTTCTTCAGTCAACCCAACAAGAGTGGGTGAAGGAGATCCAACCATTTTTTCTTCTCCCTTTCCCCTCACATATACTTCAACACCCTCACTCTTTTTGTTTTTTATTTTTACCACCAATTTTTTCAGACCCACCAGTTTCTATCCCAACAATCGTACCAACCAACACAAACCTATTTTTAAGATTCTGAGCAATGTTAGAAGCAATATCAGAAAGTTTTGACCCAGAAGTTACCTGCTCAGTTTCAGATGAAATTGGTTCTTCCCCCTCAGTCGCTGACTTGAAGGACTCAATATATTTTTAGGGTTCTTCTGCTTAACTAGCTTGTAGCATCTCACTCAATTTCTTAGCTTGTTCTCTACTGGCCACTGTGTTGCATGCAATCATTTTGATATGCTTTTTCTTGGGGGTTTGGGTGATTAAAAGTGTGGGTGAAGGTTCTTTGGGTGGTGAGGAAGGGTTTTCTGAGTTTTTGGGATTCTTATGGGTGTTTTCCATTTGATCAGTTCAGAAACTTGAGAGAAATAGAGAGAGTTTTGAGGTTTTAGAGATTTTGATCTTTCGAAAAATTTGAGATAAGAGGGTAAGGTCAGATCAATTTAAAGAGGAAATGGTTGAGTGTATAACGACACCTTTTTGAAGTCTAGAAGTCTAATCGCATTAGAAGTTTTAGTTTGAAAAGACGTTCGACTCTTCCCCAAATATTTCGGCAATTATGGCGCGTGGGACTCTTGATGAAACTGGTTCGTTTGTAACTAATTGGTTCAAAAGTAGTTTGGGATAAAGTGGGACTCTTTTCAATTCATGATCCATATGCAATTATTTCAAATTATGCTGAGTGTAGAATACATACCTTATAAGCTCGATGAACCGGGTTCTTCACTGAAAGTTCTCTTGTGTAAGACTAATTTTTTCCAAGAAAATAAGGATAATATCATTAGAAATCAGTGAGACATTTTAGCACATGACACAAGAGTATACTAATAAAAGCATGAGACTGAGCAATATCTAATCTATTTCGGCAATTATGGCGCGTGAGACTCTTGATGAAACTGGTTCGTTTGTAACTAATTGGTTCAAAAGTAGTTTGGGATAAAGTGGGACTCTTTTCAATTCATGATCCATATGTAATTATTTCAAATTATGCTGAGTGTAGAATACATATCTTATAAGCTTAATGAACCTGGTTCTTCACTGAAAGTTCTCTTGTGTAAGACTGATTTTTTTCCAAGAAAATAAGGGTAATATCATTAGACATCAGTGAGATATTTTAGCACATGTCATAGAAGTATACTAATAAAAGTATGAGACTGAGCAATATATAATCTAATTATTCATAAAATTTACAAATTATCTAACCAATAATTGAGTTAGAATCGGTTTCTTTTAGGTAATCTTAATCATCCCTAATTCTAACCTGTTCCTTTCAAAGTGATCCCTACTCAAAGATTTTGTGAAGATGTCAGAAATTTCCTTATCAGTAGTAAAATATTCCATAGTGATCAACACCTCTCAAAATTATCCCTTTGAAAACGATGTGCAACATCTATGTGCTTGGTTCCTTTGTGATGGACTGGGTTCTAGCATACTAATTGCACTGGTGTTATCACAAAAGATGGGGATACAACTTTTGAATATCATAGACAGAGGTCAGTGGTGCCTTTTAGGTATCTCAAGATCCTATTGACAGTAGTCAAGTGCGACTTCTTTGGATTTTCCTGAAATCTAGCATAAAGTCATGTACTGAAAACAATGACAGGTTTGCTAGCAGTAAGATATAACAAGGAGCCAATTATTCCCATATACAACTTCTAATCAACAGATGAACCAGGTTCATCCATATCCATTTTTCTAGCTGTTGCAATAGGAGTGTCAATTTCTTAGGAATCTTCCATTTTAAACCTTTTAAGCAACTCTTTTACATACTTCTGCTGATGGATTATAGTTCCATTTGAATTTTGTTTAATTTTTAAGCCTAAAAAGAAATTAAGCTCACCCATCATGCTCATTTCAAATTCACTCCCCATTAGTTTAGCAAATTCTTTATTTAACTGTAATGACCCGGCCGGTCGTTTCGAGAGTTATAGCTCTGTTTTCTCCATTTCTACTTATTTTTGTGTTATTCAGCTATGTTATGTTATATCGGGTTAGTTGGTTCGGGACCAGAGTAGTTTCAGAGTGAATTGAGATACTTAGTCTCTTAAGTAGAAACTTAAGTTGGAAAAGTCAACTAGACGTTGACTTATGTGTAAACAATCTTGGATTTGAATTTTTTTGGTTCCGTTAGCCCCGTTAGGGGATTTTAGACTTAAGAGTGCATCCAAAATGTGATTTAGAGGTCCGTGTCATTTGTGACGTGTGTGCAAAATTTGAGGTTATTCGGACGTGGTTTGGTAGGTTTCGGTGTCGGTTGTGGAATTTGGAAGTTTAGAAGTTCTTAGGCTTGAATCCCGGGGTAATTTGGTGTTTTGATGTTGTTTTGAGTGATTTGAAGATTCGACTAAGTTTGTATGAGGTTTTAGGATTGGTTGGTATGTTTGGTTGAGGTCCTGGGTGCCTTGGGTGAGTTTCGGATGGTTAACGGATAATTTTCAGAATTTGCAAAATGGCTGATCTGCTGGAATGAATATTTTGGTTTCCTTATACGCGATCACGTGGGTAGGTCCGCAATTATGTAGACTTATTTGGGGGCAGAGACGAGTTATTCTATGCGATCACAGGGTTTGGGACGCGATCGCGTGCATGTGTGAAGTTGTGCTTCGCGAATGCGTGGACAGTGCCGCGTTCGCTTAGAGGTATTGAGCTGGTGAAGAGGCGAGGTAATTGCTCTACGCAATCGCGTGAGTTAGGATGCAATCACGTAGGTTTAGGAAGCAGTGATACACGTCCGCGTGGGAGATTCCGCGTTCGCATAGAGTAAATATGTGGAGCATCCTGTTTGTGTTTTACGATCACGAGGATATTTTCGCGATCGCGATTAAGGAAAATTTGGGCAGTAGTGTTAAATTCCAAAATCGGGGGTCTGGACTCATTTTTCATAGTTTGAGCTAGACACTACGGATTTAAGATATTTTTGAAGAGATCTATTTCACCCATTTTATGGATTAGCCTCGTGAGTCTTTAGTTTTATCCGTTCATGTGTCTACTCCTGTGGGTGATACTATTATTGTGAACCGCGTATATTGGTCATGTATGGTAACGATTGGGGGTCTGGAGACCTAAGTGGACCTTTTACTGCTCAGTATGGTTGACTTTGATGTGATATTGGGTATGGATTGGTTATCTCCATGTCATGTTGTTCTAGATTTTCACGCTAAGACGGTGACGTTGGCTATGCCGGGATTTCCGAGGGTTGAGTGGAGCTGTTTTGTAAATTATGTACCAAGTAGGGTAATTTCATATTTGAAGGCTCAACGTATGGTTGAGAAGGGTTGCCTATCTTATTTGGCTTTTGTGAGGGATGTTAGTGCAGAGACTCCTGTTATTGATTCTGTTCCGGTGGTATGCGATTTTCTGGATGTGTTTCCTGCAGACATGCCGGGCATGCCGCCTGACAGGGATATTGACTTCGGTATTAATTTGGTGCCGGGCACTCAAACCATTTCTATCCCATTGTATCGTATGGCACCGACGGAGTTGAAGGAATTAAAAGTACACCTTCAAGAACTCCTTGATAAGGGGTTTATTCGGCCTACTGTGTCACCTTAGGGTGCACGAGTTCTATTTGTAAAAACAAAAGGATGGTTCCATGAGAATGTGCATTGATTACATGCAGTTAAACAAGGTCACAGTCAATAACAAGTATCCTTTGTCTCATATTGATGATTTATTTGACCAACTTCAGGGAGCGAGGGTGTTCTCCCAGATTGATTTGAGGTCCGGTTATCACCAACTGAAGATTCAGAATTCAGATATTCTTAAGACAGCTTTCAGGACCCGATATGGCCATTATGAGTTCTTAGTGATGTCTTTTGGGCTGACCAATGCCCTAGCAGCGTTCATGCATTTGATGAACAGCGTATTCCAGCCCTATTTGGACTCATTCGTTTTTGTATTCATTGATGACATCCTGGTGTACTCTCGTAGCTAGGAGGAGCATGCTCAGCATTTGAGGATTGTATTACAGAGATTGAAGGAGGAGAAGCTTTATGCAAAGTTCTCCAAGTGTGAGTTTTGGCTCAGTTCAATAGCATTCTTGGGACACGTGGTGTCTAGTGAGGGTATGAAGGTTAATCCGAAGAAGATAGAGGAGTTTCAGAGTTGGCCCAGACCGTTCTCAGCTACAGAGATTTGAAGTTTTCTTGGTTTGGCTAGTTATTACCGTCGGTTCATTCAGGGTTTCTCGTCTATCGCATCGCCCTTGACCAAACTGACCCAAAATGGTGCTCTATTCAGGTGGTCGGACGAGTGTGAGGAGAGTTTTTAGAAGCTCAAGACTGCCTTGACCACAACTCCAGTGTTAGTTCTGCCATCAGCTTCAGGTTCTTACACCGTGTATTGTGATGCCTCGAGGATAGGCATTGGATGTGTTCTGATGCAGGAGGGTAGGGTGATTTCCTACGCCTCGCACCAGTTGAAGACCCATGAGAAGAACTATCCTATCTATGATCGTGAGTTAGCAGCCATTGAAGATTTGGCACCATTATTTGTGTGGGGTTCATTGTGAGATCTATACTGATCATCAGAGTTTGTAGTATCTGTTGAAACAGAAGGATCTTAATTTGCATCAGCAGAGATGGTTGGAGATTCTTAAGGACTACGATATCACTATTTTGTACCATCCGGGGAAGGCCAATGTGGTGACCGATGCTTTGAGTCGCCGGGCAAAGAGTTTGGGGAGCTTAGCATACCTTCCAGTAGCAGAGAGACCTTTGGCATTGGATGTTCAGGCCTTAGCGGGCCAACTTGTGAGATTGGATATTTCGGAGCCTAGTCGGGTATTGGCTTGTCTGATCTCCAGGTCTTCTTTTTATGACCGTATCAGGGAGCGTCACTATGATGAACCCCACTTGCTTGTTCTTCAAGACAGGGTTCAGAGAGGTGATTCTAGGGATATGACTATTGGCAGTGACGGTGTGTTTAGGATGCAGGGCCGGATATGTGTGCCTAATGTATATGGGCTTCGGGAGTTGATTCTTGAGGAGGCCCATAGCTCGCGGTACTCCATCCATCCGGATGCCGCGAAGATGTACCAGGATTTGAGACAACACTATTGGTGGAGGCGGATGAAGAAGGATATAGTTGGGTTTGTAGCTCGGTGTCTCAACTATCAGCAGGTGAAGTATGAGCATCAGAGACCGGGTGGCTTGCTTCAGAGATTAGACATTCCGGAGTGGAAGTAGGAGCGGATCACCATGGACTTTGTAGTTGGGCTCCCATGGATTTCGAGGAAGTTCGATGCTATTTGGGTTATTATGGATCGGCTGACCAAGTCAGCGCACTTCATTCCAGTTGGTACGACTTACACTTCAGAGCGATTGGCTGAGATTTACATCCGAGAGATTGTTCGCCTGCATGGTGTCCCAGTTTCCATCATTTCAGATAGGGGTACTCAGTTCACTTTGCAGTTTTAGAGGGCCGTGCAATGAGAGTTGGGTACTCAGGTTGAGTTGAGAACAACTTTTCACCCTCAGACGGAGGGGCAATCCGAGCGCACTATTTAGATATTGGAGGACATGTTGCGTGCTTGTGTCATTGACTTTGGGGTTTCATGGGACCAGTTTCTTCCACTCGCGGAGTTTGCATATAACAACAGTTATCAATCGAGTATTCAGATGGCTCCATACGAGGCTTTATATGGGAGGAGGTGTAGATCTCTAGTAGGATGGTTTGAGCCAGGTGAGGCTAGGCTCTTAGGTACATACTTAGTCCAGGATGCATTAGATAATGTGAAATTGATTCAGGAGCGGCTTCGCACGGCGCAGTATAGGCAGAAGAGCTATGCGGATAGGAAGGTCTGTGATGTATCTTTCATGGTTTGGGAGAAGGTTCTGCTGAAGGTATCACCCATGAAGGGTGTTATGAGACTTGGGAAGAGGGGCAAGTTGAGCCCCCAGTTCATTGGGCCTTTTGAGGTGCTTCAGAGGATTGGGGAGGTGGCTTATAAGCTTGCCTTGCCACCCATCTTGTCGAGTGTACACCAGTGTTTCATGTTTTCATGCTCCGAAAGTATATTGGAGATCCGTCCCATGTTTTGGACTTCAGCACGGTTCAGTTGGAGGGTGATATGACTTATAATGTGAAGCCGGTGGCTATTCTGGATCGGCAGGTTTGAAGGTTGAGGTCAAAGGATATAACTTCAGCGAAGGTGCAGTGGAGAGGTCAGCCTGTGAAGGAGGCCACCTGGGAGACCGAGCGGGAGATGTGGAGCAGATATCCACGCCTATTCGAGACTCCAGGTAAGTTTCTACACCCATTCGAGGACGAACGGTTATTTAAGAGAGGGAGGATATAACGACCCGGCCGGTCGTTTCAAGATTTATAGCCCCGTTTTTCCCATTTCTACTTATTTTTGTGTTATTCAGCTATATTATGTTATATCGGGTTAGTTGGTTCGGGACCGGAGTGGTTTCAGAGTGAATTGAGACACTTAGTCTCTTAAGTAGAAACTTAAGTTGGAAAAGTCAATTGGACGTTGACTTATGTGTAAACGATCTCGGATTTGAATTTTTATGGTTCCGTTAGGTGATTTTGGACTTAGGAGTGCGTCCGGAATGTGATCTGGAGGTCCGTGGTAGAATTAGGCTTGAATTGGCAAAATTGAAAATTTGGCGATTTCGGTCGGCAGTGGAAAATTTGATATCTGAGTCGGAATGAAATTCCGGAAGATGGAGTAGGTTCGTAGTGTCATTTGTGACGTGTGTAACATTTGAGGTCATTCGGACGTGGTTTGGTAGGTTTCGGCGTCGATTGTGGAATTTGGAAGTTTAGAAGTTCTTAGGCTTGAATCCGGGGGTAATTTGGTATTTTGATGTTGTTTTGAGTGATTCATAGGTTCGACTAAGTTCGTATGAGGTTTTAGAATTGGTTGGTATGCTTGGTTGAGATACTGGGGCCTCGGGTGAGTTTTGGATGGTTAACATATAGTTTTGGGACTTTGCAAAATGGCTGATCTACTGGTATGAACTTTTCGGTTTCCTTATACGCGATCGCATGGGTAGGTCCGCGATCGCGTAGGCTTATTTGGGGGCAAAGGAGAGTTGTTCTATGTGATCACAGGGTTTGGGACGCGATCGTGTGCATGTGTGAAGTTGTGCTTCGCGAACACGTGGACAGTGATATGCGTCCGCGTGGGAGATTCCGCGTTCGCATAGAGTAAATATGTGGAGCAGCCTGTTAGTGTTTCACGATCGCGAGGATATTTCCGCGATCGCGATTAAGGAAACTCTGGGCAGCAGTGTTAAATTCTAAAATCGAGGATTTGGACTCATTTTTCATAGTTTGAGCTAGAGACCACAGATTTAGGTGATCTTTGAAAGGATTTTCAGAGAGTTGATAGGGGTAAGTGTTTCTCACTTGGTTTTGGTTAAATTCCATGATTATATCTTGATTTTTATCATCTAAATTGTGATTTGGGGTGAAATATTGGGGAAAAAGTGGAAGAGTTCTTGAGATGGAATTTTGAGGTTTTGAAGGAGATTTTGTTGTCGGATTTTGGTAAATTTGGTATGACTAGACTCGTGAGTGAATGGGCTTTCAAGTTTTGTAAATTTTGTCAGATTTCGAGACGTGGTCCCTGGGGCCGTGTTTGAGCCAATTTCGAGTTTTTGGTCTAAATTGGTAGTCTTTCTTGTGGAATTCATTCCATTAGCGTATATTGATGATATTGTACTAATTGTGAATAGATTTGGAGCATTTGAGGCCGAGTTGAGAGGCAAGAGCATTGCGGGGTAGATATTTGACCGGTTTGAGGTAAGTAACGATTGTAAATCTAGTCCTGAGGGTATGAAAACACAGATTTCGTATCATTTTACTATTTTGAGGAGACGCACATACTAGGTGACATGCGTGTGGGCGTGCACTGTTGGGGATTATGACTTGGTCCGTCCCGTAGTAACTGTAAAGTTGCATATTTTGTTGAAATTATATGATACTTATATGTTTTAGAAAGAGTTTCTGTAAATTGGGCTGAATGCCATGTTTGAGCCTTGTGCCAGTGCTGTTTGGACCCTTAGGAGCCTTTTCTTACTATCCTCTCACTGTTTTCGATTGAAATTTATACTCAGTCACGGTTATACTTGTTTACTATATAAC
Source organism: Nicotiana otophora (assembly GCA_000715115.1). Classification (NCBI taxonomy): domain Eukaryota; kingdom Viridiplantae; phylum Streptophyta; class Magnoliopsida; order Solanales; family Solanaceae; genus Nicotiana; species Nicotiana otophora. The sequence goes on from AWOL01S0000371.1 coordinate 156,554, forward strand.
TCAATTTTATTACTCTATATTGATGCATATAAATGTTGTTTTGGGTTGAATGCCCTATTTTTACTGAAATGCCCGAGTGACTTGAGAGGTTTGTGGCTGAGTGAGGCCGAGGGCATGATTTGTGAGGATATTTATAAGATCGGGCTGCATGCGGCAACATATTTGATATTGGCCGAGGGCTTGAGTGATTTATGCCATGCTTTGGCTTTATATAACGCTTGGGTTGAAGGAGCCCCTCTGGAGTCTGTACACACCGCCAGTGAGCGCAAGTTCCTACTGAGTGTGAGTGACGAGTGCTGAGTGACTGTGAGGCATGAGTGATTGTGAGGTATGCTCGAGTGGCACGAGTGACTGTGAGGTTTGCCTGAGGGGCTGTATATGAGTGATGCTTTGCCCGAGGAACTATTTATGATTTCATTATTTTTGCTCACCTGTGCATTTTTCCTCAGTTTGAAAATTGTTGAAAAATATCTTTAACTTATTTTTACTGGAACTGGGTTTAAACGAGATATTTTGATTCAAATCCTGATTTTAAAAGCATGTGGTATTTTACTGAGATTTCATGATATGAACGTTATATGCTTTATTGCTCGTCACTACTGCTCAGTCTTTATTTATTGTTGTTACTTACTGAGTTGGCGTACTCACGTTACTCCCTGCACCTTGTGTGCAGATCCAGGTGTAGCTGGACACAGTAGCGTTTGTTGATTATTCTGGTTGGAGATTTTCTCGGGGATAGCAAGGTAGCTGCTTGGCGATCGCAGCCCCTGCTCTTCTCCCTCTTATCTTCCCTTAGTTGTATTTAGCTATTTTTTAGGTTGAGTTAACCTTGATATTGTTAAATAGATTGTAGTAGATGCTAATGACTAGTGACACCCCGATGTCGGGCTTTTCTTTTCCGCACTTTTGTTTTGATTTGAACTCCTTTACGAAGGTTTTTACGCTAAATAGCCTTGAAATTATCCTTGAAATGAAAATATCGGTTGGTTTTGGAATAAGTCGGCTTGCCTAATACCACAATAGGTACCATCACGATAGGTTAGGTATTTGGGTCTTGACATTAACTTATTATTGGTTGCTCCAAAGATTATATCATCAACATATATCTGAACTACCAAGAGATCTTTACCTTTTTCTTTCAAGAATAAAGTATTGTCAATTTTACCTCTCTTGTAGCCATGCTCAAGCAAAATTTTTGATAATCTTTCATACCATGCTCTTGGAGCCTGCTTGAGCCCATAAAGTCCTTGTCAAGCTTGTACACATGATCAGGACATTCCTTGCTTTCAAAGCCCGGAGGTTGCTTGACAAACACTTCTTCATTTAGATAGCCATTGAGGAAGGCACTCTTGACATCCATCTGATAGAGAGTGAATTCCATGTAAACAGCAAAGGCTATGAGGAGTCTAATTGTTTTCAATCTTGCAACTGGAGCAAAAGTCTCATCATAGTCTATACCCTCCTCTTGACTATATCCTTGAACCACTAATCTTGCCTTATACCTTGTAACTGTTCCATCTTCATCAAGTTTGTTTCTGAAGACCCATTTAGTGCCAATTACTGATATGTCCTTGGGTCTTGGTACCAAATGCCAAACTTGACTTCTCTCAAATTGGTTGAGTTCATATTGCATTGCATTCACCCAGTCTGCATCTTGCAAAGCCTCAACAATATTTTTAGGTTCAATAAGAGATAGAAAAGTATCAAAAGCACAAAGATTCTTCAAAGAAGATCTGGTTTTGATCCTAGAGGTTGGATCAGTAATTATGTTCTCAATGGGATGAGAACTTTGGGATTTATAAGGTTTCACAACCAGCTGGTTTCCCTTAGATGTTCCTTCAGTGTTTTGTTACTGAGGAATATGTTCATGGACAGGTTCCCTCAGGGTTAAAGGATCAGTTCTTCTTTGTTCAGTTCCCCCTGTCAGGTTGCCCCGGGTAGAAGGGCATGTTCCATCACTTGTTCCTCCCTTTGGTGCAGCTTCAGTCTGGGCTGTGGTTTCATTTGAGTTTATAACCAGCCCAATTGCTTCATCTTCATGTTCCTGTCTCTCATAAAGAATGTTAGTTTCATCAAAAACAACATGTGCACTTTCTTCTATACACATAGTGCTTTTGTTATAAATCTTGTAAGTTGTACTATGCAAAGAATATCCCAAGAATACTCCCTCATGACTTCTGGGATCAAACTTACCTAGGGAGTCTGTACCATTATTGTGCACAAAGCACTTGCATCCAAGTGCCCTAAGATAGGATATATTTGGCTTTTTCCCTTTAAGTAACTCATAGGGAGTCTTCTCAACAAGAGGTCTAGTCATGCACCTATTTATAATGTAACATGCAGTGTTCACAGCTTCTGCCCAAAAACTATAGGGCGGTTTACTAGAAAGAATCATAGTCCTAGCCATTTCTTCCCTTTCTTTCAACTACTCCATTTTGTTATGGAGTCATAGGAGCAGAAACATTATGATTTATGCCATGCTCATCACACAATTCAGCAAATTTAGCATTCTCAAATTCAGTACCATGATCAGACCTAATTGATGCAAGTTGATTACCTAATTATTTCTGAGTTTTTCTAACAAAAGAAGTGAACATGTCAAATGCTTTATCTTTAGATGTTAAAAACAATGTCCAAGTAAACCTAGAGTAATCATCAACAATCACCATCACATATCTCTTACCACATCTACTCAATATTCTCATTGGTCCAAAAAGATCTATATAGACCAGTTCCATCGTCCTGGTAATGCTTACCACTTTTTTGCTTTTAAAAAAGGATCTTACCTGCTTCCTCCTTACACAAGCCTCACAAACTTTATCTTCCTTGAACTTAATGTCAGGCAGTCCTATCACCAAATACTTGGAGACTAGTTTGTTTAGTTAACTTAGACTGGCATGTCCAAGTCTCTTGTGCTAAAGGAGGGGATCATTATCCAACACACTTAAGCAAGTGAGTTCATTTTCTGAAAGTGTGGACAAATCTACAGTGGTAAGATTAATCAAAAAGTATTTGGTAGATCCGAATGTTACCATGTTTCCTCTATCACACAATTGTGATACACTTATTAGATTGTACTTCAGTCTATCTATCAAGTCAGTCTTACCTACCTTTCCAACCCCGATAATCTCACCTTTTTTCCCATTTTCAAAGGAGATATTACCTCCTTTAAGGTCCTCAAGTGAAAGGAACTGGTTCTTGCTTCCTGTCATATGCTTTGAGAAGCCACTATCCTTGTACCATATTTGGCTGCTTCCCTTCATTTGGACCTGCAAAAGGAAATCAGGGGTTAGTCTTAGGAACCCAAACTAGTTTGGGTCCCTTTCTATAGGCAAAAGGATGAATGAAATTCCTTTTATCCCAACTTGGCAGCCTAGTTTTCCCTAGAATAAAGTTTATGTTCTTTTGATCTGCCTTTTCTTACGCAGTGCAATCACTCTTGTAGTGATCAGTGTTTCCACTGTGTGTGCAAATCTTATTCTTAGGGAGTGTTAAGTACTTATTTTTGGGATAAGTCCCTTTCTGTTGCTACTATGGTGTTCTTATAGCCATGAAAGTTTATTGGAGGACCTGTTCCATTTACATGTTCTATCAAGCTCATGTTTAACCTTTGTTAAGTCCTCTTTCAAAACTCTTGCATTTTCTTCCTTTTTGAATAGCTCATATTTAACCTTCCTTAAGTCATCCTCTAGGTTGAGTTGTATATCACTTGCTATCTCTTTTCTTGTCCCTAACTTTAACTTTATATTTTCATATCTAAGTTCTAAGACAGCTGCATCAAGTGTATGAACCTGGTTCTTCAAAGCAGTATTTTTCTTTTCAGTTTTACAAACGTTTATTTCTAGGTTTTTGCATTCTGCTTTTTAAAAAGTTACACTCTTTTGACAACTGTTCTTTTTCAGAACTTATATTCTTAGATTCATCAATTAAAGTTAGCAACAATTCTGATAGTCTATCTTTAGAAAGGAGTTTAATTTTATCCTTAAGGTCCAGAAAACTTATCTCAGATTCTCGAATTGCTATGAGAGCTCGTTCAGCATTATCATCAGTGTCCTCATCGGAACTATCTTTCCAAGTAGAAACCATTGCTTTGGATGACCTTTTGTTGTAGTTCTTCTTGTCATGAACCTGTTCCTTCTTTCTGTTCCTTCTTTTAGATTTCTCCTTTTTCCATTCGACTTCCCACATAAGACAGTTCTTGATCATGTGGTTCTTTTTACCATATTTGAAGCACCCATCAGTCATCTGCAAGTGATCTTTTCTCCTCTCTATCCACAAAAAATAGCAGTGATCATTGAATAGTGGTGGCCTAATGGTGGATTGCTCTTTACAGTTTCCTGGTAGTGCACTCATCTTGATCTTTTCCTAAGGTGTTAGCCTCTTCAAGGATAACCCGCTCTGATACCAATTGATGTTTTATACTTCAATATCACACAAGAGGGGGGTGATTTATGCGGTGCCTAATTTTTGCGTGCACTGGATTATCGAAGGACCTGGTTCTTCTATGCGTTCCTTACACTATAATTGCGGAATAAATAATGCAGAAAGTAAAGAACACAAGGATTTTTATGTAGAAAACACTCGGCTCAAAAGGTGAAAAAACCACGACCTACTACCCAGTAGGATTTTCTCCAAACACTTCACTACAACTCTGAGCCAACAACAAAGTTTACAAACTCTTGCAAACCTAAGGATTAACTCTAACCCTTATATCAACACGCCACATGCTGTTGTGACTGCTTCAAGTTAATTCTAATTTGAATAATACAACTCAGGTACCTAGTACAATTTGCTTCTAAGAAAGCTAAAAGGTACAACTCAAAACGCCTACTACACTTTGAACTAGAAATAAAGAAAGACACATAAAACTCTTTATGGAGCTGGTTCTTCAATATGGTTCGTGTAGCTTCAGGATCGCACTCTTAAATCTCACAGGAATTACTCACAAAATGCCTTGCTATTTTGCTCTCAATTCGTACTTAACTTCAGTATGTGTGCATCACATGTAAAAGAGAACATAACTGATATATATAGAGTTAGTAAATAAATATTAACTAGAAGTCTAATGCTTTACTCTTCCTTGGTGGAAGAGTTCTAGTTATCTTCAACTTCTAACTCTCTCCCTTATCTTGGATAGAATTCTCTTCAAGTAAGGAGTCCTGCTCCTTATCAAATATGCAACCTTTTCGTTCAGGGATTATCAGAAATAATCACTTATACTTATCCCTTTCACATGCATGCCTTTTGCATGATTCTGTCCATCATATGTGTACACTGTCCATAGATCTGGTTCATGCATGTGTTCCTTTATCAATCATTAAAACCAAAACCGCTCAGGTCAATAGTGCATTTATCTCTTCCTTACCGAGCATACGTATAACAGTACCAACCAGGTGAAAGAAATGCCAATAAAAATAATGATAAAGAGGGAGACACACATAAAGCAATAACGAGCAACACAGTGCATATGGGAAACAATAACAGACTAGATAGAAGACATAGAAGTAATGATAGCATTTAAAATAGAGGAGCATAAATTTTACTAGCTAACATGGTAGAAGGCTTAGATGTAGATATATCAGCCATGAAGGCAAGCATGATATTTATAAGCTAAACAAATAGAAGGCATAAGTAACTAACATGATAGAAGGCTTATACGAAAGTGCAACAAATAAGAAACGGCACAAATGTATATATGACAAACAAGAAGGAAAGCATGATATTTGCAAGTTAAATAGATAGAAGGCATGGATAACACAACAACAATTGAGATAGAGGACAAAGACAGAATAACAACGACAAGTCATATAGAAAATATAGGTGCAATAGTAACAACTCAAGATAAAGGCATGAATGTATACACAAGGAAAAGATATTACCACATAATGCATGTCTCTCATCCTCGCTTGCACGGAAACACCCTTCATGCCATGAACACATGATAATATAAAAATATGGTAATGTAAATGAAATGGCACAGCATCACCCGTCGTACTTTTACTCTCATTCTCACATGATAATGTAAATAAAATGGCACGGCATCACCCTCGTGATTTTACTCTCATCCTTACATGAGAATGTAAATAAAATGGCACGTTATCACCCTTCGTGCTTTTACTTTCATCCTCACATGACAATGTAAATTAGATCATGATAATGTAAATGAAATGGCACAGCATCATCCTTCGTGCTTTTAATCTCATCCTCACATGATAATATAAATGAAATGGCACGGCATCACCCTTCGTGCTTTACACTCTTCCTCACATGATAATGTATATGCAATGACACGGCATCACCCTTCATACTTTACACTCTTCCTCACCAAGCACATGTATATTAATTACAAGCAAGGTAGGAAGCATGAATAATATCAAGGAGAATGTTTAAGCGGATATTCCAAATGAACATCAATCACAGGTTTCAAGCCAATAATAATTCAATAAACCTCAAGAACCTTATTGTGCAAGTATTTCAACAAGTCTCAAAAATTATCTTCAATTCAAGTATAGAATCCAATATCTCAAGAATAACGGTCGTAGCGATGTATTAGTGATTAAGCATAGCGATGACCGAATTTAACACATCAATAGTTTCACGAAAATTAGTTAAATTTTAATCAAGTTATAACTAAATCTTGGTTTTTAACATTTAATTTCGCATTGTTAGTAGTCTAGAAGTCAAGTAAGACATGAAACAAGAAGGTCACGTAATTCTACAAGGCACAATTAATCATATAATTTACCCCGAGCATGATTAACCCTGACACATGAATATACACTCATCACCTCTTATATGCATCACCTCCGCATGTAGCAAACAATGACAATTAGTAGGAAAACTTCCCCTAACAAAGTTAGGCAAGACACTTACCTCAAACAAGCTCAATCGATACACTAGAAGCCCCATCCCGCTTAAATCATCCTCCGAACGGCTCGAAACTAGCCAAAAGCAATTCAAAATCATCCAATAATGCCATAGGAAGCAAACCCAATCGATAAAGGTCGAATCTTTACACATTTACTCAAAGTCAACAAAAACGTCAAACTCGAGCTCGTACCTCGAAACCCGACAAAACTCATAAAATCCGATAATCCATTTAATTACGAGTCCAACCATACTAATTTCACTCAATTCCGACTCCGAATCGGTATTCAAAACTCACAAATTCACTTTAGGAAAGTTTAGACAAAAAACTCCAATTTCTCTTTTAAAATTATCAATCAAATGCTAAAAACGAAGATGGAATCACAGAATATGATCAAAACCGAGTAGAAAACACTTACCCCAATCCATGTGGTGAAAATCTTCTCCAAAATCGCCCAAATCCGAGCTCCAAAATAATTTGAGAAAAAGTGACTAAATTCCGAAATAAGTAAAAAATACAGCAGTTATTATTGCTTGAATCAGATCCAAGATAACCCCTAAACTCATATTTGATAAGCCCAACATAATCCTTGTGAGATTACACCCAAGATAGCCTTTTGATTCATCCAATTTGGTCTTAAAATGAGGGAGATATGATGTTTTAAAATTTTAAAGGAAAAGTAAAAAATTTAAGAGACAAAAAATGACATTTTTTGTAATTATTTTATACCAAAAAATAAGCAATAAAAGAATTTTCGTTTTAGCACCCAAAACTCATTTGGAATCTCCCGCACACAAATCATATATGTATTTCAATCATAAAACACGCTATCAACCTGCTCGCGCACTCAAAATACCGAAAAGAGGTCATCTTGACCCAATATTGACCATGGTCAAACTCCAAATCCTTAACTTAACTAGTTTCTCAACCAATGATCCAAAATACACCCGAGCCCCTCGGGACCCCATTCAACCATACCAACAAGTCCTAAAATATGATACAAACTTATTCGAAGCTTCAAATCACATCAAACAACATAAAAACCACGAATCTCACCTCAAATCAAACTTAATGAACTTTTAAACTTTCAACTTCCAAAACTCGTGTCGAACCATGTCAAATCAACTCGGAATGACCTCAAATTTTGCACACAAGTTTCAAATGATATAACGAAGATATTTCAACTTTCGGAACCAAAATTCGAGCCCGATATCACCAAAGTCAACTTCCAGTCAAACTTATGAACATTCCAAAACTCCAAATTGCCAACTTTGGCCAATTGACGCTAGAACCTTCAAGAAAACATCCAAATGCAAATCCGGGCATACGCCCAAGTCCAAAATCACCATCTGGTCCTATTGAAACTATCAAAACTCCGATATGGGATCAAATATATAAAAGTCAAACTTGGTCAACTCTTCCAACTTAAAGCCTTCTAGTTGAGAATTATTCTTCCAAATCAACTTCGGATCACCTAAAAACCAAAATCGACGATTCACACAAGTCATAATACATCATATGAAGCTACTCAAGGCTTCAAACAGCTGAACGAAATACAAATGCTCAAAACGATCGGTTGGATTGTTACATATATTTTGACTGAATTCTATATAAAAAAAAATTATACACAAGTTGTATATTTTGACCAAATATGTATTTTTTATTAAAAAAACTCTAGATACTTTAAAAAATCCAAAACCTTAGATAAAAGGGGTAAATATTGTCCTAGTTTTATATCTATATGAAAAAATCGTAAAACTTTTATGGGGCGCTCTATTTGGTCGGCCTATTTGACGTGTACCTATTTTCTTAAAAAGTTTAATTAGTATCCAAAGAATTGGTAACTTCAGACAAGCTGCTTCTTCTATGCTTTCCTCCTCCTCCCTCTCTTCCTTAGTTGCTGTGAAAATACAAGTGACGATGGGTTAAGTGAGCATATTTTAAGGTAATTTATAGTATTTTACAGTAGTGAGCTGCTATAATGATTCTTTCTTTGCTACTGCTACTTTGTTTTCTTAGTTGCAAAACGAGTTTGTTAAATTTGTTGTTGTTTTGATGAATTGATGATTGAGGTTTGTTTTTAGAATATTTAAAATTTATGTTTTAAATTTAGGCTCATTTAGAGTAGATTTGGGCGTTGAGTCATGTGTTGGATTGTTAAAACTCGAAAATAAGTTTCTCTTTATGGGCAATATGAACTTCAGATGAAAACATCTTAAGTGCATGCAAAATTAGTTGTTCTTCAAACACATATGTCTTAAGTGCATATTAAGTGCTATTTTCGCAGTCGTCTTAAGTGCGGCTAATTCTTTGCATTCACTTAAGACGTATGCACTTAACACGTATGTGTTTGAAGTGCAAACAATATTTTTGCATGCACTTAAGACGTTTTTGTCTCAAGTCTCTAACTTCAGCTAAAATTTGTAACTTCAGACGCGTATTGTGCTACTTCAGTCACGCATGTTTGAGTTGTCTCTGAAACGAATAAAATTGCAAAAAAATAAAATAAAATTAAGATATAACTTAAATAGTGGCGCCAAAATCGGGTATTTGTGCACTTCCTCCTAGAAAATCCTTGTCTATATTGTCTTTATTCACATTTGGGTTTTACTGTTTCTACTACGTGATGGCTTTGGGCCTTGTCCATTATAGATGTCCTAAAGCCCAGGACAATGGGCTCCTTTTTGGAATTGGTTCAGATGTAAGCCCAATCAGTAGGTGTGGATACCTATGACGTACAGAGTTGGGCTCCATATTACGACCTATTACAAAATGTTAAGACTTTTAACACATGAGATTATAACATACAAGAATTTTGTAAAGTCATTTTCTTTTATCAGATTGTATTGGTCATAAGAAGTCGGTTTTCCACAAAATTGGGTCATCCACTGTATGTAGACATTCTCAAATATGCTTTCCTAGTATTTTATTAGCATTGTAATTATTCAGTATTTTCAAAATAATTTCTTTCAATATGTTAGACTTTATATCAAGTAAAATTTACTATCATATGAATTAAAATGGAAGGAGTACTACTACTATTTCCCAGCAAGATGGGATATTGGAACTGGAAATGGGCTCTGAGAGTTGCCAATGCGGTGACTCTAAAATCTTAGTCTAAAAGCAAGGAGAGGACTTTAAGCAGAGTGTCGATCATATCACATGCCAACTTTAATTGCTCCTTAGAGGAGAATTAATGGTGCTTTATTAATTATAGAAATTAATTAATTGACAGAAAAATATGGTTTGGGAAATCTCACATCCACATGGTCAGACAAAGGATGCATTATATCTTACTAGGTTTGAGAAAAAGAAGCAATAAATGACTTCTTGTTTTTGTAAAATTTCAAATCTGTTGAAATAAATATCAGTTTTTCATGACAGTTAATGTTTGAGACATGAGGGAGTAATAAAATAAATAAAGATAAATGTATACTTTTAGCCGCTCCCAAAAATAATACTCCCCCCGTTTCAATTTATATGAACTCATTTGACTGGGCACATAGTTTAAGAAAAGAGAAAAGACTTTTTAACAAGTGGTGTAAAATGGAGCATATATATTTTGTCTAGCTATAAATTATTGTATAAAGGTAAATTGTTGCCAAATAAGGAAATGAATCATTCTTTTTGGCACGGACTAAAAAGAAAATAGGTTCACATAAATTGAAACGGAAGGAGTAGCTGACAATATTTGTTTTTTGTATATATGTGTATTATATATATTTTTTAGCTAAATACAATTAGTTTTAGCCGATCGATTTAGTATCCCTAAAATAAGAACAATTGCCATTTTAATTTATAATTAATGTCACGAGAGAAATTTACAGGGAAGTCAACCATCCGTAGAGGGATGAGACCCCAATTCAGCAAAGAGAAATGTTATGTTTGCCGGATCACACCAACTCTTTTTCCCTTTTCGTTTTGTTAATTCTAATATATATATATATATATATATATATATATATNCTTTCTTTGCTACTGCTACTTTGTTTTCTTAGTTGCAAAACGAGTTTGTTAAATTTGTTGTTGTTTTGATGAATTGATGATTGAGGTTTGTTTTTAGAATATTTAAAATTTATGTTTTAAATTTAGGCTCATTTAGAGTAGATTTGGGCGTTGAGTCATGTGTTGGATTGTTAAAACTCGAAAATAAGTTTCTCTTTATGGGCAATATGAACTTCAGATGAAAACATCTTAAGTGCATGCAAAATTAGTTGTTCTTCAAACACATATGTCTTAAGTGCATATTAAGTGCTATTTTCGCAGTCGTCTTAAGTGCGGCTAATTCTTTGCATTCACTTAAGACGTATGCACTTAACACGTATGTGTTTGAAGTGCAAACAATATTTTTGCATGCACTTAAGACGTTTTTGTCTCAAGTCTCTAACTTCAGCTAAAATTTGTAACTTCAGACGCGTATTGTGCTACTTCAGTCACGCATGTTTGAGTTGTCTCTGAAACGAATAAAATTGCAAAAAAATAAAATAAAATTAAGATATAACTTAAATAGTGGCGCCAAAATCGGGTATTTGTGCACTTCCTCCTAGAAAATCCTTGTCTATATTGTCTTTATTCACATTTGGGTTTTACTGTTTCTACTACGTGATGGCTTTGGGCCTTGTCCATTATAGATGTCCTAAAGCCCAGGACAATGGGCTCCTTTTTGGAATTGGTTCAGATGTAAGCCCAATCAGTAGGTGTGGATACCTATGACGTACAGAGTTGGGCTCCATATTACGACCTATTACAAAATGTTAAGACTTTTAACACATGAGATTATAACATACAAGAATTTTGTAAAGTCATTTTCTTTTATCAGATTGTATTGGTCATAAGAAGTCGGTTTTCCACAAAATTGGGTCATCCACTGTATGTAGACATTCTCAAATATGCTTTCCTAGTATTTTATTAGCATTGTAATTATTCAGTATTTTCAAAATAATTTCTTTCAATATGTTAGACTTTATATCAAGTAAAATTTACTATCATATGAATTAAAATGGAAGGAGTACTACTACTATTTCCCAGCAAGATGGGATATTGGAACTGGAAATGGGCTCTGAGAGTTGCCAATGCGGTGACTCTAAAATCTTAGTCTAAAAGCAAGGAGAGGACTTTAAGCAGAGTGTCGATCATATCACATGCCAACTTTAATTGCTCCTTAGAGGAGAATTAATGGTGCTTTATTAATTATAGAAATTAATTAATTGACAGAAAAATATGGTTTGGGAAATCTCACATCCACATGGTCAGACAAAGGATGCATTATATCTTACTAGGTTTGAGAAAAAGAAGCAATAAATGACTTCTTGTTTTTGTAAAATTTCAAATCTGTTGAAATAAATATCAGTTTTTCATGACAGTTAATGTTTGAGACATGAGGGAGTAATAAAATAAATAAAGATAAATGTATACTTTTAGCCGCTCCCAAAAATAATACTCCCCCCGTTTCAATTTATATGAACTCATTTGACTGGGCACATAGTTTAAGAAAAGAGAAAAGACTTTTTAACAAGTGGTGTAAAATGGAGCATATATATTTTGTCTAGCTATAAATTATTGTATAAAGGTAAATTGTTGCCAAATAAGGAAATGAATCATTCTTTTTGGCACGGACTAAAAAGAAAATAGGTTCACATAAATTGAAACGGAAGGAGTAGCTGACAATATTTGTTTTTTGTATATATGTGTATTATATATATTTTTTAGCTAAATACAATTAGTTTTAGCCGATCGATTTAGTATCCCTAAAATAAGAACAATTGCCATTTTAATTTATAATTAATGTCACGAGAGAAATTTACAGGGAAGTCAACCATCCGTAGAGGGATGAGACCCCAATTCAGCAAAGAGAAATGTTATGTTTGCCGGATCACACCAACTCTTTTTCCCTTTTCGTTTTGTTAATTCTAATATATATATATATATATATATATATATATATTTGTATTTCTTGTTATATTGCTTAAAGAAAATAATGATAACAACAGTAATCATGCCGATGCCAGTTACAACTTACGACAGAAATGTAGCAACACTTTGATATTGGAGAGCACAACTTTGAATTTTCAATCGCCTAAACTTTAATTAATGAAGTAAGAATTATTTAATGAGGATTTTTCGTCAAATTTCATTGCAGTATGGAGGTTAGTGGTGTGTACTAAGTTCCCACTATTTGACCATAATTAGCAATTAATGATGTTGATAATTACTCCCTCCGTTCACTTTTACTTGGCATGTATATTAAAAATAGATTTTTATTTTTACCTGTCACTTTACGTATATCAAGAGAAGGACAAATTTTTTTTCCTGTTATACCCACAATATTTATTACTCATTTCAAATCATTTTCTCAAATCCAATAAAATATGCATCAATTAATATGAGTATCATGGTAAATTATGCACTTCATTTATTATTTCTTAAGGGGCGTGAAAAGTCAAAACGTGCCAAGTAAAAGTGAACGAAGGGAGTATTAAAATATCACTCAAGTTGATTTTTGGATGAACTGTCGTGTATTTTCTAAAGGGTTGCTAAATTTATACCATTTCCTTATTTCATACTCCATCCATTCACTTTTACTTGGCACGTTTTGACTTTTCACGCCTTTTAAAAAATAATAAATGAAGTGCATAGTTTACCATGATACCCATATTAATTGATGCATATTTTATTGGATTTGAAAAAATGATTTGAAATGAGTAATAAATACTATGGGTATAACAAGAAAAAAATTTGTCTTCTCTTAATATACGTAAAGTGACAAGTAAAAATGAAAATTTATTTTTAGTATACATGCCAAGTAAAAGTGAACGGAGGGAGCATGTGACAACATGTTAAACTAAAACAAAAAGCTTTTTCTTATTAGGTGTAATCCATTGGGCATAGATCCAATTTTCTGTTTTTTGGATTCCTTGAATTTCTTTTTCCTATTCCCGATGGTATCAAAACGCTGGATCTTATTTGTCTCTCCAGGAAAATAAATATCTCAAAAAAGATTTGGAGTTCGATTTTTTTTCCCGCCACTTGGACCAACTCACCAGCTCGTCTTGTTAGATTTAAGGTAATATGTGTATCTACCCTAGCAATATTAGTGTTCCGTATGTAAAAGATAAAATGATTAGAAAATAAAAGAGATAATCTATCAAATCAAGCAAAACATTGTATAACGCGATTTCATTCTTTATACTTTGTGAAGACCCCATTGAGAATGAAAATAGCGTACTTGGATTCTTTTAAGTGTATCACTCCACTCTTTGTATGTACAATATTGAAGAGAAAATTTTATTTCGTCTCTCTAAAAGATAGTTTATAATTAAAAATTCATCAGAGTGACTACGTAAATGACTTTGGGTGAACTAAATGATTTTGTTTTTCCAAAACCGTAGTAGAGTATAAATAATAGGTAGACCAACTCTATGGGCAATCGTATACTTTTTCATTAACCCATATTGTGAAATAAGATAGGACTGGATTAAGATTACACTAACAATTGTAATTTGGTTCATGAGTATATGGGATAATAGGATTATATTATTTTTTCGATTAAAAAATATATGAGATTCATCTGATTCAAACCTAACTTTAAAGACCTATATGAATAAATAATTGAAAGATTACTTGCATGTCTCATAGTATGTTCTTTAGTGTTTACTTTGAAACTTAGTGAACGAATTATTGGTACGGGACGGGACGAGGCGGGTGCGGGACGGGTTGAAATGGAAAATTTTCAAATTTTATCGGTTGCGGGTGAAAATCTATTTCTCCTGGTACACGCTAAATACAAAACTGAAGTTGCATAATCTATTCTTTCTATTTACAATTAGCTTTTATAAGGGCCTGCTACCTAATTAAATATGGCATAATAGTTTGAATATTGTTATAGGAGAATGATTTCCAGTAATAATTAACAAATTCTTTTTTGTTAGACACACGTCGTTTAGAAGGAAACAAAGCAAAAAAACGAAAAGCAAAGAAAAAATACAGAAAAAAATAACAAAATGAAAAAGGAAAAAAAGAAAAAGAAAAGCAGACTTGATGCGGGGCGGGGCGAGACGGGTTAGAAACAGATAAAAATGCTATGCGGGGCGGGGCAGGTTGAAAGTTTTGCGGGTTCATCCAAACCCACCCCGCACCCGCCCCATTGCCATTCCTAGGTACTACTCCCTCAGTTCACTCTTACTTGTCCACTATTGACTTTGTACACCCCTTAAAAAATAGTAATTAAAGTGCATTATTTACCATGATACCCATATTAATTGGTGTATAGTTTTAATGGATTTGGAAAATGATTTGGAATGAGTAATTAATACTAAGAGTAAAATAGAAAAAATAAATTGTTTTTCTCTTGATATGCGAAAAGTGACAAGTAAAAATAAAAATTTATTTTTTGAATACTTGACAACTAAAAGTGAACGGAGGGAGGGAGTAGTTTAATTGTTTGGTAAGGGTATATTGCTATCGAGTTTTATCAATTCAAGGATCCAACAATAAATGAGTACATGTTAAACTGGTGGAAATCATAGAGTCAGCAATTTTGACTTTGCTTCTTAATCAAGTAACACCTACGTACTATTTCTCTTTTTAATCCACATGCCCATAATATGACAAATGCATGTGAATTGAACCATTAATTTCAGTGATCATCTTTCTAAATCTGATATAGAATAATTGTTTGGAGAAGAATTCTTAGGTCCTATTCTACATATATATTGAAACCAATAATTATCTTCTCATCCTATAAGCTAAGTATTCAGAATTCTAGACTAAAATTCAACTTGATTTAGGCGACAATGAGGGATAAGTTCTATAACGTTCCTTGCTCTCTCGCCCCTATTATGGGCTTTGCTACGTTATGGCTTGCCTTTGTCGTTGTCGCCACGGCGGCCGCCACCACTACCACCGGAGTTCCAAAACAATAAGAGAGAGAGATGGGATCGTAAGGCTTCCGGGGCAGCCGGAAAATGTCACCTTCTCTCAATACTCCGGCTACGTTTGGTTGAATATATTTTTCGAAATAACCTAATCTTTTTTTGTAAGACCAGCATTGCGATTGACGTGGCTGCGGGCCGGGCCTTATTCTACTTGTTGACTGAAGCTCCAGCTAGAAAGAAGCCCAACAAAAGCCTCTTGTTTTGTGGCTGAATGATGGGCCTGGTTGCTCCTCCATTGCATATGGAGCCTCTGAGGAAATTGGCCCTTTTCGAGTAAGTCCCGATGGAAAGACACTCACGTTGAGTCCATATGCTTGGAACTTAGGTAAGTTTAGCTTCATTCTTTATTTAAACACTCTCTCTTTTACCCACTGAAAAAGAGACCTTTCAATGCAAAGTGGAAGATATCTATCTTTTATAAACATATTTATACTTTAACCATGCATACTTTGAGCGATATGTGTCAATTCTCACTTTAATTTATAACCACTGAGATTAAATTATTTAGCTTGATGTAAATACTACTGAACGAGTATAATTTTGTTTAACCGCGAATTTTCCAATTTGCTACTTAAAATTTTTTATTAGGCTTTTAGTAGCACTTGTGTTATAGTTTCCTTATATTTCACTAGTGAAATTTGCTCATTCTGCACTTATCCGAGAGCTGTAGGATTCTGCTTGTGCAAGTAGAATCCTACTCTAACTCTACAGGATGACTTTTCTTCCAAGTTACTTTTTACCCAAGTCAGTCCAGAGTTTTTACTAGATATAACAGGGACCACAGAAATAGTAAGAGGCTACCAATTAGAGCATTAATTCGAAAATTTGGATGAATTAATTGCAGTTTATTCCACTAAAAAACTGCAATTGAACTCCTCCATATGAATTTCGAAAATTCACTAATACTTATTTTAACTCCCCATGTTAAGATCACAAATACCAGTTAATTAAATTAAATCACAGACAATTTTATTTAATCAACTAATTAAATCCTCTATAATTTCGCTTAAACTATTTCATGTGACGGATACAAAAATATACCGACCGGGTTTTTACATGAAAACTTATAAGCTTACATAAAGGGGTATCATCGAACTCAAAATCGAGTCATGGATTCTATCAACTAATTATTATTTCATAAATGCTATTCGTTATTGTCCAATCTATTAGGCATACACTAACTCTCAATAGAGTTGTACCTTTTGATAAATCAAAACAATAAACAAATGACATTGATCATAATAATTATATCAAGATTAGGAGTATAAACTCATTTAATAAATTAGAGAAAATATTTTATATATATTCAGTACAAAAATATTTTTTCTCTACTTAGTCCGTTCAATATACACTAAGTATACTAGCACAAAAAGTCGGAGTAAAACCACTCTCATAATCAAGACAAATTATACTATAATCTTGTGCTACAAGCATCAAGATATTTTGCCCAATATCATCTTCGATTGTGAACATAGTTTGTTAATTATGAGAACCGATAATTTAATCTTCTGTGCATGAGTTAAGACTCCATACACTAAATTGTCTACTATATAATTAAAGGACACACATGCAATAAATGATCTATTTAAAATAGTACTTTATTGAATTGAATAAATTAAATAAATAATTATTTCATAAAGTATAAAATACAATACTATGTCTAAACTGCATGGTTAATAGTATGTCCCAACAATCTCCCACTTAGACTCATAACCATGCGTCTATAACATTAATACACATCCCTTCTACATGCTTGTCAAATTTTTTTTGTGGCAAGCTCTTTGTAAACGGGTCTGCCAAATTGTACTCTGACGCAATCCTCAATACTCTTGCATCACCTCTCTGTGTTATGTCACGAATTAAATGATATTTACGCTCAATATGCTTAATCCTTTTATGGCTTCTTGATTTCTTCGAGTTTGCAACTGCACCACTATTGTCACAATAAAGTACAATAGGTGCTTGAACCGAAGGAACTACATTAAGCTCTTTTAGAAAATTCCTGAGCCAAACAACCTCTTTAGCTACCTCAGATGCAGCCACATATTCGCCTTCCATGGTGGAATCAACAACACATGATTGCTTGATACTCCTCTACTTACGGCTCCACCTCCTAAGGTAAAAATATATCATGAGGTAGATTTTCTAGAATCTCTATCTGATTGGAAATATGAATCAGTATAGCCAATGGGTACAAGATCACCTGGGTAATAAACCAACATATAATCCCTAGTCCTTTTCAAGTATTTGATTGTATGTTTAACAACAATCTAGTGTTCTCGTCCAGGATTAGACAGAAATATACTAAGCATGCCAACAACAAAGCAGATATCAAGTCTAGTACATAGCATTGCATACATGAGACTCCATACAGTAGAAGCACAAGGGACCGCCTTCATCTGTTCTATCTCATCAGTCGTTTTTGGGGACTAATCTTTTGACAGAGAGATTCTATGCCTAAAAGGAAGAAAACCTTTCTTGGAATCTTGCATGCTAAACCTGGTGAGAATAATATCAATATAAAGTGCTTGGGACAAGCCTAATATCCTTCGCTTGCAATCTTGCATAAGCTTGATCCCAAGGATATGTGGCGCTTGTCCCAAGTCTTTCATATCAAAACGCGAAGACAACCATTCCTTTACTGAATTCAACATGCTCACATTATTTTCTACGAGAAAAATATCATCTACGTACAAAACCAAAAATGTAACTTTATCTCCATCCCACTTCTATTAGACACAAAACTCGTTTTCACATTGATCAAAATCGAATGTTTTAATCGATGTATCAAAACAAGTATTCCATGCTCTAGAAGCTTGTTTCAATCCATAAATAGATTTTTTTAATTTACACATGTGTCATTGCCATTTGTTTTATGAAACCAACTGGTTATGCCATATAGATGCAATCATCAAGACTTCTATTAAGAAAAGCCGTCTTGACATCCATTTGCCAAATCTCATAATCGTAATGAGCAGCAATGTATAAGAGAATCCTAGTAGATTTAAGCATGGCTACTGGCGAAAAGGTTTCCTCATAATCGATCCCTTCTTTTAGAGTAAACCCTTTTGCAACAAGCCTAGCTTTAAAAGTTTGCACTTTTCCATCCACTCCTCTTTTTTTTTTTATAGATCCATCTACAACCAATGAGTTTGACTCCAGTAGGTGATTCTACAAGACCCCAGACTTGATTGGAGTACATGGACTCCATTTCAGATTTCATAGCAACAACCCATCTATCAGCGTCTGTATCCTGTAGTGCTTCGTCGTAATTAAGGGGTTCTGTATTAGGCTCTTCAGGGATTCTAACATAAGATTCTCCCAAGAACGCAAACCGGAGAGCTTTTTTAATAATTCTCCCACTACAACTAGTCACTACAGGTGTTGTCTGATTTTGTTGTTGAATCACAATATCAGTTTACGAAACTGAAGCCTCAATGTTACCTTCACACCTTGCGGTACTGGGATATCATTAACTTCTTCCTGGAGTGCAGGCTGCAGAACAATTTTAGGTTGCTCAACAATCTGAGGTTGCTCAACATTACTCCCACTACTTTGGGGTAGTGAGATGTCAGACAATGCTCTTATGCGTTCTGCTGCCTATTGACATTTCTCTCACTACGATAAATGCAGTGGTATGTCAATACTGGCTTTCGGGATACGTTCCAGAGATGAGTCATTAGTTACTCCATTACTTAATTCCTGTAAAACTAGTTTACTTCTAAGAATATGGTTCATTAAATAGTCCTCTTCTAAACATTTGGCATTTGTCGTAACAATTACCTTTTTTCTTTGGGACAATAAAATAAACCGCCTTTAGTTCCTTTTGGATATCCAATAAAAATGCATACTTCTGTCCTCGATTCTAATTTATCCGCTTTTCTTTTCCGCACATGTGCTGGACAACCCCAAACCCGAATGTGCCGTAAACTTGGCTTGCGCCCAGTCCACAATTCTACTGGAGTTGAAGGTACTGACTTTGAAGGAACCAAATTTAGAATATAATTTGCTGTTTCTAAAGTATATCCCCAAAAAGAAAAAAGACAAATCGGAATAACTTAACATTGATCTAACCATTTCCATAAGGGTTCTATTTCTTTTTTCTGCCACGCCATTTTTTTATGGTGTTCCTGGGGCAGATAATTGAGATGTAGTTTCACAATATGATAAATATTTAATTAATTTCGCAGAAAGGTATTCACCACCACGATTAGATCTCAATGTTTTGATATTTTTATCATGTCGTTTTTCCGTTTCCGTCTTAAATTCTTTGAATTTCTCAAAGTATTCAGACTTACAAAGCAACAGATAAATGTATCCATATTTTGAGTAATCATTTGTGAAAGTCACAACATACTCAAAATCACCTCTTATTTGTATATTCATTGGTCCACACAAATCAGAGTGAATTAATTCTAACTTATCGCTGGCTCTATTTCCTTTTGAGGGAAAATATCTCTTGGTCATTTTACCTTCTAAACAAGATTCGCATATTGGCAGTGACTCCACTTTCAATGAACTCAAAGGTCCATCAGAGACCAATCTCGAAATCCTATTTAGATTTATATGACCTAGACGTAAGTGCCACAAATAAGTTTGGCTCAATTCAGAAATACGTTTTCTTTTATGTGGCAGATTAATGTTATTTAATTCTTTTAGTTGTTGTAGCACATGAGTAGATATATCAAGAATAAAAAGGTCATGTACTCTAGCAGCAGTATAGATAAAACGTTTATTAAACTTAATAACATCAAAGGTATTAGCAAAATAAATATTATAACCAACATCCATTATTTTCGAAACCGAAATCAAATTCCTTCTAATAGAAGGTGCATAGAGAACATATTTCAAAACTAAAACTCTATCACTACTAAACGAAACTCTAATATCTCCTAATGCTAAAGCTGGTGCTGGCTCGCTATTGCCTTGAAAAATGCAAACTTCATTCTCACTTAGCCGTCGCATTTCCTGAAACCCCTGCAAAGTGGTGCATATATAATTAGTGATTTTTGAATCTACACACCAAAATATGGTAGAGACAGCCGCTAAACAAGTTTCAACGACATTTAAATTCGAATTACCTTGCTTATTCAACTTTGCCAAATAGGCAGGGCATTGCTTTTTGTGATGACCAAGTTGCTTGCAATGATAGCACTTTCCTTTAGGCTTTTTCACACCAGCCGCACCTCCAGATGCCAAAATCTTTTGAGCCTTCTTCTTTTTCTTACCGCCTTTCGACTTAGAAACCGAGGCTTTCTCAACATTCAGTGCCACAACCGGAGCTTGCTATTTGATAATAGATTCTACTGCTTGCAGCTCATTTAACAATTTTGCCAGTGACAAATCCTTTTGTTCATATTATAGTTCAAGCGAAATCGTTGGAAACTGTTAGGCAGAGTCTGCAAGGCCATCTCAACTTGAAATTCCTTATCAATCACAGCTCTAAGGACCTCCAGTTCATTCAGAAGACCCATCATCTTCAGAACATGGTCCCTGACCGATGATCCTTCAACCATCTTGGTGTTCAAAAGGGCTTTCATGGTTTTTTGCTTAGCCGCACGATTTTGCTCACCGAACATCTCTTTGAGATTTTCGAGCATGTCATAAGCAGACCCCATAGACTGATGCTGATGTTGCAAAACATTCGCCATAGAGGCAAGAATGTAACATTGCGCCATCTCATCAGCCTTGACCCATTTGTCATAGGCCTTAACCTGATCATCAGTAGCATCTTCATCAGGTTTTTCTGGGCACTCCTCAGTGATTACAAATTTTTAACCTTCAGCAGTTAGGACAATATCAAGGTTCCTTTTCCAGTCAACATAATTCGGTCTTTCTAACTTGTTTTGGTTCAAAATTGAGATAAGTGGGTTGAATGAAGATATGGTTAATCTGAGAGATATTCACATTAAATATATCATTAGTTATGTAATCAGAATAGTTAAATTCAAAAAGCACATTACACATATAACCATTCTCATCAAACAATTAGATTCGTTAGGGAAACTTAACTATTCATGCAAAATATATGAGTTATGTAAGATATTTACCCCATAAATTAAAACAGGACCAACTCAGATGGAGGATAAACTATTAATTTAAGATAGGTAAATATCACTTTTATAAACTCTAGTTTTTTTGAATTAACATGTAACTCAGTTGGAGAGTTAATACAAGTAATCAAATAACTAGAGGCAAAACTACAAGAATCATCTATAATGAATTTATCCGATGTGGAAGAGGACCTATGTAAACATATAAATTCAATACATTATTGTAAAATATGATTGAAAACCATGGGAATTGAACCCTACCAACACCGTTTTCTTAATTCTTTTTTTTCTTAACAACAATTTCCAAAAATAGAAAAATGGCCAAAAACCCATCTAAACGACCCCGAATGCCCAAAATCAGTCGTATATCATGAGCAAAGCTCATGTGTATTGCTCACTGAGTCGTTTACGATGAACCTATCAAATTTGAGGTCAATCGGAGTTCGACAGAATTTCAGAATTCCAAATTCATGACCTATATGAAACATTCTGTTTTTGGCATTTTTAGGGGTTTGATTATTCTGACTCGTTCAAATCACATAATATACTTGTGTATGTTAATACATGATTTCAGAACTCAAAATAATAATATTATTACAGTGTTATATAAATTGTTTTTTGAACAAACATGGGAAAACATCACTATTTTCACCCATTCAAAATGCCATTGTTCATAATTTCGTATATTAATCCATAATTTCAGAACTAATAGTATTCAAAACAGTCACGTTTTTATTAAAAACAACACTATTATTCAACAAAAACGCAATAAAACAGATTGTCATTAAATATAACACCACTGTTTATGCATATGTATATTAATCCATAATTTTAGAATTAAAATACTAATTAAAACAATCACGTTTTTGACATAGAATAATCATACCAAACATGTATCATTAAACAACACGTTTTAATATTACTCTATTCATGTTGTATTACATTATCTAGTTAGATGTAAGATGGCGTCTGATACAATTTGTTAGAACACGCGCTGCGGAAGCAAGCATACAAATGAGGCATCAAATACATGTAAACTAAACAATGATATAATTATGAGATTAGGAACCACTAACCTCTTGAAAACGTTGCACAGATCCTCCTCAGAGCAAGAATCCAGGGCTGCAGTCTTCTGATATGGTCCTAGTAAGACCTTGGAACGAATTTGCTTTGTGTGGGCAAGAACAATACAACTCTAAAGGTGAGTTATTAGGTGAAAAATGTCTTCCCTATGTAGACCCATTTTTCAGCCAAAGAGGGCTCCAAAAACGTGTAGGATTCTGCTTGTGCAAGTAGAATCCTACTCTAACTCTACATGATGACTTTTCTCCCAAATCACTTTTTACCCAAATCAGTTCAGATTTTTACTAGGTATAGCAGGGACCACAGAAATAGTAAGAGGCTTCCAATTCTAGCATTAATTTGAAAATTTGGATGAATTAATTCCTACTATAATTAATTGAAGTTTGTTCCACTAAAGAACTACAATTAAACTCCTCAATATGAATTTCGAAAATTCACTAACACTTATTTTAACTCCCCATGTAAGATCACAAATACCGATTAATTAAATTAAATCACTGATAATTTAATTTAATCAACTAATTAAATCCTCTATAATTTCGCTTAAACTATTTCATGTGACATATACAAAATTCATCGGCTGGGTTTTCACATGAAAACTTATAAGCTCACATAAATGGGTATCATCAAACTCAAAATCGAGTCATGGATTCTATCAACTAATTATTATTTCATAAATGCTATTTGTTATTGTCCAATCTATTAGGCATACACTAACTCTGAATAGAGTTGTACCTTTTGATAAATCAAAACAATAAATAAATCACATTGATCATAATAAGTATATCAAGATTAGGAGTATAAGCTCATTTAATGAATTAGAGAAAATATTTTGTATATATTCAGTACAAAAATATCTTTTCTCTACTTGGTCCGTTCAATATACACTAAGTATACTAGCACAAGAAGTCAAAGTAAAACTATTCGCATAATCAAGACAAATTATACTATAATCTTGTGCTACAATCATCAAGATATTTTGCCCAATATCATCTTCGATTGTGAACATAGTTTGTTAATTATGAGAACCGACAATTTAATCTTCTGTCCATGAGCTAAGACTCCATACACTAAATTGTCTACTATATAATTAAAGGACACACATGCAATAAATGATCTATTTAAAATAGTACTTTATTGAATTGAATAAATTAAATAAATAATTATTTCATAAAGTATAAAATACAATACTATGTCTAAACTGCATGGTTAATAGTATATCCCAACATCCTCTTCTCTTTTAGTGTGCTTCTTCTCCATCTTCGTCCCTCATTTCTTCCTTCTATCACCAAGTGTCCCTCTTTACTTTCTTTTCCATAAAATCAAAAGCTAATCAACTCTATAAAAAATATTTTCTTAATTCATACTGCTACATACTAATTAAATATATGTTAACCAGAATAGGGTAAAAAAAGGAATAAAAATGAGTGTTGTTTTGATGGGTCTATCTATGGTGGTCCAATAATTTAAGTCACTGTACTTCAATTCAAACTCTAATAACAACACTCTTTGATCGTTTTGTAGGTTTTCTTCTTCGCTTGCTGGGAAAATTGGAGATGGCAGCAACCGCGACTATATATGTGGTATTGCGGGATAAGGGTAATGGCGTACGCTGAATTTTTCATAAGCGGTGTCACAGTTAATCAGTAGACGGTGACTCATAGTAGTTAGTGGAGATGACAAGAGAAATGGAAAGTCGAGTAGAGTAGTAGCAAGCAAGCACATTCGAAAATAGGAAATCGTAAAGGAGTTTACTGTGTTTTTAAATAGATAATTCTTACTAAAATTGAACCATCATGGAAGTGTCTGGTCTACGGGCTCTTTCATTGTATTTCGTGGTAAGTGTTAGCAGTTGGAATCCGTGCTAATTGAAGCATCTCTTTTTTATTAGCAAAAACACAAGGAAAGAAGAGGAGGCAATTGGCTTGCACAAGTGGAGACAAACTACATTTGATGTTAAATTTGGTTGGACATTGAATAATTTTGGTGCTAACGCTTATACGTACGGTTGATTAATTTCCCGGGAATATGATGATTCATGTGCAGCTAGGAAATCCATTAATCGACGAACGACAATTTGAGTACTGGTGAAATCATGGGTTGATAATGAATCGTTTTTGTTCCCCGCTAGAGAATGTAACAGCGCACTCATAACTTTAACCTAAACCTCCATCCATATGTCATTTATGACACTTCTTGCAACTCACAACTTTAACCTAAACCTCCCTTTGGTAATTATATTCCTCTTTTTCTCTTTTCTTTCTTTTCTGAAATATAATTTCCAAGCTACTCTTTTCTTAATATATACATATCTTAATACATAGCAGCCATGGACATTGAGAGGGAATGACGAATGCATATATAGCGGAATATACGACAAAGTACATGAATCTTCTTCAGGTGCAAGTAGATGGTCTTATATTTTTGTCCCCGCTTATCCTATATGTCACGGGTTCAAGCCGTGAAAACAACCTCTTGCAGAAATGCAGGGTAAGACCGCGTACAATAGACCCTTGTGGTCCCACCCTTCCCCGGACTGCCCTTTTTTTATCCTATATGCAGAATTTTAAGTTTAACAAATGATGCCCCTTGTTTGCCCGTGGGAAACACTGTTAACTTTTTGACTTTAATGTTCTGCCCACGGGACAAGCAAAGGTCAAAAGTTAAAGACCATCCCAAAAAAGTATCATATTCCTGCATTTTTTTGGTCACTAATACGGAATTGGGTTAAACATTTGCCTTTGCTCCAACATATACATCTATATTGTAGAAATAATACCATGTAGCCACGTTAAAGGGCTGTTATCTAGGAAGTAGCCAACGCATTCTGAAATTAAAAATTTTAATTTAATTTTTAAGATAACATAAGTAGTGGCTAATTCTTAAATAGCAACACTAAAAATGATTGTTTGTGTACTTAAAACAAGCCATTTTATAAAGCGGAGAAAAGAGAAAAAACAAGAGAAGGTCATTTTAATTGTTTGCTTTCTTCTTTCTTCCTTTTTGAGTGTTTTTAACTTTTAGGTATTAAATGTTTTGTCGTTATATATAGTCAACGTGGTCACTTAGCTATTTAGAAATTCCTTTTATATGGAGAACTACAAAAAAGAATTCGATCCTATAGGATAATTTGATGCAGCAAGCTTAAACTTTAGCCAAGGCAAAAATTCAAATGGTTGAAATAGGAGGACTTAAAGTAAAATTTTGCTTTAACATTTCCTATTTCGAATACACTGGATCTGTGTGAGCACCTAATTTTTTACCATATTTGTAATTTTTCAACACTTTTTAGTATGTAAATAATTTTAAGTTTAATTTACATATTTTAACCTTAATTTTATTTTTAGTAGGTTTTATTTAAGAAAATTAAAAATCACAAAAATTATATGTTCTTGATTTTAAAATATTTAGCTAGTATTTTTATTTTTACACTCTTAAAAGAAAAAATATTAATTAAAGCAAGAGTCAATGAGTCATTTCCATGTGGCAAGATTCTTCCTTATCTTTTGTAACAAACTCACATGCTCTCTCTCAACAAACTCACACGCTCTCTCTAAAAAACACTCACCTAGGACTCACTTGACAGATACACGGGAGAGGCAAAAAGAAAATACCTTCCTTCTTAGTTTTAGCCATAGCTCAGCCCCATTTTCCTCCATGGAAGCCCTCCAAAACCTTCTCCAAAAGCACAATTAAAACACCTCCAAAACAGTTCCGTTTAGCATAAAAAAAAAAATCAACCAAAACTCCAACTGAACACCAGTCCAAAATCACCTGAAATCCAGCCCTAAAACACTTCAAATCAGCTCCAAAATCTTATCCAAAACCAGCTGAAAACCAACCAAAAACGTAGTAGTCTTTCCCCGGGGAAACTCCACTCATCTCCGCCATTTTAACTTCCAAAAACCAGCCGAGAAAAGCAGCGAAAATCAGCTGCAAACCAGTCCAAAGAAGCTCCAAATTCAGTTGAAAAATAGCTCGAAAACATCCCTCTTTCCTCACAAAACAACAATATTTTGGTCGGGTTCAAGTCGAATTTTCCGACGAGCTTTTCCCGGCGAGTTTCGAGGTTCCGACGTGATCTTTTGTTAGCGGGTCTGCTCGTTGTTAGATTCTTCAGCGTTCCTTTCTTTGTATACTTTGAAAGCTAATGAAAGGGATTTGAGCTTTAGAACGGCTATCTGTTTGATTGGGATCTGCTGTTCTGGTGAAATTACTGTCATTTCTTCACTTCTCCACTGTTTTCTTTTCTTCCTTACTCATTTGTTTCAAGGTATTCCTTAAACTTTGATTTATAATTGTGTGTAAATCCATGGACCATGCTTATTGTAGATTGAGTGTTATTGAAATAAGTTATGTCTATGCTTCCTTGTTGAAATTAATGATTTATTATGATTAAATGTGCTATAAGTTTGTTTCAATGTAAAATTCAGCTTAGTGAGGATCATTGTGTTTTGTTCGTTCCTTTGGATCATGCATATTGAGTGGTTGATTGCACAGTTTGTTTTATTGTGAGACCCAATTTTGTGCTCACAGATGACCTGTTAAAGGTTCATTTTGAGTATGTTAAGTAAATATGATCCATCAATTTCAAGGTCCATCATAGACCTGTTCTCACCTTAATGTAGGACAGTGGCATGAAAAAGCTAATCTCCTTAGTATTAATTTGTTGAAATATGTAGTTAGTTTATTTAGTGGCATATTTTGTTTTGTCATCTACACCCAGGATTTAAACTTAGAATAACACAGCCTCATACCGGATCCCTAGTAGGTACGTTTACTTTCATCACGTGCATTTGACTTAGGGGACTCAACACAGGGGTTGGGTCCGTCTAGGATAGGTGTACCCAAAATCAAAGGACCATCCTAATGCATTCTTTACGTGCTACTTGTGCATTAATTTGCTTGGCTTGTATGTTGACCGGCTTCTTGAGTTAGAAAGAAAAATCAAAAAACAATAGAAGAGAAAAACCAAAGAGTGAGGTAGGATAGAAAAACGCCTGATTTTTGACAATCCCGGTATTCAAAAAAAAAACCCGTTACTCTGTCAAAATTTCAAAAACAAAGAGAGAAGCATTTCAAAACAAATCATGTTTGTCTGTGCATCAAAATTGACCGAACTACGCGGGTTTGATTCTCACCAGATGTGAGATACGTAGACAACCTTCATCGAGTCCAGCCCCATTTTTGCAAAAATAACCAAAAAATACGTCATTTTATCATAAATAAATTTAGGGGATGTCATTTTCTATCCAAATGGCCAGAAACGTCCCGACGGGACGCCGAAAGGCTTGTTTTGCAAAAATATCCACCTATGGCTCTTTTCCTAATTTTGACCACTTAGCAAGCACAGTTTTAAAATCTTCATTTCTGAAGGGGCTGAAAGGTCGTATTCGCAAAGGTGGCCTTGAGTTGTTTGAGTTTTATTTTGGAAAAAATAATTTTTCTTTTGGGATCAAAAATCAAAAAACAAATAATCAAAAATCACTTATTTTTAACCAGTCGCCTTAAATAAAAATGTGCAGGATGGGCACTGTTGAAAATATACCTTTTCGAGTCGTAGACGAGATTCCACTAGGACTCCACATGTGGTGGAACGATCTGGGGGAGGTCGCCAAGCGTTCTGTGATAAAGGCTTTAGATGGGCTCACTGGTCTTCTGGAGATTAAACCAAGGGTTGATATAATCGAAGCTTTGATACCGTTTTGGGACCCGACATACAATATTTTCCACTTCTCTGATTTCGAGTTGACCCCTACACTAGAGGAGATAGCAGGTTATGCTGGTTTCGAAGGGAAGCTAAGACATCAATATCCAGTAGCACCATGAACTGTAACCCCTCATAAGTTTTTGGACCTCTTGAGTATTAGCCGACAGGTTAAAGATAAAAATTTAGCTAGAGGATTCTGCACATTCCGTTTCTTATACAGCCGGTATGGGGACCCCCACGGATTTGAGGCTCCGGACACTGGTTTGAATCATCAGAGAAATAAAGATAAATGGGAAGCACGCAGGGGTTTGGCCTTTGTGGTGGTATTTTTAGGCACTCTGATATGCCCAAGGAGTGACAGACATATAGAATTGGGGCTCGCAGGAGTGGCCGACTTTATGGTCAAAAAGGCCAATGGCACTATCATACCGATGATTCTCGCAGAAATTTACCGAGCTTTAACCGCTTGTCGAGCCGGGACAAAGTTTTTTGAGGGTTGCAACTTGCTTTTACAAATGTGGTTGGTAGAACATCTTTGTCATCGCCCAGGTTACATGAACTACGGTCTGACCGGACTCAATTACATCGAAGAATATAAAAACTGAGTAAACGGTCATGAGTTGCCAGAAGGTACTGAGGCATGGTTCGCGTATTTGGGTTATTTAAACGCAAATCGAATTGAGTGGACTTTCGGTTGGCTCCCGGTCGACGAAGTTATTTACATGTCCGCCGGAGTGTGCTTTCTTTTATTAATGGGTCTTCGGAGTATTCATCCATATGCCCCGCATCGGGTCCTACGCTAATTGGGCAGATACCAAACAGTCCCCTATGATGAAGATTTGAGTCCACAGGTTATTAAACTATGCCCAAAAGCCACATTTCCAGAAGAAAGGGTTCGCCATATTTGGCACCAATGTAGATTCCTGGAACCACAGACTCAAGTACGAAATTTGTCCATGGGTGAAGTAGGATCCAACTACGCCACATGGTATGGTAAAAGAAGTCGGGTCGATCAAGAGCCAGAACAGCCCGCCAAAAGGCCCCATGTTCAGCAATTCACTGATGGAGCACGAGAGCAATGGGTTTGGTTAGCTAAAGAAAAGGAATACCGGACTATTATAAACAAACTAGAAGAACAAATTAAAGAAATCAAATTTGATAGTAGTTTGCAGGCAGCTGAAGATGAAGGGGAAAAGGAAAGGTTGGCTAGGGAAAATGAAGCCCTTCGAGCCCAAATTCAGAGAATGAAAGTAGCCGCCGAAACACCGGTAAGAAGTGAGAGAGATGAGAAAATTATAACCAACCTAAGGCGGAAAGTGCATGATTATGGTTTTGACTTGACAAAGGCCGAAAGGGACTTGTTAAATGCTCAAGCAAACTTGGCCAAAAGTGCACAAGAACATGCTAGATTAGCCCACCAGTTGAAGCAGAAATATGACAAAGAAGTAGCAATTTTACAGAAAAAGCTGGTTGCCCTGGAAAATGAAATGGTCAAGCAAATAAAGGATTTCAAGACAGAAAGAGAGCATTGCTATGCATTGATTTACCAACTACAAGAAAGCCTGCAGCAGTTACAAGACCAAAACAACACAGATACACAAGTGTTGGAGGCTCGGGCCCAGCAGATTGGATGTTTGCTTCAAGAAAAGGGTGTCATCAGAATAAGGATCAAAGAGATAGCTGATTATGTTGTAATGAAATGCCATGAATGTGAAGACATGACCAAGTCTATGTTTTTTGCTTCTGTGATGACATTCGTTTGACAGGTGATGGTTGACCTAGACCGCCTTCAAGAAGATAGCCCGTAGGCCCGTGCGGAGACCGACTGATGTCCCCCAAGCCCCCAGAGTACCAGTGGACGCTCTTATGTATTTTTGACTTTTTTTTTAGTTTTTGACTCTGGTTTTTTACTTTCCTCGAGTTTTATTCGTCTTTGTCAAGACTGTTTATTGCTTTATTTCGAGTCTGTAGATTTTTATTTTGTAGTCATCACTACTTTTAAGTCATTGTAATAGAAAATCCAAAAAGATGCCTTTTATTAATGAAATATTGAAAAAACCAAAAAACAAAAAAATCATTTCGCATTTATATCCCTGAACTACGTAATGATCTGATTCATGCGGCATCATGATACGTAAGCAATCCCCATAGGATTCGATCATAGTCGTAAAATAAATAAAAAAGAGAAAAAGAAAGAGGAAGAGAAAAGGGTGGGAAGAAAGAAAAGAGGGGCCAAACAAAAGGAAGAAAAGAGAATGAGAATTAAAAGAGCGAAACACAGCAAAAGGAGAGGAAAAAATCAGGATTTGAAATTTGGGAAAAGAGCCGGGATGAAACACATAAGCCGTCGCAAAGCATTTAGAAACGTTTAACTGCTCAAGTGCATTGCATCCCCAATATACGATTCCCTATCTGTTAAATGCTTCAAAACTGACCAAGTTATTGTGTGTGCATAAAAAGACAGGTTCTATTTAGGTGGTTAGTTTGTTGGCATCCTGGCAAATCACCTTTATAACACCAGGTCAAAGCGCAAGGCAGTCATGACTAGCAAAGAGCCGGACACGGGTGTTGTTGACCCGCCGAGGGAGATTGTAGAATCGGAGTCTGAATTGAAAGAGGAGGTCCACAGGTTGAAGCATCAAATGGCTGAAATGTAT
>AWOL01S0000371.1:196636-214705 GCA_000715115.1 Nicotiana otophora
AAGAAGATTCTTCGAGCAGGTTATTATTGGCTCACCATGGAACGAGATTGCATCAGCTTCGTTCGCAAATGTCATCAATGCTAGGTGCACGGTGATTTGATTCATTCCCCGCCATCTGAGTTGCACACAATGTCTGCACCTTGGCCCTTTGTTGTTTGGGGCATGGATGTCATTGGACCAATTGAGCCGGCAGCGTTAAACGAGCATAGGTTTATTCTGGTGGCCATTGATTACTTTACCAAGTGGGTCGAAGCTGTAAATTTAAAGTCCGTGACCAAGAAGGCGGTGGCAGATTTTGTTCATTCAAATATCATTTGCCGATTTGGAATTCCCAAGGTAATCATCACAGATAAGGTTGCTAACCTCAACAGTCATTTGATGAAAGAGGTATGCCAACAGTTCAAGATTACGCATCAAAACTCCACTCCGTATCGTCCTAAGGCAAACGGAGATGTTGAGGCTGCTAACAAGAACATAAAGAAGATACTTCGTAAGATGGTGCAAGGTTCCATACAATGGCATGAAAAGTTACCTTTTGCTTTATTGGGTTATCGCACTACTGTTTGCACTTCAATAGGTGCAACTCCCTATTTGCTGGTATATGGAACCGAGGCACTTATACCTGCGGAAGTTGAGATTCCATCCCTGCGAATTGTTGCTGAAGCTGAAATTGATGATGATGAGTGGGTCAAAACCCGGCTAGAGCAATTGAGTTTGATTGATGAAAAAAGATTAGCAGCAGTATGTCATGGTAAATTGTATCAGAAAAGAATGGCAAGAGCATACAACAAGAAGGTGCGCCCCCGAAAATTTGAAGTGGGTCAGATGGTATTAAAACGCATCCTTCCACATCAGGCTGAAGCTAAAGGCAAGTTCACCCCAAACTGGCAGGGGCCGTTCATTGTGACAAAGGTTTTGCCCAATGGTGCTTTGTATTTAACAGACATAGAAGGTAAATGTGTGGATATGACTATCAATTCTGATGCAGTCAAGAGATATTATGTATGATTTCTTCGCTTATCTTCAATCGCATTTTGTACTAGGCATGTTCAAGTTGGAATGACGAAGGCATTTTATTCTGCTATCCCAAACACTTTTATCATTTGTTACCCCTTTTTGAGCCTTATTTACTTTATTTCATACCCCTCTTTTGGAATCAGAAGTAGAGTTAGAAATATAAAAGAATAGAAAAGAAAAAAAAAAGAGAAAAGTAAAAGAAAGAAAAGAGAAAAAGAAAGGAGAAAAAGAAAAAGAAAAAGAAAAGCAAAGTAACAAAAACAAAACAACTTTTACTAGTTTAAACTACGTTCGACGTGATTCCTTTTAAGGATACGTAGGCAGCCTTACATAGTTCGGTCCCATCAAAATAAAAATTCAAAATTTTCCAGATTCGAAGAAACTGGGGCAGAAGTTTTAGTTTTGTAAAAAAGATCTGATTCCAAAAGTTGTAATTTTGAACCCTTTCATCTTAAATTATTTTGAGCCTGCGTGCCACCCTTTCTTTCTAACCCTGTCCAAAACCTACACTACAGTCCAAAGAAAGACCTTCTGATCAACTTTGAGGATGCCAAGTCAAGTGAGATGGAGGTATGATTTACATCCTGGGTAGCACCTTTGTTCATGGGCACAAGGAAAAGTGAATAAATGAGAGAGTCTTATTGGTGAAAACCCTCACGGGCACCATTGGGCGATGGTGAGTCGAGAGAAAATTCAAATGAGAGAGTCTTATTGGTGAAAACCTTTACGGGCACTGTAAGGCGACATTGAGTTGAGAGAGGAGCAAATGAGAGAGGCTTGCTGGTGAAAACCCCTCGGGGAATTACAAGCCGAATGGGGTTCATGACTTTACAGAGAAATTGAATTATGGAAACCCCGGTTTTGAAGTATGAAGACATGGCATGAACTGAAATGTGATTAGTTGGATGGATTAGGCTGATCAATCCGAAATGCATGTCATGATCATTGGAGCCAGCTGCTTCATTCAGATAAGTCTCTTTTCCATTTTTCTTCAAATAGTCATTTTTTTATTTTATTCCTTTTTTTTTTCCTAATTCTCGAAGTGACTTCGCTTCGTCTCTTTTGGGTCTATTTTTCTAAGTCTCTGTCAAGTTAGTCTTTGTTAAGTAAGCAAGAAAGGACTTCAAAGCCCGTTACCAGCTTTTTATTTGCACCAAGCGAAATTCAACCAGGCACATCACAAGTGACATGATTTAGAATGAGCAATGCGGTGGTAATTGAAGTTCATATGATCATGTGATTCGTGAATTTGTAGGAAATGCAAAGATTCAACAGTTGTCAGAATAAAAGTGCCATACGACGAGTTGAGCGTAAGAGATTCAAGTCATTCAGAGGTTTTGTGGTCGAGGTCTGATCAAAAGGTCAAACAAATTCTTCGTAGCCGGAAGCAGCTAATCAGAATGAAGCGGGGTAGTGATAGAAGCAGACATGTTCAGCAAGGATGCCACAAACTAACCGCCACATTTTCAAACTGGCAAAATTTTCTTTCTTTTAAGCAGGGGAAAGAAATCTTGTTTGCTTTGCCAGGAATCCACCATGAGAAAGCATGCTCCAGATAAGTTCAGTTTTAAGTTTTCAGGACCTTCCTGGATAATAGGATTTAATTTCAAGTTTTCAGGACCCTCCTGGATAATGGAATTTAATTTCAAGTTTTTAGGACCCTCCTGGATAATGGGATTTAATTTCAAGTTTTCAGGACCCTCCTGGATAATGGGATCTAGTTTTAAATTGTCAGGACCCTCCTGGATAATGGGATGCAACTAACAATCAATGAATGTTCCTGGTACAAACTGGGGCAAAAAACTTTCTCTGTTTTGTCTGTGTTGTTGTGATAACAGGCGCCCACCCGGAGAACGAGGGAATTTATTTCAAGTTTTAAGTCATCAAGCGCCCACCTGGAGAACGAGGGAATTTATTTCAAGTTTTAAGTCATCAGGCGCCCACTTGGAGAACGAGGGAATTCATTTCAGGTTTAAGTCAGCAGGCGCCCACCTGGAGAATGAGGGAATTTACTTCAAGTTTTTAAATCAGCATCAGGTGCCCACCTGGAGAACGAGGGAATTTATTTCAAGTCGTCAGGCGCCCGCTTGGAGAACGAGGAAATTTATTTCAAGTTTTAAGTCAGCAGGCGTCCACCTGAAAAACGAGGGAATTCACTTCAAGTTTTAAGTCATCAGGCGCCCACCTGGAGAACGAGGGAAGTTATTTCAGTTTTATGTCAGTAGGCACCTACCTGAAAAATGAGGGAATTCATTTCAAGTTTTAAGTCAACATCAGGGGCCCACCTGGAGAATGAGGGAATTTATTTCTGTTTTAAGTCAGCACAGGCGCCCACCTGGAGAACGAAGGAATTCATTTCATTTTTAAGTCAGCACAGGTGCCCACCTGGAGAATGAGGGAATTCATTTCAAGTTTTAAGTCATCAGGCACCCACTTGGAAAACAAGGGAATTTATTTCAAGTTTTAAGTAATCAGGCGCCCACCTGGTGAACAAGGGAATTTATTTCAAGTTTTAAGTCAGCAGACGCCCACCTGGAGAATGAGAGAATTTATTTCAAGTTTTTAAATCAACATCAGGCGCCCACCTGGAGAACGAGGGAATTTATTTCAAGTTTTAAGTCAGCAGACGCCCACCTGGAGAATGAGAGAATTTATTTCAAGTTTTTAAATCAACATCAGGCGCCCACCTGGAGAACGAGGGAATTTATTTCAAGTTTTAAGTCAGCAGACGCCCACCTGGAGAATGAGAGAATTTATTTCAAGTTTTTAAATCAACATCAGGCGCCCACCTGGAGAACGAGGGAATTTATTTCAAGTTTTAAGTCATCAGGCGCCCATCTAGAAAATAAGAGAATTTATTTCAAGTTTTAAGTTATCAGGCGCCCACCTGGAGAACGAGAGAATTTATTTCAAGTTTTAAGTCATCAGGCGCCCACCTGGAAAATAAGAGAATTTATTTCAAGTTTTAAGTCATCAGGCGCCCACCTGGAGAACGAGAGAATTTATTTTAAGTTTTAAGTCAGCAGGCGCCTACCTGGAGAATGAGAAAATTTATTTCATGTTTTAAATCAGCATCAGGCGCCCACCTGGAGAACGAGAGAATTTATTTCAAGTTTTAAGTCATCAGGCGCCCACCTGGAAAATAAGGGAATTTATTTCAAGTATTAAGTCAGCATCAGGCGCCCACCTGGAGAATGAGGAAATTTATTTCAAGTTCAAGTTAGAGAGGCATCAGGAGCCCGCCTGAAGAATAGGGTCAACTTCCAGTTTATTTCAAATTTCAAGCCATTGGCAGGCGCCCACCTGGAGAATGGGAGAATTTATTTTATTTTTCAAGTCATTGGCAGGCACCCACCTAGAGAACGAGGAAATTTATTTCAAGTTTCAAGTTAGTTGCAGGCACCTACCTAAAGAACCAGGAAAATCATTTCAGAATTCAATTCAAGTTAGAAGTAGCGGAAACTCGCCTCAAGAATGCGAGCCGACAATCCGAGATGACCAAAGGAAGAAGTCTCAATCCAGAATTAAAAAAAAAAGTGAATCCAAAATGCAGAAGCCGATGAAAGATGTGAACTGCTCAAGACCTGGTTGAAGCCACAAGCTTTGCAGGTCCCTGCTTGATCCGAAAAGATGAAGAAGAAAGAAGTAGCACTTGCAACTAGCAAGCATTAAGGTTCAAATCAAAAGTCTACATGAAGAACCATTCAAGACTCATGATTAAGCTTCAGAAGACTTATAGATAGGAATCTTGTAACTCATAGCTGATAAGGTTGTTTAGTTCCTTTAGATTTTGATTTTTATGTAATAACAGGACTACAGACTCGACTCCTCAACCCATCATTCCATCACTCTCCTTGAACTACACGCAATCTGATTCCCTATTATCCGGGATATATAGGCTGTCCAAAACCAGGACTCGGTTGCACCCTTTCCTTTGTTTATTTTCCCTTTTGAATAAAGATTTGGTAAACAATTAGTCACACGGCTCATTTTTTCTTTGCCTGAAAACTCTTCATGTTCCCAAGCAAAGAGGGGCAGCTGTGAGCACCCAATTTTTTACCATACTTATGATTTTTCAACACTTTTTAGTATGTAAATAATCTTAAGTTTAATCTACATATTTTAACCTTAATTTCATTTTTAATAGGTTTTATTTAAGAAAATTAAAAATCACAAAATTATATGTTCTTGATTTTAAAAACTGTCTTCTCAATATCTTGGTCAGCC
The DNA here is from genome assembly GCA_000715115.1 of Nicotiana otophora. Taxonomy (NCBI): domain Eukaryota; kingdom Viridiplantae; phylum Streptophyta; class Magnoliopsida; order Solanales; family Solanaceae; genus Nicotiana; species Nicotiana otophora. The sequence goes on from AWOL01S0000371.1 coordinate 201,881, forward strand.
GTCCTAATCTGGTGATAACTAGACCTTAAGTCTTGTTTTGAAAAGAATTTTGCCCCTCCCAATTCATCTAACAATTTCTCTATCACATGAATGGAAAATGTGTCCTTTACAGAGCAACTGTTTAAATGTCTATAGTCTATACAGAGTGTTCAAGTGCCACCTTTTTTTTACCATGACAATAGGTGAGGAATAGGGGCTTACTCTGGGCATGATAACACCAGAATCCAGCATCTTCTTGATCATTCTTTCTATATCATCCTTCTGGTTAGCAGCATACCTGTAAGGTCTAACATTGACAGGTGAGGTCCCCTCTTTGAGTATAATCCTGTGATCACGGCTTCTATGAGGAGGTAAGCCACTAGGTGCTATAAAGAGAGCAGTGTGTTTGCTCAATAACCTTTGCAATTCATCAGAATATTGCACCTGCTAGGAGTTCAGGGTAACAAGTTCACCCCTGATTGGTTGAACATATGTTGTGACCATCATGCCCAACTCTCCAGATTTGTGCAGCAGCCTTTGCATTTTGTGATTATCCAACAACTTGGGAGCTCGTGGTTGAATTCTTCTGAGTGACACCTTTTTACCCCCAATCTGGAACTCCATCTTTAACTGCTTGAAGGTCCATTTTATGTCCCCTAAGGTGACCAACCATTGTATCCCTAGAACAACATCAGCCCCTTCTTAAAGGCATGACTAGCATGTCAGTCCTGAATTCCACTCCTTGTATCTTCCATTTAATTCCCTTGTTCATGTATCTACTATGAATCTTGCTGCCATTGGCAACTGCCATAGAGAAAGGAGGGATAGTCTCCAGCCTGCACCCTTTTGGCTACATCCAGGTCGTCCATCTTCCCTTTTACGCCCTCCTTATACCCTCATTGTCCTATAATCTACTGTTCCATCGAGTGCATGAACAGACATCTGAGGGCTTAGAGTTGATTCCTCCTTATTTTCCTCCTCACTAAAATTTTCAGTAACAACCCATTCCTCCTCCTCTTCTCCTACTTCGAGAAGGTATATTTGCTTCCTTCCCCTACAATTATGGCTTGGAACAAACTTCTCATGGAACTAAAAGCACCACTCCTAGGCCCTCCTCTCATCCATTTCAGCCGTAGAGAGACTCCTAGATCCCTTCACTACAGACTTCCCATTGGAACCAAGAAAATTGTTCCCTTCTCCACTTATTCTACTCCCAGCGCCTTGAAACTGCAAGTTCCCTCTTGGGTTTGAATACCCAGAAGCGGTTGAAGTTGGCAATAAGGGTCTGAAGTTCCTCTGATTCTTTTGTAAATTCAATGAGTGTTCAGCTAACTTGGCTAAGTTGTAGGCCTCTGTTAAAGTTCATGGAGACAACGTCCTCACTTGCACCTCTATCTCTGTTTTTAACCCCTTTAGGAAACAACTGATGGAGTACTCTTCAAATAGCTCGACCTGGTTTAGCAATCCATCAAAAGAGTCCAATAAATACTATATACTCCCCGTTTGTTTCAAGCTAATTAGCTTTGCCATAGGATCCTCATACAAGGTATGACCAAATCGATGGTATAACCCCCTAAGGTAGTCATTCCAGTTGGCTAACCCCCTTCCAACTCGAGCTTTCATCATTGCTCGATGCTATTTCAATGCCCTACCCTCTAGATTAATGGATGATATTCTAACCTTTTTCTCCTCACTCGTTCCCTCATATTCGAAAAATTGCTCACAACAATAAATCCATCCCTATAAATCATTCCTACTGAACTTAGGGAATTCTACTCGAGAGTATTTGTAATTAGGGTTACCTCTTTCATGAAATTATCCATCATCCTCGTGAGCTACAGATGGAGGCGCCACCGCTGGTGGTGCCGGCGCCTGGTAGATTTTCCACCATTTCCACTATTAGCTGTCGAATTTCCCCAATCACATCATGTTTTTCCCCCAATTCCCTAAATTTTAATTTCCTCAATTTCTCGCCGCATCTCGCCATTTCTCATTGCCTCCGGCATGATTTTCGGCCAAGGATACTGAGGCTATACCAAATGGAGTGTACTTAATTGAATAAGTGTGAATTTTGTAAATCTAAGGAGCTAAAATAGAATAATAACCCCTGAATAATTTACAAAGAGTTGGTCTAGACTGTAGAAAGAGAAAGAGAATATTATTTCTTCTTCAATGCTTTACAATCAGAATTATTCTCCTTTAAGTAGTTTCTACTCCCCATCTAACACCCTAACTGTTGTAACCACTATAACAACTTCCTAACAACCTCTAACTGCCAGCTATTGTTATTTGCTAAGGTACCCCATTACTTTTTATTAATTTTCTTTACTACCCTGTGTACATTATTGTCATATAATAGACGGAGGGCAGGTAAATGAGGGTGGGTCAAGCAGGACTGGCAGGCTTCTAGACTGGCAAGCTTCTGAAGAAGGGATGCACATATCATATTAGGCTAATCCCACATCGGAATGGGAGAGGAACGTGAAGAGCTATATAAGGAATGACACAAGTTTATATGGTACGCGCACTTTTAGGGCTCGAGGTGGCGTAGCTCAAAAGGATAAATTCGTGCGGGCCTAGGCCCAAAGCGGACAATACGTGCCATGGGCATGGATCGTGACAACAACAACAAGGATTCATTTAGAAAATGATAATTATGAGAATGACACTTTCGATTGACTATTTTCTTTACGCATGCAGATAGACTTTTCTTAAGTATATTAACTTAATTTTTGCAAGAATAAAACGAAGCTCAACTTATAGGCTCAAAACCAAATATACAAAATATCTGATCTGATTAATCTAAATTCGAACTTGAAAAATCTAATCCAATCCGAGCTAATTTGGATTGTAATTTATTTAATTCATAAACCAAAAATTCAAACAGAAACTTTCATATTCCCATACGTAAATAATATTAAGCACTTATACTTGTTATGACCAATTCAAAACGTTACTTAGTTTCTATAGTTATCATTTCAGAACCTTATAGGTGATGGAGAAATGTATTTTACCTAGTGCAATTATTCCATTATAAATTTTAATATTTTCTGGACTTGTGATGTAATGCTTCTCGTATTTTTGGATAATATCAGGTTGGTGGGTGGAGCCAAGCATACAAAGGGCTGACTTATGTAACAGTAAGGGGAGCAGGACACGAGGTTCCCCTTTCCCGCCCTCGTCTTGCTTTAATTTTATTTAGGCATTTCCTAAAGAATCAGATTCTGCCACCATCTCCAACTTAATTTATAATTTCCCAACAATTTTAGATGTATTGTGTTGTAAATTCTAATACATATTGATAATTTGTCCCACTATATAGGTCTAAATACGATTGTTATTTAAGCTATGCTTATTTCGTTAACTTTTCTGTTTGGCATGTGTGCATTCAGCAAGAGATATTAATAAGTCTAATCTTATTCTTAGTCAAGGGAATAATAATTATCGATCCCATATAACCTTCTAACATAACCCCCGTTCAGCGAATGCTTAATCAAAATTGAAGATAAATTCAGTTGTGCAGTAGATAGAATTAGTACAACTATAGGAATGCACAACTCTCGTTAAGAGAACATAGTCTAAATAATTCTCCCTACAGTATATTCCGTAAAATAAGAAAAATTGAGTTCTGTCTCAAGCAAAATCATTCATCAATTTGAATAAGGAACAATAGCAAAGGAGCTGAGATTAAGGAACACCTCTGTCAATGTAGCTGAATCCAACACTAGTTGACTAGAAGGAAGTAGTGCAAGCTCGTAGCATGGTAGGCAGAGAAATACATAGAGAAGGAGGCAAACTTTTTATTTATTTATAATGTTCCATCATATTGATGGAGAAGTTAGGCATGACTCTAACCCGTATATTCCAAAAATCATAATTACATGGAGGAGGACATATACCTTGGCTTCTATAACAAAATGTAGGTTGATAGATTCCAACCTAATAACAAAAGGAGAATAATAGATGGGAACAGATTAACGGCCTCATCCCTAAGCTTAAGGATCTGTTCAGGTTTGTAAAAGGCTATTGCATACAAAATTGTGACATCAGAAAGTTCACAAATAAGTTAATAAGTTATGTGCCTTTTATTTTGATGACTTAATAAACTTCATAGGAGAACAAGATAGGGAATCTGATACAAAGCCTCTCCGTGGTCAGAATAACAAGTCAAATGTTTCGCACAAGTTCCAATGAAATCTGTTAAGGGATCGGTAGAGAAAACAGATAGATATCAGTTTCTCCGGTCACAGTACAAGTTAACTCTTTACAGTTGTTAAAGTTGCTGCACTGCACATGTAACAATGCAACAGTCACTGTTGAATCATGTAGTGTACCGGACACTTCCTTGCATCATCCTTGTGACCTCACTTATATATTACCAACATGAGGCAGGAAATTACACACACTTGCAAACCCTAAAATATATTTTACTCTCAAGTGTGCAGCCGCCTTCATTTACTCCAAGGCATTGAAGAATAAAGTAGCGACACAACGAAGGACCAAATCCCAGCATTGAGTACATCGTGTGTCATTAGTATTGCTGTATATTTATTAATGTTATTCACTTGTAACTCCTACTCAGCTTATTTAGAAGCATCTCGTATGATATCTTTGTAAGCCATAAGCCTTGTGTTTGTGTTTGACTAGAGTTAGTCAAAGTGGTTAGCTTTGTAATAGAGTTATTACAAAGAGGCTTGCAATATAGTTATTGCAAGTAGGTGGGGGATTAAGAGTTTAATTCCTAGGTCAAAATAGGTTGTAATCTAAAGTTGCTAGGTCAGTGAATTTGAAATCCTACGAGTCTAGGTCGTAATTTTTAATCCCGTGAACTGAGAGTTTTCCACGTAGAATATTGTTGCGTTATTTACTTACTGCTTTGTGTGTGTTCCATGGCAACTGATAGAGAACTAGGTTCTCTATACAGTTTGGTAGACTCTTAGTTTACATCAATTGGTATCAAAACAAGTTCTTTCTATAAGGTTAACACCTAGAAATGATCTATATGGCTGCTCCACCAAATGTTGAAGAGGGTCAATCAAACTACAAACCACCAAGATTGAATAAACAATACTATGGCTGGTGGAAGACAAGAATGCATGATTTTATCATGGATGAAGATTCAGAGCTTTGGGATATCATCTGTGATGGACCTTTCATTATGAAGACCATTGGAGAGACAACAGTCACAGTTACAAAAACAAGGAAGGAGCATAATGATGCCAATCGTAAAGCCATCGAGAAAAACTTTCGAGCAAGGAAGATCCTCATCGGTGGTATTGGACCAGACGAGTACAACCGAATCTCAGCTTGTCAATATACCAAGGAGATCTGGGAGGCTCTCCAAACTACACATGAAGGTACCACTCAAGTCAATCAGTCAAAATCCAACATGCTCATTACTGAGTATGAACTCTTTAAGATGAAGGAGGATAAGTCTATTCAAGACATGTATACTCGTTTCACTTTCATCATCAATGAGCTTCATTCTCTAGGAGATATTATCCCAAGGAACAAACCAGTTAGAAAAATACTCACTGTATTACCGGGTTCCTGGGAGAGCAAAGTCAATGCTATCACAGAGGCAAAAGATCTGCAAAAGATGACGATTGACAAACTCATTGGAAATCTGAAGGCTTACGAAATGAAGAAGAAGAAGGATCATGAAAGAAGAGAACCCAAAAGGAGAAAAACCTGGTTCTCAAAGCATACAACAATGATTCAAGTGGTGATGATGCTGGCATGGCTTATCTAACATGGAGGTTTTAAAAAATAGTTTGTAGAAATGGAGGTATTCCTAAAAGGGGTAGCTCTAGCAGAACTCAAGGCTATGCTTGCTGTCTCAAATGTGGGAAGCTAGGATATTTCATCAAGGATTTCCCTATCCATAAGCAGGACCATTACAAGCACAACATAGACAAGACGACCAAGAGAAACGCTGTCCCCGATAGGAAATTCAAGAGAAAATATGCAGCTGATAATATTGTGAAACAAGCTCTTGCTACATTAGGAGATTCCTCTAGTGAATCTGATGGTGATGATGAAGAAGGTGACACATCCATGATGGCCGTTGAAAACAAAGCAGCAGAATATAACTCCACACTTGCCCTGATGGAAAAACCTGACGAGGATGAAGACGATGATGACGATGAGGTAAACTTTCTAGACGTTCAAAGAAACTTGAAGTCTTATTCTCAAAAGAAGTTGGTATCTTTAGGTAATATTTTAATTGATGCTTGCCATAATCTCATTAATGTTAAAAATGCTTTAACTGAGAAAATAGGAGAGGTAGAGCATGAGAGAGATAATTTACTGGCCGTAGTTGTTGATTGAAAGAAACAATAGAGGACTTAAATAAAGAAAAAGATGTTTTAAATAAGAAAATTGAAGAGATAGAACATGAGAAAGATGACTTGCTGGTACTAGTTGTGGATCTGAAGGAAACAGTAGAGGATTTAAAAAAGGAGAATAATCCTGCAAAAACTTCAATAGAAAATTGCATGAACACTTTAAAAGGAAAGGAAGTGGCGAGTGAGGCACACCTTAAGTTTGAAAATGAACTCAAAAAGGAAAAATGATTCTTTGTGCCGAAATTGAAAGAAATAGATAACTTCAGGAAGATCTAAGCAAGGTTAAAAATGAATTACATAAATCTCTGAAGTGGACCTGGTCCTCTGACACGATCACTTCCATGTATAAAAGTAACGGGGGGAACATGCAGGGAATCGGGTTCCAAAAAGAAAAGGCTCCCTACAACCCACATACCAAGTATGTTACTGTTCTTGATAACTAGCTTTGCACTCATTGTGGTAACACTGACCATTTCAAAGATTCCTGTAAAGCAAGGTTTCAGTCCCACTAGGAAAAAAAAAGTTTTTGTTTAAAACGTATTTACTGCTAAGGAACCTGGTTCTCTAAAAAAGAAACGTGTGATGCCTGCTTGTACAAAAAGAAGTTTAATTCACACCTTTACTCATTTCAAGGGACCCAAAAGTTGTTTGGGTTCCTAAGTCTAATCTCTGATTTCCTTGTGTAGGCAACAATGAAAGGGAGAAGCCAAAGATGGTACATGGACAGTGGCTACTCTAAACACATAACTGGGAGTACTCATGATTTTCTTTCACTCAAAGACCTACAAGGTGGGAGTATGTCCTTTGGTAATGGAAAAAGGGGATACATTCTGGGAGTTGGAAAAAATGGGAAGACACTCACTCATTCAATTGAAAGTGTGTATTATGTGAATGGCTTGAAAAACAACCTGCTGAGTGTCTCTTAAATCTGCGACAAAGGAAACAAAGTGGAGTTCTTATCAAAGTCTTGCACAATCACCAATCTTGTAACTGGTAAAGTAGTTCTAGTTAGGGTTGTGCATGAATAGAATTAGGTCGAATTTAGCACATTTCGGATTCTACAAAATGTAATCCGAATCTGATCTGAATTAATATCGGATAGGATCAGATTTTAAAGTTTGGATCGAATAAATATTTCGGATTTTTGGATTGGATTATACGTATTATTAAGGCTATTGTTAATCTAATCGGCTAATACATCTGCCTTATCTGCTTCTTCTGTGTTCTATGCTAATACAAATATCTCTTTGCTTTTCATCCCTTTTACCAGCCTTGCGTCTCTAAGAAAATATTTCTCTGGAGGTTCGAGTTGTTATGCCTTTAAGTTGTAAAACGCATACTTATATTTTCTTCGTAGAAGAGGCAATACAGCAAGAAAAATTCATATTTCTGCAATTATGAGAGTACTATGGTGCCAATGTAGCTAAATCTAGCAATTGTAAAAGTAATAACTTGGAGAAAGATGTAAATGAAGTATTGGCTATCCGAAATTAAAGTTTAGTATTTATACATGCCCTAATAATTTCGGATTTCGGATCGGATCGGGTTAAAATTATACCAATCTGAATCTGATCCGGATATTCGTAATTTTAATAAACATAATTTGAAATTCGATCCAAATATTCAAAATTTGAAATCTGAAATCCAAAATTGAGCGGATCGGTTCGGATTTCGGATATCCGATCCAAATGCACAACCCTAGTTCTGGTGGTAAAAAGATTTAAAAACATCTATATTGCAGACTTTGAGTCTCTGAATAGTGGCAATCTTACATGTTTGAGTGTTGTTGATGATGATGCTGAACTGTGGTACAGAAGATTGGGACATACAAGCTTCTCTCTGTTGAACATGCTAATCAAGAAGGACCTGGTTCGTGGACTGCCGAAGTCAAAGTTCAAAGATCATAAGGTGTGTGATGCATGTGTGAAAGGGAAGCAAGTCAGGTCCCCATTCAATCCAAAGAAGGAAGTAAGCACCTCAAGGCCACTGGATCCTCTCCATATGGATTTGTGTGGGCCTATGAGGATGCCCAGAAGAGGAGAAAAGAAGTACATCTTCGTTATTGTTGATGACTATTCCAGATTCACATGGACCTTGTTCCACAGAACCAAGGATGAAACCTTTCCAGTCTTTGATGCCTTTGTGAAGCAAATTCAAGTGAAGATAAGCATAATGTTGTGAACATAAGATCTGATCATGGTACCGAGTTTGGCAATGTAAATTTTGATGAATTCTGTGCTGAAAATGGTATAAGTCATAATGTTTCGGCTCCCAGAACACCCTAAAGAAATGGTGTTATGGAGAGAGAAAATAGGACTCTTGAAGATATGGCAAGGACGATGCTAATTGACAGTGGCATACCCAAGAGCTTTTGGGATGATGTAGTAAACACTGCCTGTTATCTGACAAACAAGTGCATGATCAGGTCCCTCCTAAACAAGATCTTGTATGAATTGCTAAACGGAAGAAAACCAAAGCTGACTTACCTAAGAGCATTTGGTTGTAAATGTTTTGTTCTCAATAATGGTAAGGAAGCGTTGGAAAAATTTGATGCTAAAAGTGATGAAGGAATTTTTCTTGGCTATTCTTCACAAAGCAAAGCATACAAGGTCAACAACAAAAGAACTCAATGCGTAGAGGAAAATGTACATGTAATCTTTTATGAATCACACCACTCAAGTGGGAAGGATTAACATGATAAGAATGATCATGATGGAGATTATTCAAAGGTCCCTGTAGAAGTCATTGATATAGAAAACGGGAAGGCAGATCTGATGAGTCAGGTCAAGGTGTTGGGAAGAAGAAGTCTCACAAGAGAAAACCAAGTGGTAGTGAGGAACCTGGTTCCTCAAAAAAGGGCTAGAGTTGATGTGTCTGAGATTGAAAGAAAAGCAAAGCTGAAAAAGCAAAAAGTGTCGTGGGAAAGGGTTTTTGATACTGACATTCTTGACAAGTCAAGCATAAGGCAATTAGTTGAAATATGTGAAATCTAAAAATGGACTCATCTCTTTACTGTTCTAAGTCCAAAGGTCTATGAGGAGGAAGTACGCAGTTTCTATGCTGATATGTTCACTGTTGAGGCTGATAACATCTACTTGAAGGTAAATGGGGTGGATTTTGTGCTTGATGAGGCTGTGTTGGGACATATTCTTGATGTGCCTGCTGAGGGGCTTTCAACTGTTGAGGGGACCTATTCCTCAAGTTTTAGGAAGCTCATTCTAAAGTCTCAAACGGTTCAGCAAGGGGAACGAGTGCACAAGAAGACACTGCTTCCAGTATACCAACTCATGTTTGAGATGGTGAACAAGGTCCTGCTATCTTAAGCAGAAAGACAATCTATTACATTGATAGCAGACTTGGTTCTTTTGGAGGCATTGGACGGATACACTGCTATCAATCTACCTAGGATCCTGATTGAACACATGAAAAAGGTGGCAAACTTCAAAGATAGGAATCATGGTCTGCCATAGGGGTTCCTGCTCACCAAAGTTTTTGAACATTTTAAAGTCCCTTTTAGGAGAGCAGTTGTGGGAACTCATAAGCAAATGTTCTCAATGAACACCTTGGAGGAATGCGAGTGTATTGATAAAAAGGGGGGAGTTGGTAGCAGTTCCATAATTTCTCAGTTGATTGATGCTCAGAGTGCTGGTAATGAGGAGATAAGGAGGCTGAAAGACCAGAATGTCATTCTTAAGGGAAAGCTTAGTCAAGGCAGCGCAAAACCTGGTTCTAGCAGTGCTCAAAGTGCAGAAGTTGTCTGCTTAACGACTGAGAATGCAGAGTTGAGGAAACAGGTTGAGAACCTGAAAGAGCAACTGATCAATGAGAAAAGGGTTGCTAATGCTCGAGTGGATGGTCTCCTCAAGGCTCTTGCCCCTTCGTCCTTCCCTCCCTCTTCTAGTGCCCCCTATATTTTCCCCTTGTCAGTGACCAGTATGTCAGTCCCCCTTCTATTCTCCAGTGTCCTGTTTTGATATCTTTTCCCTATGATTGTGGTACTTTAGTAATGTTTATTCTGTGCATGTTTTGTAATGAAGGTACTACTAGTTGTTTTTTTCCTTTAATTTAATGAGCATCTTAGTCCTTTTTAAATGCATGTTATACTCTTGTGTTCTATTTTTAGCTATGATGTGTGCACACAAGTGACATGAGTTAACTTTGCTGGACTTCTTTTTTGCGTTTACTTGAATTTTTTTTTATGATGTCAGAAAGGAGAAGAAAATTGACAGGAAAAACAGATTCTCAAAGGAGAAACAGGTTCTCAAGGGAGAAACATATTAACAGGTTCTCAAGGGGAATATGGCTATTCTGCAGGGGGAAACAATATGGAGATCTGATTCTCAGGGGGTATTTTAATTCTAAATTTTTCATCATCAAAAAGGGAGAAATTGATAAGTTATTTGCCTTTTATTTTGATGACTTAACAAACTTCATATGAGAACCAAATAGGAAACCTGATGCAAAGCCTCTCCGTGCTTAGAACAACAAGTCAAATGGCTGGCACAGGTTCCAATGAAATCTATTAAGGGAACGACAGAGGCAACAGATAGATATCAGTTCCTCCGATCATAGTACAAGTCAACTCTTTACATTTGTTAAAGTTGTTGTACTACACGCGCAACAGTACAACAGTTACTGTTGAATCATGTTGTGTACCAGAAACTTGCTTGTATCATCTTTATGACCTCACTTATATATTACCAACATGAGGCAAGGGATTACACACACTTACAAATCCTAAAACATATTTTACTTTCAAGTGTGCATCCGCCTTCATTTACTACAAGGCATTGAAGAACAAAGTAGTAACACAACGAAGGACCAGATCCCAGCATTGAGTACATCGTGTGTCATTAATATTATTGTATCTTTGTTAATGTTATTTACTTGTAACTCTTGCTCAGCTTATTGAGAAGCATCTCGTAGGATACTTTTGTAAATCATAAACCTTGTGTTTGTGTTTGACTAAAGTTAGTCAAAGTGGTTACCTTTGTAATAGAGTTATTACAAAGAGGCTTGCAATATAGTTATTGCAAGTAGGTGAGGGATTAAGAGTTTAATTCCTAGGTTACAATAGGTTGTAATCTAAAGTTGCTAGATTAGTGAAGTTGAAATCCTACGAGTGTAGGTCGTGATTTTTAATTCTGTGAGCTGGAAGTTTTTCACGTAAAATATTATTGTGTTATTTACTTACTACTTTGTGTGTGTTCTGTGGGAACTGATAGAGAACTAGGTTCTCTATACAGTTTGGTGGACTCTTAGTATATATCATAAGTCTAGGAAATTCCATCAGTAATAATTTAGTGTTTCCTCTTAGTTTTGAATCTGAAATTGGGTATCCCATTTTGATCGAACTTCAAAAAAGTTCTAACTTGACTAGGGATGAAAACAACTTCATTGAAGATATCATCATTCCTTATTTAAACTTCCAGATTAGCAAGATGATCTGAAATAGAATTACCTTCTCTAAAGGTATGTATAAATTTATAGTTATAAGTAGAGATATCATCCCAAATATTTTCAAGTATGTGCTTAATTTGCCAGCGAATTTTGTTCCTCTTGTTGATCATATCTACAAGCATCAAGGAATCAGATTCCACCAGGACATTTGTTAGCCCCAAAGTGTAAAAGTCTTACACATATGTACACCTTGTAAAATAGCTCTAGCTTCAGCAATATTATTGCTACATATTCCATAAAAACCAGTAAAAGATTTGACCAAATCACCTCTGTAGTTTATAATAATTCTTTCTCCACCTGCTAAGCCAAGATTATCCTTAATGCAGCCATCAACATTAAACTTGAACCATCCATCAGTAGGTTTCTTCCATTGAATAATTTGAGATTGGATGACTAGTCTCAGGTTGTCCACCACTTTACATTTGTCCAGCCAGGAGGAAGGTAGTTGAAGAGTAGAAAATTGGCATTTGAGAATAAGGTTGATATAGTTGAAAACTTGATGAATGATAAACCAGCTGGACATGTTCTTGTTGTCAAATCTGGCTGCACATCTATTCTTCCAGATCTCCCAGCAAATTACAAGAGGAATGCATTTAATCATAGTGTCATGCACCTCATTGTTGGTATTGGACAACCACCACATCATGAGTCTATCTCTGATATGATGGTTATTGCATTGAATATGACTAGCTTTACCAAAAAAGGACCAAACCTCCTCAGCAATTTGACTAGCATTAATAAGATGGTTAGAAGTTTTCTCTTTGTAATTAGAATCAGTGTTTTAAAAGGCGTGGGCGTAAGGCAGGGCGTTTTACATATACCTCAGCGGGGTGTAAGCCCCATAGATATTTAATTTTTAATATTTTATAAAATAATATAATGACAGTTAATATTTATAAACAGGTAAAATTGCATAAACATTTTAAAAAAACTATATATATGTGTGCTCCATCCCCACAAAAAACTAATCAAAACAATCTATTATACGTTACTTACAAGCACAAGTAATTTGAGTCTAAAAGAATAAAGTTTTCTATAT
>AWOL01S0000371.1:214923-286537 GCA_000715115.1 Nicotiana otophora
AAAAAGGATGATTAACCTGCAATTTGAACTTTAAATTTGCTGCTATGAAGAAAAATATAGTTCTCTTTGTATTTGTAAAAATAATTAAATACTCGTTGCTTTTGGGAGATATTAGTAGACAAGCGAACAAGATAAAGATTTGGGAAAACCATAAATTAGGGCTTAAATCAATAAAAAAGATCTTTAGTTTTAAATTTAATACTTTTGAGTTCGTTTTTAAACCTTTTGAGTAATTACCAAACTGACTTTTGAGAAATTGGGTATTATATAAAGGACTAATTCAATAAATTTTATTTTAATTTGAAAAAGTCTCTGGGACTTACTCCTTACTAAAAAAACGTGCCCCGAACCCCCGGCGCGTACACTCCGAACGCTCGAGCATACGCCCCAAATTGTGGGGCGTACGCCTCTTGAGACTTTCGCCCCACACCATCACCCCGGGGCATTTTTGGTACGCCTCGCCCCAGAAACGCCTTTTAAAATAGAGATTAGAACAAAAAGAGCACCTGGAGGGAATTACTACCCCAAACTTCTTGAGAGCATCATTTGTAGCAATTTTCTTCTCAAGAAGTCTTTTAACAATAATAAAATTTTAATGGGAATAGTTTTTTGCCAGATGCTTTTACAAGAGGGTGTACTCCCCTTTCTATCTCTAAGTAATTGCCAAGCTGATTTAGTAGAAAAAAGTCCAGTATTTGCAGGTAGCCAGTAAGGACAATCTTTGCCACTTCCAGTAATATCCACCTTCTCAATGGTATTGACAATATTTACAGAAAAATAGTTAATAAGTTTATAATGATTCCATGTCCCATCTTGGATGAAATTCTTTACTTTAATACGTCTAGAAGCCCTTTCCAGTTGAATAACATTGGCAAGAGGGCCAAGACCAGTCCAATTATCCAACTAGAATGAGACATCACCATTGCCAATTTTTCTGAAGATATGAGGTTCAATATCCATCTTGATGTTCATAAATCTTCTCCAGTTATGGGAGTGCCCATAGTTCCACTTCTTTACCACATGATGTGATCTTTTACAGTATTTAGACATAAAGAAAGCCTCGAGCATATTATTTTGAGTTCTACAATTCCACCAAAGTTTGGCACAGAAAGCTTTACAAACATTCTGGAGAGCTCTAAATCCAACTCCTTGTTCAAGGACTAAAAAACATAGGTCTTTCCAAGCATTCCAATGCCTTTTGCTCTTGCTAATGTTTACCCTAAAAAACGTTAGCCACAATCTTGTGAATTTGATCCACAGTATTTTTGGGGGGTTGAACTACTGAGAGGATGTGGATAGGCATAGATTGGATAAGACACTTGATCAATACTGCTTTTTCTCTGTGGGAGAGGAGTTTCCCATGCCAACCTTGGAGTTTGTTAGAAATTTTGGCCACCATACTGTTGAAGTAGATAACCTTTTTCCTCCCAAGGTATATAGGACAACCAAGATAGATCACGTAGAAGGGTCATAAAGAAAAACCAGTGATCCTTTGAATATCAGCAACTTTGGGATCATCTTCTTTGAAGGATACATAAAAATCAGATTTGGTTTTGTTGATTGACTGGCCAGAAATGTTTTCATAGAGTTCAAGGTTGGTCATCACCATGTCCAAAGACACAGAATTACAAGAACAGAATATGGTGATATCATCTGCATAACACAAATGAGTAATGTTAGGGCCCTTTTTTTCCCGCAAAAGTAAGGAATGAAACTTGAATCTATCATATTATTTAGTAATCTAGATAATAATTCGGCACCAATAACAAAACGAGATGGAGAAAGAGGCCCCCCTATTTAATTTCTCTACTAGATTTGAAAAAACTATGACTTTCTCCATTTATATTAATAGAGTACCAAACAATAGTCATTAATCTCCATATCATATATCCAGCATTCAGAAAAAACCCATTTTTCTGAGTACTGACACAAATAATACCAATTAACCCTGTCATATGTCTTGGTCATATCTAATTTGATCATAACATTTTCACTTGAAGATGGTTTGTGGATATTATGGACCATATCTTGTGTAAGCAAGATATTTTCAGCGATAGACCCGCCCTTAATAAAATCTGTTTGATTAGGAGTGATCAGTTTCTTCATCAAAGGGCTTAATCTCTGATTGACCAATTTGGAAATAATCTTGAATGAAATATTACTGAGACTTATAGGTCTTAGTTTTGTACATATTTAAGGGCATTCCACTTTAGGGATTAAACTAGACAGGTGTGAGTGAGAGCTCTTGGGATTGGTGTACCTGCAAAAAAATCAAGGATCATAAGAAGTAAATCATTCTTAATAATTTTCCAACAAGATTGATAAAACTTCTCTGAGATTCCATCTGGGCCCAGTGAGCTTGAGGACATATTGAGAAAACTATAACCTATACTTCATCCATGGTGGGAGTAGCAGTAAGCATATTGTTGTCCTTATCAGTGATTAGTTTAGGAATGCAGTTTAAGATGGAGAAATCAGGATATTGCTCTTCTCTAGTGAATTGTTTTTGGAAGAAATCCACAGCCTCAGTTGCAATATCATCGTCCCCTTCTATCCAATCACCATCGTCCTTTTTCATCTTCTTAAGGGTCAATCTCTTTTTCCTTCCATTAACCACAGAGTGGAAAATCTTGGAGTTAACTTCATCCTCCACATACCATTTTACTCCAGACTTTAGTTTCCAGAAGGGTTCTTCCTTCTTATAAGCTCTAATCAAAAGAAAATTCCCATAGTTCAAAGTTGCTCTATTATTCTCAGAGTTATCAATAATAATAGTAGTTTCCAAGTTAGCCTCAAGATCTTTGACCTAATCAAAAATGTTGCCCACAATATTCCTTGACCATTCTAATAGAATTTTGCAAGTATTTTCCAATTTTAAATGGAATATCCACATATGCGATCCATGAACATCACTATTCCAAGATATTTAAACCATTGAATGAAAATAAGGTTCTTCTGTCCAGAAGTCCAAAAATCTGAAGTACTTGATATATTTTTTCTGGCTATTGTTGGCAGTGATAAAAAGAGGGGAGTGATCAAATCCAGTCCTGATCAAGTGGTTAATACTAGTTGAGTCAAATAGATTCATTCATTCATGATTGACTAGAACCCTATCAAGCCTTTTACAAATTCTTTCGTCAGGGCACCATCCATTACACCAAGTATAAGGTGATCCTGAATAACCAGGATCTATAAGATCACAATTCATAATGCATTGGTGGAAAGGGATACTTTTTGAGATTCTATGAGGGTTGCCCCCTTTTTCTCATATGGGTCAGTGATAAAATTGAAATCTACAGCAATGTACCAAGGCAATGAATATTTATCAGTAATATTCTTCAAACTATCCCATAACCCTTCTCTTTGGACATCATCACATTGACACACATAGAAGAGATAAGGATTGTAACTTGTTTCTCATCTTCTTCAACAACCTGACATTCCAGAGTATCATCCCAAAAAATCCATATCTGGCTATTACTATTGGAATAAGCATTACTAAAGCCAAAGAGACTTCTGTACTTGTCCAGTTTATCGACCTTGTAGAAAGGTTCATAAAGGGCAATAAAAGGAAAGTGTTAAGATTTGATGAGTTGTTGAAGTCTCTCAAAAGCACCTTTTGAATGGATGCTTCTATTATTCCAAAAAAAAGACTTAATCATAAGATTAATTGGTGAGTTATTTTTTCTGTGATTGAGTCATAGGCATTTGTCTAGAGTTTCTGCCACCCCTTTCTCTATTTTGTTGTCTGCCACTTTACTTAGCATATCTACCTCTTCCCCTACCTCTAGGGGATAGTTGGAGATTACCAATAGTCTTGTCAAATTCTGAGGTAACCTTTACATCAACCAAGGTTTGAGAGCAGAAAGTTTCCACCAGTTTGTCAACATTGGCATCACTATTGTCTTCATCAGTTTCATTGTTCATGTTGGTTTGGCCAGTATCATTAATCCTTTCAATGATTCTGGTGTTTTGGTCCTCACTCAAGTCTTCTTAATTGATCACACTAGCGTAATATTCATTGTTTGTATAGATGTTCTTCTCAACATAATACAAGTCTTTTGAGAACTCTTCCTTTTCTTCAACAGAATAATCAGATTGATTCCCATCATATTCTGGCCCACTGTTCTTATCTTCCTCCAAGCTAGAACTACTAATAAGTTTTAGGTAATTATTCTGTACCTCACTAGGATCAATTACCAAAGCAGGGTCCATATTACTGTTGGTATCATTGTCTTGGTGAGCAACTTTCTATCGTGTACTATTAGTTTGTTGTTCACCAATTTTTGTGTGTTGCACGACTTCCTTGATTGCAATTGTAGTACTATTACCTTCAGCAATATCCTTGTTGTTGCTATTTTGTTCTTCCTGTTGAGCCTTGGTCTCATTGATGTTCTTCGAATTTTGGAATTGTTTCTTCTTGCTTCCTTCCTTTCTTCTTCTTCTTCTTCTTCTTCTTCTTCTTCTTCTTCTTCTTCTTATTATTATTATTATTATTATTATTATTATTGTTATTATTATTATTGACATCAGTAACCTGTTGATGTTAGTTATTCTCTTCTCCAACCTTCTGCTTTCCTTTTCCTGACACTTCCATCATTGTATGTATATGATTATCAGTGATATTTTCATTAATATTAATACCTTTATACCTGTTAAAAGTTTTGATGGGCTCCTTCCTCTGGTTGTTGTTGATTTGGGGTTGCTCAATAGGTTGTGTTAGCTTCTTTGGATCTCTGTCATCTTTGGCCGGGGATTGAATGTTCTTGTTCACATTCTCTTCCGTAGCTTGTTGTTTGGTATATCATTTCTGATTTTTGGTCCTCTTTTACTCTTTAATGTTTGAAAATCCTTCTCCCTTCTGGCGTCCACATCATTCTTAATTTTATCTCTTTGTGTTGTTCCCTTTGAGCTTTGATCCTCTCATCTCTGGTTTTATTTCTTCATTTGCTTTCAAGGTGACCTTGCATCTTGCAGTAAAGGCAATAACTAGGAACTTTTTCATACTTGATGTCTAACCATTTTCCATCATCAGAATCATCTAATCTTTTGAAGCTAAGCCATATCTGATCAGTTCTTGATTTTAGAAGGTCAATTTCAACTTTAATTTTTGCAACATTACCTCTTGAATTTGAATACGTGGCTTGATCAAGGGGCCACATCAGTCCCCACTTTTCTTATCATTCTGCCTATAATTTGCCAGTTAAATAAGTGCCATGAAAGTTGGTGGTAACTGGAACAATAGATGTTTCCTCTTCCAACTTGAAATCCGTAGTCCATTTCAAAGTTTTCATAGGTGCATCCCCAATATTAATATATTCTTTGAAGAAGATATGATTGTAGTCTACTTCATTTTCACGATTGATATAAACATGCTAGGGATCAAAATAAGCAATCTTTATGGGGGCAGTGAGATAGAATTGCCCAGAAAAGACTTTCTTAATATTTTTCATAGTTGGTTCCCCCCTCCCCCTATCCAAAACCCATCTGCCCTTTAACAGTAACCAATCACTGTTATTTGCTTAAAATTGGTAAATAGTCACTTTTGGGTCGATTATTAGAGTTTGACCGTCCTTTCAAATGTATTGGCAAAGTCGCCTAAAAAGCACCCCTATCTAAAATACGGAGGAACTCCAAAAATCGATATTGTATTTCAAACATTCTACAAATGAAATTCAAACATAATACACTGGAGTCCAAAAATTCTCTACAAGAATAATCCCAAATACACACTTTACTGAATTTCGAATATTCATAAGTTCAAACTCCAGCAATAATTATTGGGGTTCAAACTTGTATAGGTTTAAATCCAAGCAATGATTACTAGGTTTTGAATCGTGTTCACATTGTTTCACTCGAAGATATGTTGTTTTGAACTCCATGACACAATTATAGAATTCTAACTTCCACAAGGTGGAACTATATGATATTATCCTTGAGTTCAAAAGATGTACCATAGAGGAAACAATCCTTAGCAACAATTACTGGGGTTTGAATCCCTTTTCACATTATTTCACCCATGAAGGTTTGAACCCAATTATTTTAAACTCCAAGAATCGTTCTTGGATTGTACACTGGTAAAGGCTAAAAAATTAGGAAGTGTTCCTGGGACTTCGAACTCTACTACCGATTGTTTGAGTTGTATTCCGTATTTTAGTTGGAGGCAAAAATGTTAGTTTAATCAGACCCGTGACTACTTTGTCATTACAATTTAGAATATAGCTAAAACTCTAATATCCGGCCCAAAAAGTGACCCACCCAACCAATTTTTCCCTATTATTTATGGTCTACTAGCGGGCCTCGTTTGACAGCAGTGTACCCATTATTTTTTGCTTTTAGTTCGTTTATTGTTTTTGAAAACAAAAGTACATTCTAGTTTTCTAATTGTTAGGCGTTTGGACATTAAAAAAATGAGATCTGGAATTTTTTCAAAAAGAATTAAGTTGACAAAAGATATTTGATAATTAAAATTGTGTTTAGACATGCATTTCACTTAAAAAATTATTATATTATTGTGAAGGAAAAATATTATTTTACTTAGCTTGAAAAAGTATAAAACCACTTTTTCAAAATTGAAACTCCATCTTGAAAATTTTTTAAAACTCATCTTCAAAAATTTAGTCCAGTATATAATCAAACAATGTTTCAGAAGATATATACTCCATAAGTTGTCATGCACGATCTTATACATTTGACAATAGCTCTAATTTGCATGATTAGTCAAATACATAGTTATATAGATCGCCGATTGTAGATAATAGAATCTTCTTTGTTTCTTCGGTTCGTCGGATGAACCAATAGTTGATTAGTAGGAACATTCTACTAGGACTTGAATACTCGTCTACTTTATAGCTTTTACTTTCGTGATGAAATAGGACATTACCTTAGTACCATTTCACCCATATAACGATGCTGCAATATCATATTGAAACACTTTTTTTGCTTTAAGTATATATAATGTACCCAAAATTCATGACTGGCTTGACTAATATATGGATTCACGCTGGATCAGAGATAAATTTATTCACAACTCTAAATCTATTCACAATCAGTACAATACCATCAATATACGCTAATGGAATAAATTCCACAAGAAAGACTACCAATTTAGACCAAAAACTCGAAATTGGCTCAAACACGGCCCCCGGGACCACGTCTCGAAATCTGACAAAATTTACAAAACTTGAAAGCCCATTCACTCACGAGTCTAGTCATACCAAATTTACCAAAATCCGACAACAAAATCCCCTTCAAAACCTCAAAATTCCATCTCAAGAACTCTTCCACTTTTTTCCCAATATTTCACCCCAAATCACAATTTAGATGATAAAAATCAAGATATAATCATGGAATTTAACCAAAACCAAGTGAGAAACACTTTCCCCAATCAACTCTCTGAAAATCCTTTCAAAGATCACCTAAATCTGTGGTCTCTAGCTCAAACTATGAAAAATGAGTCCAAATCCTCGATTTTAGAATTTAACACTGCTGCCCAGAGTTTCCTTAATCGCGATCGCGGAAATATCCTCGCGATCGTGAAACACTAACAGGCTGCTCCACATATTTACTCTATGCGAACGCGGAATCTCCCACGCAGACTCGTATCACTGTCCACGCGTTCACGAAGCACAACTTCACACATGCACGCGATTGCGTCCCAAACCCTATGATCACATAGAACAACTCGCCTTTTCCCCCAAATAAGCCTAAGCGATCGCGGACCTACCCATGCGATCGCGTATAAGGAAACCGAAAAGTTCATACCAGTAGATCAGCCATTTTGCAAAGTCCAAAAACTATCTGTTAACCATGCAAAACTCACCTGAGGCCCCAGGACCTCAACCAAGCATACCAACCAATTCTAAAACATCATACGAACTTAGTCGAACCTATGAATCACTCAAAACAACATCAAAACACCAAATTACCCCCGGATTCAAGCCTACGAATTTCTAAACTTTCAAATTCCACAATCGACGCCGAAACCTACCAAACCACGTCCGAATGACCTCAAATGTTACACACGTCACAAATGACACTACGAACCTACTCCATCTTCCGAAATTTCATTCCGACTCAGATATCAAATTTTTCACTGTCGACCAAAATCGCCAAATTTTCAATTTTGCCAATTCGGATGACCTTATAAAATATGATCTACATGTGTTGGATAGTTTCTTCATTTTCGAGGCTTGAACTTAAAAGATTTAAAAATTTGCAACTACCTAACCACATTCCTCGATGAACATAATAAAACACTTGGTGGTGTTAGGAAATAGACGGAAAGCATTTTAGTATCAAAAGCTTAAAATAATATTTATTTTAAAATTTAAATTTTTAAAAAGGTTATCCACCATTTGCAGCCTTGAGTACGCTTACTTGACTAAACTATAAAAAAGCTTAATATATAGTACTACCTAAAAACAATTCTCTACGACAATATGGGCCCTAAGAATTAGTGGAGCTGAAAAAGAGAACCAGAATCTGAAAACAAAGGCAAACAGAAGATAAGAGAGATTTATTTTTGAATTATTCCATTCCCACTTCACTTGGATATATACAAAAATACGTAGGCTAATTCTCGTTCTCATTATGCTTTTAAAAAGGAGGCAATAATTGGGCCCCTTATTACTTGCTTTTAATTTTTGAATTGACTGAATGGTCCCTTATGCTTTCCTTGCTTTGAGCAATTTGAGTGAATTTGATGCCTACTTCCTAGCTCCTCGTTTAGTTACTTAGTAATAAAGGAACTAAAAATGATCGACCTAAGACATTTATATACTCTTTTTTTGTCTGTGATAACTTTTTGGAGTATATGGTGTTCGATTATTACATTTATTAATAAGATGATTATATATCTATGGTAATGGATTAGTATAATCAAACTAATTTATATACTACCTCTGCCTTTCCTTGAAAGAAAACTGAATTCTTGATCAAGTATTGTACTTTCCTCTTTAGGAATGCGTGCACGCTCGGTCAAGCATAGGCGGATCTAGAAATTCTTGAACATGGGTGTACCACTAAAAAAAAGTCGAAAAAAAGTATTAAATGAGAATAGATCCTTATTCCTTAGGGAAAATAATCCAATATTCAGCCAAGTGCACCATTTAATATTTTTGGAGCATATATGAGTGCCAACAAATAATATTAGATTAGTTATAGAAAATACTTACATAAAATGCATAGTTTGATGGTAAGACCGGTAAGACCATGGGTTCACGTGCCCCATGATTGGAGCTATAAATCCGCCCCTGCGGTCAAGAGGGTGTTTGGGTAAGCTAATAAGCTGGTCAAACAAATCTATAAATAATTTTTGATTTTGCTACACATTTGTTAAAGTATTGTCAAATTATACAAAAATATATAGGTCACATGAATTAGAGACGGACAAATTCTGTAGCTAAACGGTAAAATTCATCGCTAATCCTACTTAGCGACATATTATCGATAGATTATCAAAATGTTCTGTTAGCTATGAGCGATTTAGCGATAAATTAACGATAAAGGTCATAACTAATAATATATATGTGTGTGTGTCATAAACACCATTACCAAAATTTCTCACCATTACTCCGATCCTATGTGTTCGAACTTTTTCAATGTCTCTGAGGGCAGATTCTTCAAACATAGAATGTGACAATTTTATCAAGTATTTACCACTACATTCTGTGAGATTTACTTCATAGCTAAGAAATGCAAATCTTGGTCAGTCACTGTTATCCAAATAAAAATATTCCTTATTCCCCGTAAAGTAATAAACGGATGTTCATATATACTCAAGTCCATAAGGTTCTATTTGAAACAATTTGCCTCCCCTTGAAATTAAAGCTAATACGGAAAGCTGAACAAGCCAGCACAAAACTCAACACCATAAAGAAACCCACCAACCCCCACGTACAAATAACTCTCTAAGACATTCCTTCAAAAACACACACACACACATACTAAAGAGAAACTTAGAAGCTAGTGAATTAAGTAGCTAAAAGAACATGTATAGATTCAGCAACACAGTGATAGGTTTCTTGAATCTTTTCACACTGTTAGCATCAATTCCAATCATAGGAGCTGGATTATGGATGGCAAGGAGCAGTACAACATGTGAAAAATTCCTCCAAACACCACTATTGTTTCTAGGTTTCATAATCCTCATAGTTTCATTGGCTGGTTTCATAGGAGCTTGTTTCCATGTTGCATGGGCACTTTGGCTATACCTTTTTGTCATGTTGTTCCTCATAGGAACATTGATGGGGTTAACTGTGTTTGGTTTTGTGGTAACAAGCCAAGGTGGTGTGGTTGATGTGCCTGGGAAAGTGTACAAAGAGTATCATCTTGACAATTACTCAACATGGTTGAAGAAGAGAATTAAGGATCCTCAATATTGGATGACTATTAGGGCTTGTATTTTAGGTTCCAAGACTTGTGCTACTGTTATTACTTGGAGTCCCTATGATTATCTTACCAAAGATTTGACTCCTATCCAGGTAACTCTTTTATTACCAACAACTTGTACATGTGTTTTTTCTTTATTATTTGACAAATTTGGTGGTCTAATTCTAATATATGGTTTCTGAAAACTTAGTGATCTAAAATTAAACATGGTTTCTGAAAGTGCCCTTGTCCTTCACTTCGTTAAAAAAAGAAAAAAGGAAATGTGTGACTTACCTGACGTTTGGCCATAGATTCTCAAATTTATTCTGAAAAATTTGATTTGGGTGAAGTTTGGTTCGAAAATGAAAATGTATTTGGACATCTGTTTTGAGTGAAGTTTGGTTTGGAAAAATATGAAACATGATTTATACCCACAAGTTCTAAAAACTATCACAAATACCCAACAGTACCATTATCAATAACATTCATTATATTATCGAAAACCATAGTGCTGAACATAAATTTGATACAAAATTATTATTTTTATAATGAACTACATGATACACTATCAGATGACCGAGAAGACGAAACAACATCGTTACAAAATAATAAATGGTGGGCTCATTTATAAAATACAAAAGTTTGGGGCAATTTTTAAAAAAATATAATAGTGATATTTTGGTCCAAAACCAGCTATTGAGTTGGTTTTGGGTTTTGGAAATTGAGATTTGGCCAAAATGTAGTGGGATTTGAGATTTGACCAAAATTTAGGCAAAATCTATGGCCAAATATATATTCGCTAAATAAAATCCAAGTTTATTTTGATAAAATCTATGACCAGGTCCTTAGAAAAATTAAAAAAAAAAGGGAGACAACGGTGGTTGTGTCTTCTTTACCAAATTACAACTTCGTATACTGAAATAGTAACTAGTAGAGGATAGTACATCCAAGAAACAAACGAAATTAACCGTTCTCTATTTTTATTTTATTTTGTCTTGGTTGGAGACAAGCTCATTTAGTGATGAAAAAAAAGCTTTTACCTCTTTCTTTATTGCTACTACTATATTCATTTTGTCACTTCCCCCTCTTCAGAGTGGAGGTTGGGTGGGGAGGGTAGAGGAGGATTCTTTTTCTTGGTAGGCGAATCACTGTTTGCAAATTAGAAGGAATTGTGTTGTGTATAATATTGTGGGAAAAAATAATATGCCAACTCTCCAAAAAGGTACAAAAATGTGTCCCTATTTTACTTAAGATATTATTAACTATTTTGCGTCTTTAAACGCATCTCTATTTGATATACACTAATTTATCATTTTAATGTATTTTCTTGGCAAAGCAGTACAGTTTAACATATTATAAAATGTTACGGTAATTAGCAATTAATTCATATCATATTTGACAGTCAGGGTGTTGCAAGCCACCAACAGCATGCAACTATGGATTGACAACAGTGTCACAAGACCCGGATTGTTACCGTTGGAATAATGACCCGAATTTGCTGTGCTATGAATGTGACTCTTGCAAAGCTGGAGTTCTTGAAGATGTTAGAAGAGATTGGCAAAAGATATCTGTTCTTAATATTGTCATGCTCGTTTTCCTCATTGGAATTTACTCCATTGGTTGCTGTGCTTTCCAAAACACAAAGCGGGCTGTATCCGATTACCCGCATGGCGTAAACCGTATGTCTAAAGTCCGACCCAGATGGGATTTCTACTGGTAAATAACAACCAAGCCCCCTTTTATTTAAGGATGTATATGTTACGATCATATCAAGTCTTTAAATGTCTTTTGACTTAGCTTTATTCCTATTGCTTTTTTGGTTGATAGGTGGAGATGGTGGCACGAAAGAAGACGTCAGCTTTATTAGACCAAATTTGGCAAACTCTTCGTTTGGTGCACATCGTTCTGTAAAAGTTAAAAGTCAAAAGGGTTATCACTTCTCTTTGTTTTCCCTTAAAAACTCAACGAATATTTTAAAGGATTTTTCCACAGCTTTTCTCTGTTTATCATAGCTTGTTTTGATCGCCTTTTCTGTACAAAGAAAAAGATTTTACTATTCTACTTTGTTTCATATTCTACGCTTTCCTTTTTCACTTTTTATCTTTAGTTTTTTTTTTCTTTTTTCAAATAAAGAATACGTATACTACTTTCGGAAAATATGTTTCGGCTAGATCCAGAGGTGTAGCTAAGTTGAAGAAAGGGGTTGGACTGAATCCTATTTGTTGAAAAATTATAATGTGCAAGTAGAGCATAAATAATTTTTTTTTTTGATAAATTTACACGGTTGAATCCCGGAAGGCAAATTTCTACTAAATAAAGTGGCAAAGAAAGTTCAAAATAGTTTTAGGACATAAGTTGAAATCCCAGGTGATTTTGTATTATTTTGGATCCTCTTGTATAACTTCCTCTACTGGCTATCCTAGTAGACGTACGGCGAGTTTAGCAACAGTTTAATTTGAACTTACAGGTCAATCTTTAATTTAATCTCTGTGAACACAAGATTGGAATTATAGAAGAGTCACAAATAATTACAACTTCATCCTATACCACACAATTGAAGGATTAAATTTTATCAAAGATTTTTCTCCAAAAACCTAAAACCATGGCACGCATGATTCTCTCCTTTCTGTTCAATTGCAAGCCAATCAATTTTTAAATTCCTTTTAGTCAGAAGAAGTTCTCAAATACATTGAGAATCATATCATGGTGACGTGACGGAAACAGAAAAGTTCTAGAATAGACAATTTACTGCAAAGAGAGATGGAAAAAAAGAAAATTGCTTTTTTGTTTCCTTTGTTTTTTCTTGTCCAGAAGTTGTTAATTGAAGCGCTTAAGATTGAGACAAACACGATCTTCTTGTGTTCTTATTTTTTGTGAGAACTTTGATATAGGCAAATCACTTTTCATTTTGAGCAAAGGTGTTTATCGGACGGGCCGGACCGGACTGGGTGGGAATTCCGAGCTGGTAGTGGGCTAGAAAATTCCAGGTTTAGGTCGGCTTGTCTGGCTTTGGGCCTATCCGGTTCGAACCGGGCCGGGTTTTTAAAGTGTATTATGATTTCTTGATAAATGTAATTGATACTTAATTGTTTACAAACTTCTAAATTATAAAATAAGTTTTTAAGACATAAAATTACACTTTTAAACTTTAAAGTGTTAAATTTGAAAATTGAAAATATTAAGTGGTAATATTTAATTACTTAATAAGACCAATAAGTAAGGATAAAACTTCAAAAGCTTTTCATTTATTGTATAATAATACATCAAATTAACTTGCAAGTTTTATTTTGAATTTTTTATTTTTGAACTTGCAAATTAAAAGTTTAAAAAAATTATAAAAAATAAAAAAGAGTACATCACTTGCTTTGCATCATTTTTGTAAGTTTTTCTATGTCAAACATGAGGTTCTTGATTTCCGACATTGCTTGAATCAGAACCATAAACTATTATATCTTCAATTTCTTGATCCTCCGGTTCATCTACCTCTTCACGTCCTTGATTTTGCCGTTATGATCTTATCCAATCTCTGAAGCACACTAGAATGTAACGACACAACCTGTCGTTTTGAGCATTTGCATTCAGTTCGGTGTTTTGAGGTAGTGAGTAGATTCATATGGTGTATTATGACTTGCGTGTATCGTCGATTTTGATTTTCGACTGGTCTGGGATTGACTTGGAAGAATCATTCTCAACTAGGAAGCTTTAAGTTGGAAGAGTTGACCAAGTTTGACTTTTGTGTATTTGACCTTGGATTAGAGTTTTGATGGCTCCGTTAGGTCTGGATAGTTGTTTGCTCGAATTTGTATTCGGATGGTTCTATAAGGTTTTGGCTCTAATTGGTGAAAGTTGACAACTTGAATGTTTGAAAAGTTCACAGGTTTGATCGGGAGTTGACTTCGATGTTATCGGGTTCGGATTGTCATTCGGGAGTTGAAATAGGTTCATTATGCTATTTGGAACTTGTGTGCAACATTTAAGGTGATTCAGAGTAGTTTAGACATGTTCGACGTAAGGTTAGAAATTTGGAAATTTGAAAGAGTTTATTAAGCTTGAATTGATGTGTGATTCATGGTTTGATGTTATTATGTGTGATTTGAGGCTTCGAGCAGGTTAGGTTTATATTCTGGGATTTGTTGGTATGTTTAGACGGGATTTTGAGGGGCTCGGGTAAAGTTCGGGGTGATTTCAGACCATTTTCTCTCATGTTTGCACTGTTGATTTCTCTGATTTTTCTGGTGCTGGGAGTGTTCTTCGCGATCGCGAGAAGAGGACCGCAATTGCGTAGTTTATGAATGGAGCACGGTGTTTCTTCTATTCACGTTCGCGGGTGGAGGGTCTCATCCACAAAGGTTGTGGGACTTGAGCATCGCATTCGGAGACTGTGGTCGAGTTCGTGCTGGAGAGCTGGGAGCTGGTGAAATTTTCTTCGCGTTGGCATTGTCCAGGGTGAATTCACGAAGCGCTGGCATCTGTGGGCATCACATTCGTGTGGTCAGCGTCACGAACAAGTAGAGCATTATGCGACAGAGTATTTTTTATGCGTTGCGATCGCGATGTTACAACTGCGATCGTGTAGGGTACCACTTGGCAATGCTTATAAGATGTTATATTCGAGGGTTTTACTCATTTTATCATATTTTGAGATTGGGAGCTCGGAATTGGGCGATATTTGAAGCGAATTTCACTATTTGAATTGGGATAAATAGTTTTGACTCGGATTTTATTATTTTACATGATTCCATCTTTGATTTTGGAATTTGAGTGATGAATTTAAAAGATAATTTGAGGGTTTTTGTCAAAAACTTTTCTAACGTGAATATTTGAGTTTTGAATATCGACTCGGAGTCGAAACTGAATGAAACTAGTATGGCTGGAGTCATATTCGAATGGATTATCAAAATTTATGAGTTTTGTCATCTTCCGAAGTACGGGTCCAGGTTGACCTTTTGGCTGACTTTGAGTATTTCATTAAAGATTCGTTCTTTATTATTCGAGTTTGATTTATATACCTTACCTAAACATGGTTGACGTATTAGTTGCCTGAGTTATTTGTGATAGCTACATGCTATGGGTGGCGCACATGTGTCGGGTTGATCCCATGTGCGTGCACCGAGATATTTTTCTTGCTCAGAGTAGTATTTAAGCTATGATATTCCTTGGATTGATTGCTAAGCTTCATACTGTGACGATTCTTATATTTGTACCCCTGTTGTGAGTTATTTGAGCCATGTCTGAGATTACATAGAGGTTAAGCTCCTGATTTAACATAATAATTGCTACTTTTGTGATGTATTTGCTGGTTTGAGCTATGATAACACACCTTGCACATTTATAAACCATAGCATGTCATTTATACCAGTCCACGAATATAAAATTTTATGTTCTTTGATCATGTACATGTACTCTTGTATATCCACTTTCTATATGAAACAAAATGTGATATTGAGCCTTTGACCACACCAGGTGGATTGTGACATTGAGCCTGTGACCACGCCGGGCAGATTAGGAGATTGAGCCTGTGACCACATCGGGCGAATTGTGATTTTGAGCCTGTGACCACGCCGGGCGGATTGTGATATTGATCCTGTGACTAGGTCGGATAGATTGTCATATTGAGCACGTGAGTTATCTGTGCACTTGATATTATTAGCACGTGATTTGTCCGTGCGGATCAAAGATATTGTTGTTATTAGCATGTGAGTTGTCTGTGCAATCTATGAGTTATTCATGCGATTGATATTATTAGCACGTGAGTTGTCCGTGTACTGTGTGGATATAGATCCACTCCCTATAGTCAGCCTCTCATGTTCCTTCTTGATGGTGCACACACGGATTGTGAGAAGCCAACAGGTTTCTGGTTGATGTGGACTTTAGAAAAAGTTGTTTAGTTGTTTGGTTCGATTATTGTATTTCTGAGGAAAGACTGGCCAATGTTTGATTTGGTTATTGTATTTCATCTTTACTTGAAATATCCTTGGTTGTTTACTTAATTTATTTGCATATCTTCTTTATATGCAATATCCTTGGTAAGTTATTGTATGCACTAAGGTTGTTTATCTGTGACTCATGACTTGATCATATTATTGTTTTGTACTTGTTACAATTATGAACTGTGTAGGTGATTATCGAGTATCATTTATAATTCTTGCTTATATTACCTCACCGAGGTTAGTTATGATACTTACTGAGTACATATGGTCGGTTGTACTCATACTATACTTATGTACCTTGCATGCAGATCTGGAGATGGGATGCTGTGGATGACGGGAGTTGGCACTGAAGATGTACCTACTTTCTGGATATAGTTACCACTCGTCCTTGGTGGTTTTAGATTCAAATTCTATTTATGCATATTCCAAACAGATATTGTATTTATTTCATACCAGCTTGTAAATCTAAGTCTTAGTGGCTCATGACTTGTACCATCAATCCTTGGGTTTCAGTTATTTCATTTATCAATTTATTATTAATTTTATTAGAATTGTGTTGACTGTTATTTGACTCACCTAGCGGGTTGGGTGAGGTGCCATCACAATTAGGTGGATTTTGAGTCGTGACAAATTGGTATCAGAGTTCTAGGTTCATAGGTTCTACGAGTCATGCGCAAGTTTCTAGTAGAGTCTTGCGAATCGGTATGATAACGTTCATACCTATCTTTGAGAGGCTACAGGGCATCTAGAAAACCTCCCATATTTACTTCCTTATCGTGCGACATTGATTTATATTGAAGCGTATCTCTTTGAATACCTTCCATCCACTCGAATGTTATGTTGAGCACTCAGTATCAGCTGTGCATTAATGACTTGAGATGTCAAGGATGAGGTGCGAGATGTGTTCTTTGAGTTGAGGAGATAGGCCAGTCTAGAAGACTCTGGGCCAGGTTCAAACCGCAGATTGGGTTCGGTAGTTTTAGTTATGTGAGTATCTACTTTTGGACTTATATGTCTGGTAGTATCCCTAAGAGTGAGATTAATGGCTCAGTGAGTGGTTCGATAGCTATATAATGAGTATTATGTGACTAAGGAATGTGCGTAGATGGTTCGGATGTGACGTGAAGAATTTTTCTTGGGATGTGAACAGACTAGGGATGCTTGATTTCTGTCTTGATGTGTTGTACAGTCTTGAGTTACAAGTGTGTTAAGGATCTTTCAGTTGCTCATTTGTGAGTGAAGCATATTCTTATGTCTTGTTGAAGAGTTCAGAACCATAAGGATTAATTGATTACATAGTAGTTGTGACTATGATAGGGTTATCGAGAGATGCCAGTTTGAGGCTAAGCAGGTAGGTTAACTCCTGCACGATGTTCTGAGGTTGTATGATACTTATGATGTTTCTGTGAAAAGTTTTCTTTCTACCCTGTGGGATGTATGTGATGCAATTTGAGTTCGTATTTCTTGAGGAAGGTTGCACGACTGTCACGAGGATTGATATGCATTTAGAAGAAGATTTAAGGTATTCTATGACTGGTGCTACATGAGTGTATGAAGGATTTAGTTAAATTACAGTGCGAGATTATGACAATGATGGAGTAAGGGTATTGTGGGTTATCATATGTTATATTCTGTGGCTTCGAGCCAAGTGGGGGAGTCTGCTATCGACGATCATATTGCATGTTCATGTGTTATATTATTTTTGGTATAAGGCATACTTGTGGATTTCTTATGACTTGAAGAGGTTGATTTCTAGGATGACTCGAGTAAGAAAATTTCTGGATGCATGGGGTATTATACTTTATAGATATATGAAAATCTAGGAACGATTTAGTTTTGTTATTCGTGGTGATGTCATGTGCTAGGAGAAGGAATTCACTCGGTTGCTGAAAAGCAATGTTACTTCTTTAGGTGTTTGTGTGCTAATGGAGCACAAGTCGTTCGACTCGTTTGGGCGATGTATTGGAGATTAGAGCGGAGTGGATGACTTTTGAGATGGTTCTAATGAGTTCAAGATTCACATTTGGTATTTCAGGATGTCCCCGAATTTGTGTATTGCTAAGATCTGAGATTTGCATTTGGTTGGTGTCTAGACTTGCAGTATGTTTGTATTATTAATTATTCTATATTTCAGTATCAGAAAGGTTAAAGAAGTAGTTTCAAATTCATAGAAGGTCTCTTCAAAGTGGGCAGTCCAGCTGCGGTACTATTGGATGCTTAAGAGGGAATGCAATGGCTTATGGGTTATGAGGCGACATGGTTTCATGCGCGTATCTTTTGTGGTGAGCTTTGGGTTAAGGATCGTAGTACACTGGCAATGAGAAGTGTTAAATTGAAGGCAAGTTGAGAGTAATTCGAAGAAATGAGTCAGCTAAGTATTGGTTTGGGTCAACATAATAATGAGAGTTATCGGTTCTTTCGGTGCAACAATCTTACATATGTTTTATGGCAATACTCTTGGGTTGGGCCATCTGCATGACTTGGTTAGGTTAGAGGAATTCAATTCTGATGGCTTGGCTTTGTGATAGCGGGTTTCGAAGAATTCTCGATGATTTCGACCACAGTTTGGGTCACATATTTTCTGCAGGCATGGAAAAGTTTGTTGCGTATTGTGAATTTCTCCTAGATGGGGTAAAGTGAAAGGTTACCGGTGGATGAGGTGTGTATCCTTCTTGTGATTCAAAGTTGATAATGATATTCTCGTATTTTCATATGATGGCATGATAGATGCGGTCCGATGTGTGGGTTCAAGGTTTGCATATATAAGGTTGCAGTTCAGTTTTGAAGAGAAGGTCATGAGTTCTAGACAGCATGGATGGTTTCAGATGTTTAGAAAAATGCTAGCACTCTTTGGTATCACCTGAGAGGGGTGCCTATTTCAGAAGGCACACTGTGTTTGGACTTGCGGATGCTTGACTTCTATTACGATAATCGCTTGGTTGATCGACTACTGATGTTTTGATTTTGTATGTTGAACAGGAGAATTATGGAAGTAATTCTCGTGAGATGATTATGTATGAGGGACGTGTCAGTCATTTGAGTGGTGGAGTCGGGATTGGATATGGATATTCTTGTATTATAAGGATTTGAAGACTAGGAGGATTTTCACAGGCAAATTATTCTTTGGTTGCGGACGGTGAATGTGTGTTAAGAGGTTGGCAGTTGATTGTATGTGTTATGTATAAGTTATTGTGGACTTTTTGGAGGTTATCTACCTATTTCGGAGGATCAAAATCGATTTAGAGGCTATTGGTAGGCCCAATGAGAATGTATATTCTCATAAGTGGGGATTTTGACTGCTTATTAGTACCTTTTAGCTTTTGTTTTAGTCCGAAAGTACTGAATTGTGTTCCCGAAACTAATGAAATTGTGCAAATTGCATGAATGCTAGAAGTTTGGTCTCCCATGATGAAATCCTACTAAAAAATAAGTGTTCCGAAGCAGAAGGAAAAAAGTTAGTTCATGCCTATTTGACTTAGTCTCTACTTGAGAAAGAGGGACCTAGTCTAGGATAACTTGGCTAACAAGGAATTGGGTTAATTGAGAGATTGATTAGCCTAATTAAAGGGTTCAAATTAGAGATACTAAGAACTTGACTTGAGCTCATATCAACTATTTTGCTTGATACCCATTTAGACTTGAGAAAGCCAGATTGAGCAAAATCACTCTTTGACCGAGAGGTATTGAGTGGGTAACGTAGAGTTGAGAGCTATAATAGACCCCAATCAACAAAACAAGTGTTAACGTCTTTATCCCATTAGGCAAACACCTAGGTTATGGTCACATCCCTAGGCCATTAAACTATTTGGTAAAACATCCAAAATATTCATCTCTAGTCTATTTGCCTTACCTTGCAATCATTAGAGTAATAGTCGAAGTAGAAATCAAAACTCTATTGTGGAAGTACAATTTTAGGTAGTCCATTCGCTTGCTTCAAATATATACTCCTGAAACCCCTTATAACTCCCAGTGGATTCAACCCCCGAACCATTCCATTAACACTTCAGATTAGTTGGCGAAAAAGTTTATTCCTAAGTTCTTCTCTTCGGGGCGCATGACTGCACTTCGAGATGAGATTTTGTCATTCAAGCAAGATCCAAATTAACCACTGCACAAGATATGGGAACACTATAGAATAATGGTTAAGTAATGTCCCAACAACGATATAACGGAGAACATGATTCAACAAACTTTCTGTTACACCCTGTGCGTCCCAAGGTGACGTAATAAATATAAGACTTGTTAATCATTATTTAAATAGATTTAAAGTTATAATATGGCTATATATAATGTTTGGATAGAAAATATAAAGTTTGGAAAAAATCGGATTAAAGTTGCGGAACAACCGACTAAGGATTTGCCTTGTAATAGAGCTTTTTGAGAAAAATGATTTCGTGTGCTATATATGGTCTTTTTGTGACATATTATATACCAAATTGAAGATCTACGAGTCTCATTTCCAATGCATTAAACTATTCATCGATACGATATCGAAGTAGAGAGATATCCATATTTTTGCGAGACTACGCAAGCAGTTCAGTTGGGACCCACTTGAGACGACCACCGACCTTACGTCTTTTAAAAGATGTTTCAGCCTCATTTCGGGTCATTTCTCACCCAAATTTCATCCAATAGCTCTCCAAAACCCTCCATAATTTATCCCAAGATCCCAAGAACCAAACTCAAGGGAAATCAACTTAAATCATCATCGAAGGTGTTAAAGACTACAAGAGAATGCTTCTATGATGCTGTGGTGTGATTGAGGGCTATTTTGAGCTAGGTTGAGATCGGGTTTCGAGTTGTATCTGCTGTGCAAGGTATATATAACATCTTCTTGATTTATTCTAAGGTTAATCTTATGTTGGTTGTGTTATTTGAGTGAAAACCCATAAGATAGCACTTGAAAGAACATGAGATATGGTTGTCTTTCTGGTTGGACTGTTTTGTGGTTAAATATATGGTTTGTGGTGGCTGGAAATTGTGAAAAATAATTTTATAATATTTTGGCTGCTGTTGTTAAGCTTTTCTAGGTGTTAACTAAGTTGATTGAATAAGAAAAGATTAAAAGCAAGTGATTCACGATAAAAATTAAGGTGCTAGACGTATGGGGCTGTTTTGGAAGGCATTTTGTGGATGTTTTGAACTAGAAATAATATAGTACATATAATTATGATGTTACGAAGGTTGTAAACTAATTTATGGAATAAGATTTGGATTCAATTTATATCTTGTTATGAGTAAAAATGAGCTTGCCGCTCAATATGATTGTTAAGATAATCGGAGAAACTCATATTGGATTATATTGTTGTTGCTGCTATTGTTGGTTATAGTTGTTTTTGTTGGGATGTTGATGACCCTTAGTGGTCTTTGGGATGCATTAAAAATAGGGGTGTTGCTGCCCGATTTTCCTTAATCCATACGACTAGCCAAATACGATGGTACGATATTATATGTTAACGGCAATATCATTTCACTTGTTGTAGATGCAAGAAGTTGTGTTGAGCTTGGTTGAGTAATAAGGAATAGATCATACGGGTATGTTAAGGCTATCTCTTCTTTCCTTTTGGCATGATCCATATGATACAACGAAATGAGCAAGCATGCCACTTTCACGAATGATTCTATTCCTAGAAGTACTAGGGTTACCTATGTTCTTGATTCTCCATACGTCCTACTATCATATCGTCTGTTCATGGGTCTCATGACATTCCAAGAGATCTTATTGACTTACTTCATTATGCATTGCATTCATTTAAACATGTATATTGACTCATGACCAGATGGCGTTATATACGCATATAGTATATATATATGAGGTATGGGGAAAGGTTATGGCATTATATACGCACCTCCACCTGATCAGCTGGTATACGTTTATGATTTCGCCCACAGAGGTTGAGATGATATGATGGGATGGCCTCAGAGGCTTGATGATGTTATGTACGTATATACCTATGCATGATTTGACATTTATACGCATACACATGACATTATAAATATTTTCATGACTCATAGAGCTATTCATACTTACAGGTTGAGTTCTTTACTCCATGTTTCTTTCATGACTTTTATATATTGATTTTTATGCCTTACATACTTGGTACTATTCGTACTAACACCCCTATTGCCTGGGGGCATGCGTTTCATGCCCGTAGTTGCAGGTAGATAGGCTGGTGGTTCCCCTCCTTAGGATCGTAGCTCAGAGAGAGTTGGTGTGCTCCATTTGATCCGAAGCTACTATTGGGTTTTGTTACGATACTTTTGTATACATATAATGGTTTGACGGGGCCTAGTCCCATCCTTTATACAGTTTTACACTCTATTAGAGGTCTGTAGACAGTCATCTATAATTGGATTGTATGTGGCCTTGTCGGCTCGCCCTACTGTATTCATGTATATATGTCTTTTGAGTATGTCTCCTAATGTATGTTATTCACATGATTCAGCAGTTAAGGGGCAGATGTTATGGATAACCTGTACTTATTTCATGTTTATATCTTAGACGTATGCTTAGGGGTATTCAGTAGGTAGAACTCGGGCACTCGTCAATGTCCATCGGTTTGGGTCGTGACAAAAGTGGTATCAGAGCAGTTCCATCCTAGGGTTGTCTACAGACCATGTCTAGTAGAGTCTTGTTTATGAGTATGTTGTGCACCACACTTATAAATAAGAGGTTGCAGGACATATAACATATTACCCTCCCTTTTAATCTTAGATCGTGCGATATAAGAATTTATTTTCCTAACGTTATGTTATGTTTTTCAGCGATGCCCAAGAAGGCTACAACTACCGAGAAGGGCAAGTCCATGGATGATAAGACTACAAGTCGAGCGCCACGAGTTACCAGGGCTCGGGGAGAGTCACATAATGAGACTCCATCTCATACTTCACATACCCTACGCTCTCCGGAGGAGATCCGAAGGGCACCAGCTCCAACGCCAGCCCCAGTACCCCCAGTTCCTCAGCCAGATGAACATGGTCTAGAGATGAGAGATGCTATTCAGCTATTGACTCGATTAATGGTCGCACAAGCTCGATACCAGGAGGTAGGTATTGGTCATGCAGATAGGGCCATCAATGCGAGGGTTCACGATTTCAATAATTTGGACCCTCGAGTATTCACTGAAGCAGATCTAAATGAGGACCCTCAGGTATTTCTTGATAGGATGCAAAAAACTTTGAGGGTAATGAAGGCCACTGTGACTCAGTCAGTTGAGCTAGCTTCCTATAGACTTCGGGATATTGCGGTTAATTGGTACGAGTCTTGTGAGTTGTCCAGAGGTGAGGATGCCCCTCCAACAGTATGGCAAGAGTTTACAGAGGCTTTTCTTCGTCATTATTTGCCACCAGATCTTAGACGGGCCAGAGTTGATAGGTTCTTGACCCTCCGACAGGGTAATATGAGTGTTCGGGAGTACAACATTCAGTTTGATTCTTTGGCTAGGTATGCTCCCACTATTGCAGCTAATATGGAGGATCAGGTTCACCGGTTCATGATGGGGTTGAAGCCGCACCTGCTTAATGACTGTATATCAATCTCACTTCAGCCAAACATAGATATTTCTCATATTTAGGCATACGCTCAGGGTGTAGAGGAGCGTAAGAAGAAGCAGAGGGACGATCGTGAGCATGATAGGGGCCAGAGTAAGAGAGCGAGATCTTCAGGTCCTCCTAGTGAGTTTTGAGGTGGTCAGCGACAACAGTACCCAAGGTATCTAGCCTAGCTATCGGCTAGTGCACCCTATCAGTTTGCCGGTAGGATATTTGATCGTTCCACATATTCAAGGCCCAGTCAGAGTTTCAGGGCCTCTAATTCTCAGTATAGGGATGAATCAATTCAGATGAGGCCACCCTTGCCATGATGTGCTTAGTGTGGTAAGCAGCATGCCGGGCAATGCCTTGTAGGGTTGGGTATTTGTTATACTTATGGTTATCTGGACCACGTTATGAGAGATTGTCCGATGAGAGGTGGTGCAGGTATAGTTCAGTCAGCAAGATCTGTAGCCAGTTCATCATCATCAGTATGCCCCCCTGGGCAAGGTTCACAGGCTCCAGCTAGTCGTGGTAGAGGCAGAAGTGGAGCATCTAGCTCGAGCGATCCTTAGAACCGTATTTATGCATTAGCTGGTCGACGGGATCAATAGTCATCACCTGATGTTGTTACATGTATATTATCAGTCTCCTCATATGATGTATATGCATTGATTGATCCAGGTTCCACCTTATGGTACGTCACTTCGTTGGTTGCTAGTAAGTTTGAGATAGAACCTGAGTCGATTGAATCTTTTGAGATGTCTACACCTGTTGGGGATCCAGTGATAGTTAGACGGGTATATAAAGACTGTATAGTAGTAGTTCATAGTCGTTCTACAGTAGCACACCTGATTGAGTTAGATATGGTGGAATTTGATGTTATAATGTGTATGGATTAGTTGGCTTCTTGTGATGCTAACGTTGATTGTAGATCAAAGATGTTTCGGTTCCAGTTTCCAGGGGAGCCAATTTTGGAGTGGAAAGGTAATACTACATCACCAAGAGTTAGGTTTATTTCCTATCTCAAGGCAAGGAATATGATCACAAAGGGCTATGTTTATCACTTAGTGCAGAGTCACCGACCCTTCAGTCTATCCCGGTGGTTAATGAGTTTTCCTATATTTTTCCTGATGACCTTCCAGGCCTTTCGCCAGAGCGGGAGATTGAGTTTGCTATTAACACATTACTAGATACCCATCCAATATCTATTCCTCCGTATAGAATGGCACTACAGAGCTGAGAGAGTTGAAATAACAACTGAGGGATTTGCTTGAAAAAAGCTTTATCAGACCCAGTATATCACCGTAAGGAGCACCTGTGTTATTTGTAAGAAATAAAGATGGTTCCTTGCGGATGTGTATTGATTACAGGTAGTTGAATAAGGTGACGATCAATAATAAGTACCCGCTCCTGAGAATTGATGATTTATTTGATTAGTTGCAGGGTGCCAGGTGTTTCTCAAAGATTGGTACCATCAGGTAAGGGTTAAAGAGAAAGATATTCTGAAGACAACATTCAGGACCAGATACAGGCACTTTGAGTTTCGAGTTATGTCGTTCGGATTGACCAATGCCCTAACAATATTCATGGCCTTGATGAACCGTGTGTTCAGACCCTTCTAGATTATTTCGCGAGTGTATTTATAGATGATATTTTGGTTTACTCCCGTTCAGAGGCTGAGCATGCAGATCATTTACATACTGTACTCATAGTTTTACAAGAAAGGAAGTTGTATGAAAAATTCTCTAAATGTGAATTTTGGTTGAATTCTGTAGCCTTCGTTGGTCATATTATTTTATATGAGGGTATCCGAGTTGATACAAAAAAGATTGAGGCAGTGAAGACTTGGCCTAGACCCACGACACCGATGGAGGTTCGTGCAAGAAGAAGAGATCTCGGACAATGTGGTGCAACCTAATAATGAAGTTCGGATTGATATTGATGATAGTGTGGAAGAGACTCAAGAGGAGGTGAACCCGTCTAGGGATCACATTATTGACATACCGAAGCAGGTAGTGCAAAAGGCTAAGGCACCATTGCCTAAGCCTCCGCCTCCATACCCTCAAAGACTTGCCAAGCAAAATGGTGAGAATCAATTCAAGAAGTTCATTCAACGGATGAAGAGTCTCTCTATCAATGTGCCATTCATTGAAGCTTTGGAATAAATGCCCAATTATGCCAAGTTTATGAAGGATCTCGTGACAAAGAAGCGGTCAATGAATTTTGAAACTATCAAAGTCACTCATCAAGTGTGTGCAATTGTGCATTCAATGGCTCCTAAGTTGGAGGATCCCAGTGCTTTCAAGATTCCTTGTACAATTGGAAGTGCCGAGTTTGCTAAAGCTCTTTATGATCTCGGGGCAAGTATCAACTTGATGCCCTATTCAGTTTTTAAGACTTTAGGGATTGGGCAACCAAGACCCATCTCTATGAGATTGCAAATGGCCGAACATACTATGAAGAGGCCTTTGGGAGTGATTGAATATGTCTTGGTTCGAGTTGATTAATTCATTCTTCCGGCGGATTTTATCATTCTAGATTGTGAGGTTGATTATGAAGTGCCGATTATTCTTGGGAGACCTTTCCTTTCTACGGGGAGGGATCTTCGTGATGTTGAAACCGGAGAACATATATTCCGGGTTGGTGATGAAAAAGTGGTATTCCATTTGTGCAAGTCCATGCGGCAACCAACTAGCAATGAGGTGTGCTCTTTTGTGGACTTGGGGGCCAATGTTATTGTTGATGATACAAGTGATACAATCAATGTTGGTGATATGTTGGAGGCCGTCTTGCTCAACTTTGATGATGACGAGATGGATGGCTTCATAGAATGTGTGAACTCTTTTCAAGAAATGGGGTCGTACAACTATGCACTCCGAAAATTATCTTTGGATCTTGAAAATAGGACAACTCCTCATACAAAGACTTCTATTGAAGAGCCTCCTACCTTGGAGTTGAAGCCATTGCCTCCATATCTTCGGTATGAATTACTTGGCCCTTGTTCTACTTTACCGGTTATTCTTTCTTC
Organism: Nicotiana otophora; assembly: GCA_000715115.1. NCBI lineage: Eukaryota > Viridiplantae > Streptophyta > Magnoliopsida > Solanales > Solanaceae > Nicotiana > Nicotiana otophora. The sequence goes on from AWOL01S0000371.1 coordinate 241,786, forward strand.
TTGTTTGACTAACATGCAAGTAGATTCCAATTTGGCGGTACTACAAAAGAGGAAGAAGGCTATTATATATACTTTGGCGGATATTCGCGGGATAAGCCCCGCCTTTTGCATGCATAAGATCCAATTGTAGGATGGTGCCAAACCATCTATTGAACATCAAAGGAGGCTCAATGAGGCTATGCAAGAAGTTTTCAAGAAGGAGATTATCAAGTGGTTGGATGTTGGGGTTGTCTATGTGATATCTAATAGTTCGTGGACTTCTCCGGTTCAATGTGTCCCAAAGAAGGGGGCATGACGGTGGTCACCAATGATAAGAATGAGTTGATTGCTACAAGAACGGTGACCGGATGGAGTGTGTGTATGGACTATCGCAAGCTCAACAAAGTCACAAGGAAGGATCACTTTCCACTTCTTTTCGTAGATCAAATGCTCGATAGATTGGCCTGTCGTGCTTTATATTTATTTCTTGATGGGTATTCAGGCTAAAACCAAATTCTTATTGCTCCAAAAGACCAAGATAAAACAACCTTTACATGTCCATATGGTACTTTTGCCTTTACGCGGATGCCCTTTGGTTTGTGCAATGCACCGACGACTTTTCAAAGGTGTATGATGGCTATCTTCACGGACATGGTGGAGGACTACCTTTTAGTTTTCACGGATGACTTATCGGTTGTTGGATATTCTTTTGATGATTTACTTGCAAATTTAGATAAAGTGTTGGCTAGATGTGAAAAAATAAATTTGGTGCTTAATTGGGAGAAATGACATTTCATGGTCGAGGAAGGCATTGTCCTTGGCCACAAAATCTCAAAGAATGGAATTGAAGTTGACCAGGTAAAGATTTAGGTGATTTCTAAACTTCCACCTCCAATTTCAGTGAAGGATGTACGAAGTTTCTTAGGCCACGCGGGTTTTTATCCGTGCTTCATCAAAGATTTCTCTAAGGTGGTGAATTTGTTCTGCACGCTTCTTGAGAAGGATGAAAAGTTCAACTTCAATGATGATTGCATGAGATCTTTTGAATTGTTGAAGTTCAAGTTGACAACTACCCCCATCATCATCACTCCAAATTGGAGTGTCCCTTTTGAACTCATGTGTGATGCACGTGACGTAGTCAGTTGGGGCTATTTTGGGGCAACACATCAATAAAAATTTTCATCCGGTCTACTATTATAATAAGACCATGAATAGCTCCCAAGTTAACTATACCATTACGGAGAAAGAGCTCTTTGCCATTGTGTTTGCAATTGAGAAGTTACGTCCATACTGGATGGATGCAAAAGTCATTGTCCACAAGGATCATGCGAATCTTCGCTATCTTATGAGCAAGAAAGACTCCAAATCTCGATTGATGAGATGGGTGATTTTGTTGCAAGAGTTTGATATTAACATCCAAGATAGAAAAGGGAGTGAAAACCAAGTGGCGGACTACTTGTCTCATTTGGAGGAGGAGGGGAGGCCGCTTGATGGCCTTGAAATCAATAACTCTTTTCCCGATGAGCAACTCTTGGCTATTTCAATGAAAGAGGTGCCATGGTTCGCAGATCTAGCTAAGTTTCATGTGTGTGGAATCATTCTGGATGAGTCCTCTTCAAACCAAAGGAAGAAACTCAAACGAGATTGTCAAGATTATTATTAGGATGAACCATATTTTTTTCAGATTTATACGGATGGGGCGATTAGAAGATGTGTACCGGAAGAATAGAAAGGTAAAATTCGTGGGGCTTGTCATTCTTTACCATATGGTGATCATCATGGCGGAGCAAGAACGACGACCAAAGTGCTTAGCTGCAACTTCTATTGGCTCACTCTTTACAAGAATGCTAATGATCTAGTGAAAATATGTGATGAATGTCAATGGGCCGATGGAATCTTAAAGAAGAATAAAATGTCTCTCACAATCATTTTGGAGATTGATATTTTCTATGTGTAGGGTATTGACTTCATGGGCCCTTTTGTAAGTTCTTGTAGAAACACCTACATCTTGGTCGAGGTTGATTATATGTCCAAATGGGTTGAGGCCGTTGCTTTACCCAACAATGAGGCGAGAAGTGTGGTGGCTTTCTTGAAGAAGAATATTTTCACAAGGTTTGGTACTCTATAAGCGATGTGGGGTCATATTTTTGCAACAAGGATTTCGACACTTTACTTAGCAAGTATGGTGTTACTCGCAAAGTCACGACTCCTTATCACCCCAAGCTAGTGGGCAAGTGGAAGTCTCCAGTCGGGAGATAAAGAGTATCTTGCCCAAAATGGTGAATGCTAATCGGACAGATTGGTCTAAGAAGCTGATGATGCATTATGGGCTTATCGGATGGCTTAGAAAACACCTATCAGAATGTCGCAATACTGGTTGGTGTTAGGAAAAGCTTGTCATCTTCCGGTGGAACTAGAGCACAAGGCCATGTGGGCTCTAAAGATGTTGAATATTGATTGGGATATAGCCGCAAACTTGAGGGTTGCACATTTGAATGAATTGGATGAGTTCTGGTACCATACTTATGCAAGTTCGTCCTTGTACTAAGAAAAGATGAAATATCTTCATGAAAAATATATTTGGAACAAAGAGTTCAAGGTGGGCGATCTTGTATTGTTGTTTAACTCAAGGTTGAGGATGTTTTCCGGGAAGCTAAAGTCTAAATGGAGTGGTCCTTCTAAAATTATGGGTGTAATACCTTTTGGTGCATTAGACTTGAAGAACAAAAATAATGAAGTATTCCGAGTCAATGGTCACTGGGTGAACCACTATTTGGGAAAGGTTGGAGATGGCCACATCGTGGTGGTCATTCATTTCAATTGATGGTCTTCTATGTCATGTCGCGACATTAAATCAGAAGCTTCTTGGTAGGCAACCCATGTTTTTTTTCTTTTTTTTTCTTTTGTAGTTAGGCGTTATTTTTGTTCTAACTTGATTTGAAGTGTGCTATAGGGCTTAGTGTGACTTACATGAATTATGAACCAAATATTTGGCTAAGTGCTCTAAGAATTGCTGACCACGGTTGATTTATGCGGACCGCACAATTATGGGTGTTGTAGCAAAAGAGCAATGCGGCCGCACAATTAGCTTGCGGATCGCATAAATGAGAGGTTAAAAATACCAAATCTCTGAAGTTTTAGCCTGTCAGAGAAACAATTGATGTGCGACCGCACACAAAATTGTGTGTACCGTATATGCAAAGCTGAGATGAGGCCCCCTAGTAATAGAGTGAGGACCACACATAAAAATGTGTGGACGCTTTTGACCTTCTTCCCCTTAGCAAACGACTGGTATAAATAGAGGAATATGGCTATTTTTACATTTTTTACTCTCTAAACAAAAATAAAATAGTGCTCTCTTGAAATCTTTTGGTAATTCTATCCGTCCACACACGTAGCAAACTTGATCATTCACTCATTCATCTGGTATGCTTCAATTTCATGTTAATATTTTTATTTTAGTTTAATTTGTAGATTTTTAGTTTTTTTAGGTCATTTGTCATTAGAATTCAATTATGTATCCATGTGAGGTTGATGGTAGGCTATAATCTTGTGTTTTAATCGCTTATTGCACTCTAATTTACTGCACTTTAATTGAGTTGGAGCTTTAATGGCTAGTAGTTTGCACTAATTATGTGTTTTATGCCTTGTAAGAGTGATTCCAATCTATGTAGATGTTGTGGAATGAATTCATGCTATTTTGGAGCTTTGAAGTCTGAGTAAAAGCCCAAGGATTAAGTTGGGATCGTGTTCGAGGATCAACGGATGATAGTGCACTTTAAGAATGAAATGAAGAATCGAGCAGGCATACTGCGCATTATCCAGTAAAATGCATATAACCTTTAGCTCAGAAATCCATTTATGCTCAATAATATATTGTTGGAAATCTATTTAAAAGGTCTACAACTTTCATGTTTTACACTTTCCCGAATTCCAAACTGATACAACTAGGTGCGCGACCAAGTGCGTGACCGCGCATGTCCTATCTGGGAAGAGTCCTATTTCTCTAAGAAAAAGGTAGTTTCGTCCGTTTTTGTTCTGGGGGGGGGGGGGGGGGATTAAATACCCCAAAACACCATTTTAGAAGAACGTTTGACATACCTTAGATACAGGGAAGCTAAGGAGAAGAGGGAGAAGCCAGAGTACAAGGATTTCATCCTTCCTTCCTCACTCAAATCCGGGTTTGTATTATATTTATGTTTTCCTCTACTTTTATTTCATTTATGAAGAACTTCTCCATGTCTATGGAGTAGAACCTTTTGGGTTTTGATGGATTTGGTGTATTGATGGTTGTTTGTGGATTATAACTCTATTTTTATTTATTTGAATCATTTTTGGAGGATTTAGTTATTGCATCTATGTTCACTTGTTCTTGTAATCGAAAAAGGCATAACTTGTGATATATTTGCACTATATTGTTGGTTGAGTTCATAGATTCTTCTAAGTAATCGAAAGAGGCTATTTTAATCCTTGATTAAATCTAGTTAGGAGGATAATCGAAATATATTCTCCTAAAGACCAATCTATTATGAATTCTTGCATATCTTCACCGAGCTTAAATTGGATCATATTGTGAGGTTGAGACTTAATTGAGAGAGGAGTTTCTACTAAACAATTGTACTGATAATGAAGTGAATTCGAGAGACTCACTTGAACATTAGAAGTGAATTATCTAGAGTTAGATCCCGAACAATTATCTTGCACCTATCTTATCAACCCATATTTTCTCCCATTGATAACTTCCTTGCTTACCTTTGTTGCTATTGTCATTAGTCAATAGCTTTAGATTCTTAGTTAATTGTAGTTAGAATTCATATAAATCTCCATTGGTGATCCTCCTGGATAACAATCTTGCTAAAAACTATGATAATATTGTTTAAATCCAATCCTTGTGGACATGATATTATAGTATACTATCTTTGACTAGCGAGCACAATTTAAGTGTGTATTTTGCGCTCGTCAAATTTTGACGTCGTTGCCGGCGCTTGTCAATCAATAGTGTTTGAAATAGTTTGTAGTGGTAATTTAGGAATTAGCTTTTATATTTTCTTTCTCTTATTTTTAGTATTTTTTTTGTTAACTTCTCTTCAAGATTTCTTTTGTTGAAGAAATCTTGAAGAACATATTCTTGATACTGAACTCTAAATATTGTAAAGATGGAGTACAACCAGCCTAAGAGAACGGTTGAAGAGTTAGCAGCTGAATATTGTCAGCGTCTGTTATATGTTTTAAATGCGGTGGAAATCATCTATGGGTTGATTGTCAAGCAGGTAGGTATTCTTCCCATGGTTCATCTTTTGAACACTCTCACTTTGTCTCTATTCCGTACATGTATGAGGATTTATTTGGGTATAATTCTGACTCTGGTTGGGATAAATACCCTTATTATGACTGGAATGCAAGCAAAGTGAGACAACCATATCAAGTAGAGAATGTTAGTTTAGAAGAGCTTATGTATAAGTTCATTAATAAAGTGAAAGAGAGATTTACACAAGATGATGAAGCCATTAACAACCTAACAATACAAGTGAGTCAAATAATAAGTACACTTTCAGAAAGCTCATTGCATTGTGATGATAAATATATGGAAGGGATACCGTGTGAAATTGAGCCTACCCGAGATGATGGACATCTACAGAGAGAGTTTTCCACTCTGCAAGAGGACTCTTTTTCAACTGATATGATTGAAGATGAGGCTTGGGTTGATTGTGCATCAATAAAAGAAGAGTTCAAATCCCCATCCACCTATCCACAACCACAATTTTTATTTGAAGAAAATGAGGAACAAATGGTCTTGGACATACCAGAGGAACACTCACATGACCCTTCTTCTTTATTTTCTTATTCTAACCTTGATCATGTGGATTTTATTTTTGGAGATTTACAGGAATATGCATGGATTAATCTTGTGAATGAATGCAGAAACAAGTTGAGGATAATGCTACAAGAATAATCCACCGCTCAAAATGAGGCCAAGAAAGAAAGAAAAGAGCGGGTCTTTCAAAAATCCCTAAAGCACTTTGGCCTGATGAGCTCCATAAAGAATCCCAAGGAGCGAAATCGAAAAATGCATTCAGAATTAGGGGTAGAGTTCACAAGTTATCGGAAACAGAAAAAGTCCAGGGGCGTTTTCTTTACCTCTTGCTTTTTATTTGTGTGTCATGGGGACATGCCAAAATTTAAAGTGTGGGGTGGGGATGTAAATATAATTAACTGTTGTTTTCATTTCTTGTGTGTATTTTCGTTTCTTTTGATTGAAATTTTTAAAGTAAAAAAAGAAATATAATTTTCTTTAGGTAGTATAATAATTTCCCCTTGATTTTTCTTTGTGCCACAGTTATTTTCCAAGGGTTTTGTTTGAATCGGGTGTAGTTAGTTTTACTTTTTTGGAGTAGGAGATCTTGTACTGTGATTTTACATGAAAGCAATATCTCTTGACTTTATTATACGTTGAGAATAGTAAGTGCTTTAGTTGTGACGCTTAGGCTCGGTTTTTGACCCTTGTATAAGCACTTTATATTGCATGATCTTAACTTTGCTTAACTACTTTAATTAGAGTGTCTTGATGAGTCCGATCCTGAGTGAGTTTTGTGCCATGTGTGTGTGAGATTTTGTGTATTTTGTGCATTGCATTTGATGTTTAGAACTTTTCCCGTGTGTTTGCAAAGCGAAATAGTAGATTTGTTCAGTCTTGAAAGTGATATAGGCATTTCTTTGTTGAGCCATCTATATATTGTAACCACCAAATTGTTATGTATCGTAGTTAACCCCGTTGAGCCTGCAATCCTATTTCTTTGGTAACCACATTACAAGCCTTACCCTTTTATTTGAATTGACCATCTATTTGAACCATTTATCCCTCGTGAGCACTTGAAACTGGTATGAACTTTGTAAAAGTTAAAGTGTGGGGTGGTTGGTTTGGGTTTTGAGTGGAACTATTGAAATAAGGAGAAAGGTGCACTGTTGTGAAAAAATATGAGCCGCTTGAATCGAAAAAGAAAATAAAGAAAAAAAATAGTTTATATTCATTGATAGTGGTAACTCTTGATGTATTTGTGCTTATAGAAGTTAGGAGTTGACGTATATTGATGTAAAGGTAGAGTTATGATTTGACATAAGTGTGGGGTTTTGAACGGTCAATTGTATGTATTAAAGTGCTTGGGGAGATGTAGGTATCTTACCCGTCCCGCAGCCTACATTACAACCAAATAAAGTCCTACTTGATCCTTGACTGAATAAGCTCAATTAGTAGGGTAGTACACTACGGGCAAGCTTATGGTACATCTTTTGTTGCACATGAATATTGTTCTGAGAGTGAGCGAATTCTTCCTATCTTGAGTTCCTAATTGTTCTTAAACTTTATTGTTTGTGGAACTACTCTCTATTGTTGGGCGAGGGCACTTGATTAATGAAGGAATGGTAATGTCATTGACCTCTGTGTTAGAGTAAGTGAGCAGGTTATGAAAAATGCATGGTGTTGTTGAGTCAACTCTTGAGGTTAAAAAGTTACACTATTGTGCTTAGTCTATTTTAAATATTCTTGGTATAATGAGTTGGGGGAGTTGTTTAAAAAGGCCGTGTCTATATAAAGTGTGGTTTGATTTGTTGAGGACGAGGAATGGCTTAAGTGTGGGGTATTGATGGTAGGCTATAATCTTATGTTTTAGTCGCTTATTGCACTCAATTACGTTCTTAAAGTGCACTATCATCCGTTGATCCCCGAACACGATCCCAACTTAATCCTTGGGCTTTTAGTGAGACTTCAAAGCTCCAAAATATCATGAATTCATTTCACAACATCTACATAGATCGGAAACACTCTTACAAGGCATAAAACACACAATTAGTACAAAAGCGACTATAATCTTGGGGTAGAATGGTTTGCAAAATGCGCGACCAAGTGCACGACTGCGCATGTCCTATTTAGAAAGAGTCCTATTTCGCTAAGAAAGGGTAGTTTCGTCCGTTTTTATTTTGGGGGCAGATTAAATACCCCAAAACACCATTTTAGAAGGACTTTTGACATACCTTAGACATAGGGAAGCTAAGGAGAAGAGGGAGAAGAAATCGAGAGAGAAGTTTCTACTAAACAATTATACTGATAATTAAGTGAATTCGAGAGACTCACTTGAACATTAGAAGTGAATTATCTAGAGTTAGATCCCGCACAATTATCTTGCACCTATCCAATCAACCCATATTTTTTCCCATTGATAACTCTTTTGCTTACCTTTGTTGCGATTGTCATTAGTCAATAGCTTTAGATTCTTATTTAATTGTAGTTAGAATTCATATAAATCTCCATTGTTGATCTTCCTGGATAGAAGTCTAGCTACAACCTACGATAATACTGTTTAAATCCAATCCCTGTGGACACGATATTATACTATACTATCTTTGACTAGCGAGCACAATTTAAGTGTGTATTTTGCGCTCGTCAGAGGTAAACTCTGAACTGGGTTAACTAATACATGCACTATGGGGACTGGGTTAGCATATTTTCATATTTCTATGATGTTGCCATGTCAAAATGTGCACAAACCTAAAAAACCTAGATAGAAAAAATTAATTTGTACGTAACTATTGAAGTCTGCGGCCGCACTTGAATTCATGCGGCCACAAGATAAATTGTGTGGATCGCAGAATTCCCATTGCGACCGCAAAATAGCACTTTTACTGTCATCAGAGAGTCACTACATTGAGACTCCAATATGCGGCCACAAGTCTAATTGTGCGGACCGCAGAAATCATGTTGCGGCCGCACATTAGCCAATTCTCTGTCATCAGAGAGTTGGCATTTTATAGGTTTCAGAGGTGCGGCTGCAACTGAAATTGTGAAGACCGCACTTCACTTTTGCGTCCGCACAACAAAATTGTGCGATCCATGATTCCCCATCTACGGCCGCAAATGAAATTGTGCGGACCGCATATCACTTCTGTGCAAGAATGATCTAACTGTGTACCCTCACTGTGTCCTCTGGTTTATATTTTACTTGTATATCTCTTGTATATGTTTGAACATTGAATTGCAACTAACAATCGCCTTTGCCTGATACAAACAATGGTTCGATCTAGAGGACGTAGCGATACTTCAAAAGGTAGAGGTGAACCTTCTCGGGATCGAGACAAAAGTGCCTTACCCCTTGGTCAAGAAAAGACAATTATAAAGAAAGCAACAACCGACAGAGGGAGAGGTGTAGATCTCTCTGAGACGAGCTCATATGTCCCATCTAGGGAAGTATCAGAGGGCAACTCAGCCTCTGTTTAGGAGCGGTCAGTCGTGCAGTCAAGACTGCAAGGGAGATACCAACTCAGGGATGAGCCGTCCTCATCTCATAGCACTTCTGAGGGATTAAAGAGTGATAGTCAGGATTCTGTTCCATCGACTACACCATTCCCTGAGGCACAGGATACACCTGTTCATGATATCCCTGATGATGGCAGAGGGGGAGATGCTACAGCTGCCGGTCTTGAAAGATCAAAAAAGAAAGAGGTTTGGAAGGACCGCTTTGTCAACTTGGCCGCCTTCACCAGCTTCCATGCGTGGTGTCCAGTGCGGTCGCTAACTCTTGAGTGACAATTTCTAATTACAGATTTGGATAGGTACAACCCAGCCATGTTAAGTCAGTTCAGGGAACACAAGGGGTGGATGTGGTTCACCCAGAGTATAGTGGATGCCAAAGAGTACCTTGTCCGTAAATGTGGCTCATATCAAAAGGGGGACGAAGGTGACCAAAGTATGTAACCTCAACGTAAGGTTTGATAAGCATACACTCAACACGTACTTGGGCTTCGAGGATGTTGAGCCGACAGAGTATTTGGAGACATGTGCACGAAAGAAGGCAGTCCATCCTTGGTTAGATGATATTCTGGCACCACTAGGACCACCACCACCATTAATTAATTCTGGGGTTTCTATCTACTGGAACACCGTGAGCTTTTAGGAGAAAGGGTTGCAGAAATCTGTGTGCAGCAGACTAGACCCGAGCCAAAATGAGACTCATCTTCCAATCCCTAAGGAAATTCTGGTGACTTCTACTATGGCCTAGTACCCAATCAATGTGGGTGCCATGATGTCGGCCAACATCTCAATGATCGCTCAGCAAGATGACTCGTCCTACACGTATCCTAACACTATTACAGAATATCTCACCGACGCAAAGATAGAGCTGAGAGATTATGACAAAAAAGTAAAGCCGATGAAGCCTTTTACTTGGTACTCACTGATGGATGTGAGCAACTCGAAGAATGAAGTTCAGCCTCCTACCACCACATCCCAGTCTGATGAGCCAGTAGTGGTAGCTCCTGAGACAGTTGATGTTCCATCTACTTCGGCTGAGACTTCCTCCAGTGCCGCAGCTATACCTCCACCATCGTCCACAGCCCCTACTGCGGCTTCTGCAATAGCTCCTACCTCAGCTTTGAAGCTAGTGCCCGTGTCTACTCACCCACTATCTGCACTATGAGTCTCCTAGACATTGGCGAGTCTCAAGAACTAGATACAGACATGCACTGTAAAGTTGTCTGACTTGTCCAGTACTGTTGCAACGTAGTCCACCTCACATGCATCATAGGTTCCTTCTGACATTGAGGAGACATTGAAGAACATTCTGGAGAAATAGAAGACTATCATGGACACCTTGGTACAACATAGGTCGGTGATTGAAGAGTTGGGAAAGGAAGTAAAGAAGATGAGGAAGTCCCAGGTCAGCAAAAAGTCAATGGACAAGCTACGGAGAGTGATGACCGGGATTATTACAGCCGGAGATCTCCCCTTTGATATGCTGCTTGACCAACACCATTCCGCCCCAAATCCTTTAGCACCATCTGCACCGGTAGCACCAGCTGGCCAGTCTGAAGAGCCAGACCTTGCTGTCGACACGGCTGAGGCCGTGCATCAGATGTTCACCAACCCCGCCACACCTAGAGTTAAGGATGATGAGATTCAGTTAGCTGATCCTGAGGGCGATGATATTGCTGAGGACACAGAGATGTCCAAGGAGCCATATGGAGTTTTCTTCACTCTTCCCTCTTTTACTTTTATTTTGCTAAGCATTGGGGATAATTCTTTCTTTTATTCGGGGGGGGGGGGGGGGGGGGGGAGGGTGGAGTTTATTTGACACGTTTGGTACTTTGATAATTTTGGAATGTAATAATTTGATGATATTCTCTCTTTTCTTATTTGTATGTATATATCTTCTCTCTCTTACTATATATATTTATTTTATCTTTAGTAGTTTTGCTCATTAGCTTCTTTATCTTTGTTTTTGCTTGTTAGCTTCTTTTTATGTTTTAGTAGATAATAAGCCTTTGGTTTTCTTAATTCCACGGTTCTATCCAAAGATCGTTGTTGTGTGAACTGGGTGACTCGTCCTAACACTGGATGGCGTGACAACCTTCTTAAGGGAATGAGTCTGTTTTTGTGTTTAAGTAATAATAGTAGTAGTAATGAATAAAAAGACCTAATTAAGTCATGCTCGAAGATTCAACCATGATTCAATTGGCGCCAACACACTTAACTATGTGCTTATGGTTAGAGACAAGGTTTTTGAAAGAAATAGCTCTAGCAGTGACTTTGTGACTCTTGTGTTGACTTTGGCAATCATCGAGTGGTTTAGTTGGACATAGTGATCTTTAAACTTGAATGTGGTCATTGTGGGCCCTCGACTCTGTCCTTTTTTACAATCTGGTTGCATGAGGGGTGAGATGAATTGTTGCTAGTCCAAGTATATGTGCGGAGGGTCTAGAACTTGCCCTGAATGTGTTTCAAGGCGAAATCCTAAGTTTTGCTTGGTTTGAGAAAAGATTGTTGGCTCTCCTTGGCCCGTTTGAGTTTTTTTATTGCCAACCAATGTCGTTATCCCTAGTCAACCCCTTTGAGCCTCTAGCCTTTCTCGTTTGATAACCATGTTACAAGACTTTGCCCGTTTTATCGTAACCCTCTCTTGGCACCCGAGCTTTATTTAACACTCTTGTGAAACAAATGGCTTAAAACATAAGTTTGGGGGAGACATGAGGAACTTAAAAAATGTATCAAGGCACAAAAACAGAAAGGAACTGATCTCTATAAGAAGAGAAGGCAAGAAAAGAAAAGAACAAAAATAAAATACAAAAAGTGAATAAGTGGAAGGGTTGAGTGGATTCAAAAAGAGAAAATGATCCCAAAAATGGAGAAATCAAAAAGGGAGAAAAAGAATGAAATGATCAAGAAAGAGTGATGCTAAGTCTCTCCAGTCCCCAATGAAAAGAAAGTGCCTCTAAGAATTGGCTAAGTGTGAACCGAAAAAATAAAAGATGGAGTGCTTAATGAAAGGTGTAACCACTTACCCATACGGTATCCTACCCTAACCCAAAAGCCTTCATTATATCCCGAAAGAAGTCCTACTTGATTTCAAACTGAGTGAGCTTACATTAGTGGCGATCTACATGAGGGGCAAGCCTATAGTACTTGAAGTCGTACTTGTGACATTCTCTTGAGAGAGATGAGTAGACCTTTCATAAATCTTTAGATTGAGTGCTAAATTTCTTAAGTGACCTTTGAAAATGGAAAATAGAGGAGGAAGAGTTTAGAGTCCACCATGACCTACATGATAGAGCAAGAGTCCTTGATGAGTAAAGTCAATTCTTAAAGCTCAAATGTCACAGTAGAATTATATGTGCATGAATGCTTAACTTGTCACCTTACTGAAAATGCATGAGTAGTATGGGTAATTTTTGGTCCCAACGGATGTGTGAATAGCTCATCTTTGACTCGCTGAAATGATCCTTAACTTTTGGGGGTGGGAACAAATTTATTTGCTTGAGGACAAGCAAAGTCTTTAGTTTTGGAGAGTTGATAAGTGGGGATTTTGACAGCTTATTAGCACCTTTTAACTTTTGTTTTAGTCCGAAAGTATTGAATTATATACTCGAAATAGTGAAATTGTGCAAATTATAGGAATGCTGGATGTTTGGCCTCCCATGATGAAATCCGACTCAAAAAGGAGTGTTCCGAAGCACAAGGCAATAATGGGCGCAAAAGCAAAGATGTGCGGTCCGCAGAAGAAATTGCGGACCGCAGAATTTCATCTGCAGCCGCAAACCAAGCAGTAGAACCCAACAAGATTTTCAGCAATGTGCAGCCGCAGAACTAGGCTTTCACTGACAAAGATTCAAAGATCAGAGAATATGCAAAAAAAAAGACCAAGTCCTGACGTCTTTGTGAAGTGCAGACCTCACAAGAATTGTGCGGCCGCAGAATTTGCTTCGCAATCGCAATCCAAAAATGTACGGCTGCAAAACTCCCCTTCCTGCCAGCTGAATAAATCTGCGGACCGCACATGGAATTGTGCGGCCGCAGAACCTCCCGGAGAGCATTTTTGTCTGTGAGTTTTGGCCCAGTATAAATTGACGAGTTTCACAAATTTAGGTCAAGTTTTGAACATTAAAAGTTGTTGTAGCCGTTTCTTTTTACTACTTTAGGAAGTTTGACATTATTTTAGTGTTTAAATACTAGTTTTCATCATTGTAATCTTTCATTATGAGTTTAATTAGCTTTTCTTTTTTATTTTCTTCAATTTTCATTATGAGTATCTAGATTTTTACTAGGGTTGTGACCCAACCCTAGTGTGTAAACCTTATGGGTATTTAATTTAATGCGTGTTTATGATTGGGTGTTGATTATTTAGCTTAGTTCATGCTTCAATTCTAGAATTAATGATTGCAAATATTTATTAATGCCTATTTGACTTAGTCTCTACTTGAGAAACAAGAACCTAGTCTAAGATAACTTGGCTAACAAGGAATTGGGTTAATTGAGAGATTGATTAGCCTAGTTAAAGGGTTCAAACTAAAGATAGTAAGAACCTGACTTGAGCTCATATCAATTATTTTGCTTGATAGCCATTTGGACTTGAGAAAGCCAGATTGGGCAAAATCACTCTTTGGCCGAGAGGTATTGAGTGTGTAACGTAGAGTTGAGAGCTATAATACACCCCAATTAACTAAACAAGTGTTAACGTCTTTATCCCATTAGACAAATACATAGGTTATGGTCACATCCCTAGTCCTTTAAACTATTTGGTAAAACACCAAAAACATTCATCTCTAGTCTATTTACCTTAGTTGGGAATCATTAGAGTAATAGTAGAAGTAGAAATCCAAACTCTATTGTGGAAGTGCAATTTTTGGTAGTCCATTCACTAGTTTCAAATATATACTCCCGACACCCCTTATATATCCCAGTGGATTCGACTCCGACTCATAGTTGGGTAATTATTATTGTATACGAACGTATCATGTCTCTTATTGAGGTGTGTCGTGGACGTCATCATATTCTACATCGGATCAAATTTGTTTACTCAGCACAACTATTATTGAGAGGTGTGTTATCAGTTAGAGTTGATCTTATTCGTGCTCTGATATGTTCCATGTGTTACTCTTCTATAATGCGTTGGGTTGTGAGACTGTTGACTATTTATACACATAATGCAATATTGTTTGGGTCTTTTGGACGAATTCGAGCGAGATGGATCTTGGGGTATTGGATAATTGGCGATGCCTTAGTTTTGGTCTTCATGTTGGTGGTATATTGTGTTATCTATTTCTCCATGGTTATGGTCATGCACTTCGCGTATTTGTTGTTGATATGTATATAGTTGTTGATTGTGAACATCATGGCTCGAGGCATTCCATGTGGACCAGTGTATGCATTAGGTCATGCATCGTAGTGGAGTTATGTTGGGATATGATCATTCATGCTTATTTTATGTGTTTTGTTTCTTCACTGTGAGATGGGTTCATAGCATTGCGCTTTGTGGTGGTATCTATTGAGCTTGCGGGACGGTTCTCTTATTTAATTCTCTTTCCATTATTGGGTACATTTGAGTTATTATTGGTGCACGGATTGCATGGTATGTGGAACTAGGTGGTATTGGTGTAGCATGTTGGTCGAGTAGCTTGTATTGTATGAGGTGAGGTTATTGGACTTCAAATGAGTGCTATCGAATTTGATTAAGGTATGTTTAGAAGAATAACGTCACTAGTCATCTTAGAATTTGGCTATGGTTTTTATCGAGCAAAATAGCTCCACAACTTGTTAATCTTATCAGTGGTTATGAGTTTCTGCATGTTTCTTTCATCATTGGCAGTGTACGCAAGTTTAGAATAAGGCTTTATTTGATAAAAGGTTTGTTATCAGTACCGAGTTTGTTATTGAGCAGCTATTGTTGCCGAAAGTTATTGCTAGGAGTATCTGAGTTATGCGGTTTATCATGTGAAAATATCTTAAAATATGCTTATGGCTTGATACTGCTTGTTCAGACTTATACATTGTTTAGATGCGAGAGTCGGGTCTGATAATGGATTACATGTGTTGGAGATTTAGTTCTAAGGTTTATGGATTAAGGTTAAAGTAAGGATTTTCAGTTAGGCTATGTTGTGGGACTTATATGGATTGGGGTGACGTGGAATCACCCATTGGTATGTGAATGGTGAGTTTATGAAGTGATTTGATGGCTTTGGAACGACTCTTGGCACGTTTGAGGACGAACATACGCTTAAGTGGGGGAGAATGTAACGATCCGACCGGTCGTTTTGAGCATTTGTATTTAGTTTGATGGTTTGAGGTCGTGAGTATCTTCATATGGTGTATTATGACTTGCGTATATCATCGGTTTTGGTTTTTGAGTGGTCAAGGATTGACTTGGAAGAATGATTCTCAACTAGGAAGCTTTAAGTTGGAAGAGTTAACCATATTTGACTTTTGTGTATTTGACCTCGGATCGGAGTTTTGATAGCTCCGTTAGGCCTGAAGGTGATTTTGGACTTGGGCGTCTGCCCGAATTCGTATTCAGATGGTACTAGAAGGTTTTGAGTCTAATTGGTAAAAGTTGGAAATTTGAAGATTTGTAAAGTTCATAGGTATGATCGGGAGTTAACTTTGATATTATCAAGTTAATATTGTCGTTACGGGAGTTAGAATAGGTTCGTTATGTTATTTGTAACTTTTGTACAAATATTGAGGTGATTATGAGTTGTTTAGACATGTTCGACGTGCGTTTGGAAATTCAAAAATTTTAAAGAGTTCATTAAGCTTTAATCAAGGTGGGATGCGTGGTTTGATGTTATTATGTGTGATTTGAGGCTTCGAGTAGGTCCGTGCTATATTTTGGGACTTTTCGATATGTTCAGACGGGGTTCCGAGGGGCTCAGGTGAATTTCGGGGTGGTTTCAGACTATTTTCTCTCATGTTTGAACTGTTGGTTTCTCTGATTTTTCTGGTGTTGTGAGTGTTCTTCACGGTTCGAGAAGAGGACAGCGATCGCGTAGTGTATGATTGGTGCTGGGTGTTTCTTCTCTTGGCATTCGCGGGTGGAGGGTTGCAATGCAAAGGGTATGGGGCTTGAGCATCATGTTCACAGAATATGGTCACGTTCGCGTTGGAGAGTTGGGAGCTAGTGGACTTTTTTTGTGTTCCTATAGTCCAGGGCCCATTCATACAGCGTTAGAATCTGTGGACATAACGTTCGCGTGATCAACATTGCGAACTCATAGAGTATTTTGTGGCAGAGTATTTTTTTCATTTCGCGAGGGTATAACCGCGATCACGTAGGTTACCACTGCCTTATAAGTTGTTATATTCGAGGGTTTTACTCATTTTATCACATTTTAAGATTGGGAGCTCGGATTTGGGCGATTCTTGAGGCGGCTTTCATGATTTGGATTGGGCTAAGTATTTTTGACTCAGATTTGATTATTTTACATGATTCTATATTTGATATTAGCATTTGAGTGATTATTCTAAAGGAGAAATTGGGGGGGTTTGTAAAAAACTTTTCTCAAGTGAATATTTTGATTTTGAACATTGACTCGGAGTTGGAATTGGATGAAACTAGTATGGTTTGAATTGTATTCGAATGAATGAGAAGTTATAATTTTTGTCAGGTTTTGGGGTGCGTTCTCGGGTTGACTTTGAATATATGATTAAAAATTCGACCTTTATCATTGAGTTACTTTTGGCTAGTTTCGAACCATTCGGAGGTCAATTCGTGAAGGATGGTGCTTCTAAAGTATTGATTTGGCTTGCTTGAGGTAAATATCTTACCTAAACATGGTTGAGGTACTAGTTGCTTTAGTTATTTATGATAGCTACGTGCTATGGGTGTCGCACATGTGTGGGGTTGAGGCCATGTGCGTGCACCAGAGTATTTTTCATGCTCGGGGTGGTATTTAGGATATGATATGCCTTGGATTGATTGTTAAGATTCATGCTGTGAAGATTCTTATATTTGTACCCTTGTTGTGAGCTATTTGAGTCATGATTTATTTTACATAGAGGTTAATCTCTTGATTAAACCTGATAATTGCTACTTTTGTGATATATTTGCCAATTTGAGCTATGATAGCACACATTGCACATGCATATACTTTAGCATGTCACTTATACTAGTCCAGGAGTATAAAATTTGATATTCTTTTATCATGTATATGTATTATTGTATATCTGCTTTCTGTGTGAAACAGATTATGATATTGAGCACGTGACCACGCTGGGCGGATTATGATATTGAGCATGTGACCGCGCCTGATAGATTGTGACATTGAGCTTGTGACCATGCAGGGCAGATTGTGATATTGAGCATTTGACCATATCGGGATGATTGTAATATTGAGCCTAAAACCATGCCGGGCGGATTGTGATATTGAGCATGTGATCACACTGGGCGGATTGTGATATTGAGCACGTGAGTTTTTCATGTGGTTGATATTATTAGCACGTGAGTTGTCCGTGCAACAGGTGAGTTATCTGTGCGGATCTGAGATATTATTATTATTAGCATGTGAGTTGTCCGTGCAACACATGACTTGGTTGATATTATTAGCACGTGAGTTGTCCGTGCAGCGTGTGGATATGAATCCATCCCCCTTGGGTCACCCTCTCATGTTCCTTCTTGATGGTGTACACGCATATTGTGAAAAACTGACAAGTTTCTGGTTGATGTGGACTTTAAAAAAAGCTGATCAGTGGTTTGGTTAGGTTATTGTATTTATGAGCAAAGACTAGCCAATATTTGATTTGGTTATTGCATTTCATCTTTACTTGCAATTTCCTTAGTTATCTACCTGATTTATTTCTTCTTTATATAATGGATTGTTGACTGAGCAAAGTATGTTAAGTTATTGTGTACACCAAGGTCGTTTATTTATGACTCATGACTTGATAATATTATTGTTCTATACTTGTTAGAATTATGAACTGTACAGGTGATTAGCGAGTATCATTTACAATTCTTGCTTCTATTACCTCGACGAGGTTAGTTATGATACTTGCTGAGTACATAGGGTCGGTTGTACTCATACTATACTCCTGCACCTTGCATGCAGATCTTGGAGCTAGGATGTTGTAGATGACGGGAGCTGGTAATTTATTAATTTCATTTATCGATTTCTTATTAATTTTATTAGAATTATGTTTATTATTATTTGGCTTACCTAGCGGATTGGGTTGGGTGCTATCACGACTAGGTGTATTTTGGATCGTGACATAAAATATCTAAAGCATTTCTACCCAATGAGTGATGGGTATCTCCTAGATGTTGCCTTGCTTGGCTAAATGTGTTCTCTGATGTGACTGTTGAAATCAGTACATTTAGCATGTCTCGAGCCATGGCAGAAAGAACATAAAATTGATTAGAGTTGGTCTTCCACCAAGCCAGCAGTAGAAATTCCTTTATGCGGGGCTCTGTATCCTTTTGCAAGTTGCATTGGAGTTCATAAATATTCATGCTACTGGGTTATTGAGGCTCACTTAGTGTAGAGCAAATTAAATAATCTTCAACATTGTCATCTTCCTCCATAGCATGCGGATGCAGATGTAGAAACTGCACTTGAAGGAATATTTGCATTTGTATTTACAGTAGAAGAAGCATCAACAATGTTAGCATAGTAATTATATAAAGCTTTTAAATGTTTGTGTAGATCAGAAATACAATTGTCAATGTCAGAGGTTTCAATTGGTCCAATATACATATAGACATATAAAACATTGATTAATTAGCGACAAGTAGACATCTTGATAGAAGGGTTTAAAATAGCACCAATTAGGTAAATAGGAGGAATATGATAGAAATATTTATTAAATATTTCTAACATAGATTCAACAGCAGAACTATATCCTTCTTTCTAAAAAGAGAAATTTTAGCCATATGTACTAAACCATTTGCAATAGTAGGATAATAAGCTCCAGAAAACTCAAGTGTAGCTATTTTCGTACAAATTTTATAACATGTTCAATGACATTCCAAGTACTAGATGTTAAGAAATGGTTAGGATCAGTACAATGAGAATTAACAACTTCAGCTATAGGCATTATATTATTAATAGCATCTTAGGAATAAATAAGTATAATTCTACCTAGTAACTATTTTTTCAGGCATGAGTCTTGGTCTTGGTTATATTATTCACACTTATCCTTAAATGAATTTAATCTAGCACTCCTTATGTTTCCTTGATTTACACCAAAAATTCTTCTAACTAAAGTAATCTTATTTCTAAATAATTCAAGGTTACTCTTAACAGTTAAATTATAAATATGACATGCACGCCTAACATGAAATATTTGAGGAAGTAGTGGGGTTAACAACAATTTTAATGGTGAAATAACAACATTGTTATTAGAAGCATTATCAAAAGACATATACAAAATTATTTCTTCAAGATTGTAAAATACAACAACTTCATGGATAGTATTATTTATAAATACAAAAATATGACTTTGATCTTCATCATATATAAAAGCAATTATATATTTTTTTAATACAAAAATTACCATCTATTCAGTGGCATGTAATAGTCAAATAATCATTTTCATTAACAACATGACCAATATAAGAAATCAGAGAAACTCTACAAGGAAGACTAGCGAACAAATAATGAATATATATAGCCTAAAGATATCAGCTCTACAAGTACTTCTAGGAATATCTTTAAATAAATGGTTGAATATAAGTAACAAGATATGGTAAGAAGCAAAAGTAAAAGGTAAACAAGCTAAAATAATCATTTTAGTTAATTCTTCCCGGTCTTTCAATATATCGTATTTACTTAATAAATCGCTAGTACCCATGTTAAGTTTTTATTGTCCAGATTGTTCATCAGCACTCTATACAATATAGTGGTTATCTACTATGTGCCTATGAAGTTGACCCGTTTTCTCTTGCTTACCCCCGGTCTAATATTTATAAACTTCATGACAAATCATACATCTTACATAATTATAATCTTCTTCTAGACTAGTAAAAAAATTCCCAACACTTACTTCTCAATATTCGATTCTTCTTAATAGGGAGATGAGGCCTACCTATATTACTGTGACCGCCACCCCTAGGAGTTTGACTAGTAGTGCCAGGTGTAGGTTGTGGTATTTCAAGATTATCAGGTGACTCAATATTATATAAATTATCATCTATACCATAATCTTCTTGTAATTTCTCATAGTATATATTTATATTTTCAAGTGATCTTTCAGAAATATGTGTAAAGCTACTAGAAGGATCACCTTTTATTTTTTTTTTACTCTTACTAGTACCAACCCTACTAGTACACGCTTTTTTGGCAGCTCTAAATATATTCATTATGCAAATTAAATAAAAAACTAAATTAATAATTCTAAATAATAAAATAAAAATAAATACCAAAGAAGAGTATGAAGTACAGTTTGAACTAAAGCCTACTCAACAAATAGGGAAAGGCTTCAAAAGGTGCAAGCTGGATTCATAAGGTACTTAACACTGGAAGAAGAATTTTGGAAGAAAAAAGCCGGTATGTCATGGTTTCAAGATGGGGACAGAAACACCAAGATCTTTAATGCTCAAGTGAATGGTAGAAGAAAGAGGTTACAACTGAAAAGAATTCAAAACAGTGATGGCAACTGGATTGATGACAATGATGATATGGCAAAAGAGGCAGTGAAGTTCTTTTAGGCTCAGTTTCATGAAGATAAGGTTACTACTTCTTTTGGGATCATAGATCATGTACCTAGCATGGTAAACATGGAGCATAATCAAGATTTAGTGAAACAACCTACTAAAGAAGAAGTTAAAGTGGCAGTCTTTGGCTTGAATGGTGAGAGTGCGGGTGGTCCTGATGGTTTTACTCGTAATTTCTTTCATACATGTTGGGACATAATAGGAGATGACATTGTTGATATGATTAAGGCTTTCTTCAATGGTCAAGAATTACCTGAATTTGTAACTCATACAAATTTGGTGCTTCTACCAAAGAAGAAAGAAGTGATTACATTTTCAGACATGAGACCAATTAGCCTTAGCAACTTCATCAACAATATGTTTCCTAGGGTGATGCATCAAATTTAAAGGTTAGTTGATTTACTTCCTAACCTAATTTCTATTGAGTATACAGGTTTTGTGAAAGGTAGAAGGATTGTTGAAAATGTTCTACTAATGCAAGAGATAATCACTGACATAAGGATAAGAACTAATGCATGCCCTAATATTGTGCTCAAACTAGATATGACAAAGGCATATGATGGGTTATCTTGGTTGTTCTTGACAAAGGTGTTAAGGAAGATGGGACTTGGTGAGAGGTTTATTGTCTTAGTGTATGGTATTGTGTCCAACAATTGGTATTATGTGCTTTTCAATGGCCAACCCTATGGTTTCTTCAAGTCTACTAGGGGTTTTAAACAAGGTGATCCTCTACCTCTCACTCTTTTCATACTGGCTGTTGAAGCTATTTCATGGGGATTAAATGCTCTACATATGAACTTATACTTTTGTGGCTATGGTATGCCTAAGTGGAGTCCCAAGATCAATTACTATGCCTTTGCATATGACACTATCATTTTTCATCCTCATATGCCACTTCACTTCAATTGATTATGGAGGTTTTGAGTGCATATGATGTAGCTTCTGGGTAGTTGATAAATAAATCAAAATCTACAATGTATATGCACCATTCAGCTAGTGAAGAAGTGGTTACTAAAGTGCAGAGGATCACAGGAATTGGCAGGCAAGAGCTCACTTTCAGTTATCTTGGATGGCCAATTTTCTATACTAGAAAAAATATGGATCACTATCAAGCATTTAACAATAAGGTTCTTGACAAGCTACAAGCATGGAAGGGAAAGCTTTTATCAATTGGAGGAAGAGCAATATTGATTTTACATGTGTTGCAAAGCATGCCTATTCACTTGCTCTCAGCAGTAAATCCTCCAGATTTTGTGATAAACAAGTTACACAAACTTTTTGCTAGGTGTTTTTGGAGCAATTATGTGGATGGAAGGAGCAGACATTGGGCATCATGTGACACTTTATGTCTTCCTAAATAGGAAGGAGGTGTTGGATTTAGGTCTCTATATGATGTATCCAAAGCTTTGTTTGTAAGCTTTGGTAAAATTTTAGAACCACACCTATATTGTAGAGTTCATTCATGAGTCAAAAGTATTGCAAGAAGATGAATGCAATTGTGGTACCTTGGAGAGATGGTTCACATGTATGGAGGAAGATGCTTGAATGTTAGGATATCATTGAGCATCAAATTGGTTGGCATCAAAAAATGGGGTCATCTTTGTTATGGTTTGAAAACTTGATAGGTTTGGGTGCTTTATACTTTATCACTCCTCCAGATATCTTTTATGAAAAAATAATTCAAATTGTATGTGATGTGGTGCAACATGATAGCTGGGACGTGGAGAAACTTATGAACCTACCATCGGATGAATTTGCTAATCATATTTTAGAAAATATCAAGCCTCCAGTAGTGCATGATGTGATTGACAGCCCATACTGGATGCTTGAAACTAGAGACGAATTTAGTGTCAAGTCTGCTTGGGATTATTTTAGGAGGAGGAATGAGCCTTGAAATGCATATAATATGATTTGGATGAAGGGATTGACTTTCAAAATTTCTTTCTTTATGTGAAAAGTATGAAAGAACAAATTGCCACTGGATTACTTCTTGAGGAGGATGGGATACTTAATGGCCTCTAGGTGTTGGTGTTGTGTGAATCTGGAGGAGGAATCAAAGCATCATCTTTTCTTCAGATCCTATGTTGCTAAGAAGGTGTGGTCTTATTTCCTTTCATGTGTAGGAATAGCTTTGGAGGGGCTTTCTTTCCATCAGGCAGTAGTAATGTGTTGGACTGCCAATGTAATATTTAGGATGCAGCCAATTATGCCAGCATTGCCTTCAATAATTGTTTGGGATCTTTGGAATAGAAGAAATAGCTACAAACATGGTGAGACAGTCTCTATAAGTAGGGTAATATATCAAGTGTCCTCTACTCTTCAATCACTTGTTAAAATAAGAAAGCCAAGCCTTCAAAATGTACCTCATAAATGGCCGGATTTGCTAACTTTGTTGGAGCACTATACTTCTAATTTGAAGGTCACTAAGGTGATTTGGGAATACCCTACTTTAGGTTGGATTAAGGTGAATACTGATGGAGCTTCTAGGGGCAACCCAGGGAGGAGTTCAATTGGTTTTGTATCGAGGAATGAGGAGGGTGATGTTGTGTATGCGTGTGGAAGGGAGATCCAAGATGGAACTAATACTGAAGTTGAAGCTATGGAAATGTTGGAGGCTTTAAGATACTTCCTAGATCATGACTATACACTCATACTATTGCACACTGATTCAATGTTGCTCAAAAATATAGTTTATGTGCATGGACTGCCCCATGGAATGTGGCTGTGTTCGTGGAGGAGATCAAGGAATTGATGTCAAGATGCAATGTCAATGTTTTGCACACTCTTCGGAAGTTAATTAGTTGGCAGATCACTTGGAAAACTATGCCTTGGATATAGGCCCTATGTATCATGGTTTTGGTGACTTAGATGTTCAAGGAAGGAGGTTGGTGAACAATGATAAGTTACAATATCCATACTTAAGCATCAAAGTTACAAGAAGTTAGGAGGTGAGCAGGAAAGGAGTGCAATGGAGATGGAGATCACTGATGGCAAACACGTATGATCACCATGCACAAATCCTTTGGGAGGAGAGCTTGGTGATTTTGATTTTTGCTAACCATGTTTTCCTTTTTGCAGGACAAGTTACTGTGTTCATACCTTACTATTTGAAACAACTTCATAGGGTGGTATTAGAACTTGGTGCTCATTCCCTTGAAGAAGTGGCATTGGCAAGCACAAGCATGATGGAGAAGAACCAAGTGTGTATACTAGGTTTTGGAAGTGCTACTCTTGATTTCACATATAGTGGAAGACACAACCAAGAGCTCCAAAACTCTAGTAACTACTACACCTTAGATTTTAGAATTTGCATCTCTAAATTAAGGGCAACCATCACAGTTAACTGCATGAATAGACCACTATCCAGTGTTTCCTTCAAAGTGCAAACTCAAAGTATTGAGCTTTGGAGGGTACTGTAGATCACCGCTATGACTATGCAAAGGAAAGGCCAATTATACATTGAAGCTACACTATCAAATGAGGATCACAAAATATCTTGGTAGTGGAGAGAGCTACGTTTGTGCGTGGTTGGACTCATATATATGGTATGACAGATATTCAAATTTATTTTAGGTACAATGAAGTACATTTTTCTTCTTGGGATTGGATATGTTCAGCTCCAGAATCACAAGGACAACATGAGACATTATATGAGCCCAGATGAACACAGAAAAGCCGTTGTCACCTCTCCTTTTCAAGGCTGGAGGATGTCAGGTTTCAATGGCGAGGAAAGAAATGCGCACACACTTCTTTTAACTGGTCTTGGGAGGATATTTATGATGAAGCATTGGACAAAATAACAACGCAAACAGGAGGGAAGGAAGGTGAAAGGCAACTGCCCAGTTTTGCAAAACTCTAGGCAGTGTTGTTGGCACAGTTTTAGACGAGGAAGAACCAATGTTGGATGGATTTTCGTGATTATCACATCCACATGGCTAGGTTTTATTCATGTTAGTTACTATTTTACTAGGTCACTTTGGTACTTCAGTTATAGTTCAAACTGTACTACCAATGTTGAGCACCGTTTACTCAAAATTCGTACTATATAGGAATTGTGTAATTTTCATGACTTATATCCTTACATTTTGTAAGACCTCATACTAGTTTGTTTTTGTTTTGAATATATATAAAAACTATCCCTAGGCACCTTGCCCAGTGGATTTTCTAAATAAAAAACAAAGTTCTTGCTAATTGAACTACGTCCGACCTGATTCCGAAAGGATACGTAGGCAGCCTCACTATGGGGTTCAGTCACACCAAATGAAAAATCTATATTACCCCAAAGGTTAAAACTAGGAAAGCGTTATGGTTTTTCGGTGGTGATTTTGCCCGAAAGGTTCCAAATTTTTAGTTTAAATCCACATTCGTTATACCCAAAATCTCTTTAAGACCTTCTAACCAATCGGCGAGAATGTTGAAGAATCAAAGGCCACGGGTATTTGGACCTAGTGTCATCAAGAATGAGAGAAATAAAATGAGATAGTCTTATTGGTAAAAGATCTCACGGGCACCGTAAGGTGAGGGTGAGTAGAAAAAATAAAATGAAAGAGTCTTGTTAGTAAAAACTCGCAAAGGGTACTATAAGGCGACGGTGAGAAGAGAAATGAGAGAGATCATCTAGTGAAAACTCACAAAGGGCAATACTGATCGAAAATAAGATTCACACAGCTATGGCATCAACACAGTCCTGAGTAGGGTTTCTCGGTTCAAGATAAGAGTTTTTATGAGTTTTTAAGAGTCGAACGGTTCACATAGATCGAGCATCTAGTCCAAAAGGCATGTCATGTTCATTTAGGTCTCCATGTACTCCTAGGTAAGTCCTTCCATTCCCCGAAAGGGATACCTCTTATTTTAAACTCTTTCTTTTCTCCAATTAATTACTCACCTGTACAATTGGAGTTTTCTTGACTCCCTTTCGGTCTAACTCTATCTCCAAATAACGCAAAGAAAAGGCGGCAAGACCGATTACAGTGCTCTCGTTTGACGAGAGCTGATATATTCAAAAGGAACTCAGCCTCGGCAAAGGCATCAAGTTGACCCTGACTAGCCATGATTGGCAGATGCTCTGAAATTGGAAACTTGGGAAGAAAAAAGTCAAATTGAAATGCCCACGAAGGCAAAATAAAATTAAAAAAGGTTAAGTCCCATTGCGCGTCTAACCGTCATGGAAAAAGCTTGAAAAGCCGAAGGTTCTCAGGGCCAGAAATGCAGTTGGTACCCAGGAAACAACCAGTTACAGTTGAAATCATTATCCAAAGAATATGGGCCGAGATCAAGTGTCTGAATTACTGAAGGCCATAAACCAACCAGCAATCTGAGTACAACTGAATTGGGTGAAGATTGAAAACTGCTCCAACATAAAAAAAAAACTCCCAAAAGGGAAGTCTTCTTAAAATTCTTTCCCATATTTTGCTCATATCTGCCAGTACATTCAAAATCATGCTAGTATGGGGTACATCAATCCCTAGCTGAGTTATCCAACATAAGGTACACCATTCCCTAGTTGATGATTTATAGATATAGGGTACACCACTCCCTAGTCTCTTTACCAGTATAGGAAAAAGCAATCCCTAGCTGTATTTTCAACATAGGTTATATCAATCCCTAATTGACTATTTTAGACATAGGGTACACCACTCTCTAGTCTTTGTACCGGTATAGGATACAACAATCCCTAGCTGAGTTTTCCAACATAGGGTACAACATTCCCTAGTTAATGACCTTTTAGACATATGGCACACCATTCCCTAGTCTCTTTACCAGTATAGGGTACACCAATTCCTAGCTGTATTTTTCAACATATGGTACACCACTCCCTAGTTAATGATTTTTATAAATAGGGTATACCACTCCCTAGTCTATTTACCAGTATAAGGTACATCAATCCCTAGCTGTGTTTTCCAACATAGGGTAAACCACTCCCTAGTTGATGATTTTAGACATAGGGTACACCATTCCCTAGTCTCCTTACCAGTATAGGGTATACTAATCCCTAGGTGTGTTTTTCAATATAAGGTACATCACTCCTAGTTGATGATTTCTAGACATAGGGTACACCACTCCTTAGTCTATTTATCAGTATAGGCTACACCAATCCCTAGTTGTGTTTTCCAACGTAAGGTAAACCACTCCCTAGTTGATGATTTTAGACATAGGGCACACCATTCCCTAGTCTCCATACCAGTATAAGGTACATCAATCACTAGTTGTGTTTTCCAACATAGGGTACACCACTCCCTAGTTGATGATTTCTAGACATATGGTACACCACTCCCTAGTATCTTTACGAGTATAGGTTACACCAACCCTTAGCCGTTTTCCACCATAGGGTACGGTCACTCCCTACTTGATGATTTTAGACGTAGAGTACACCACTCCCTAGTCTCTTTACCTGTATAGGATACACCTACCCCTATTTGTTTCCAATATAGGTTACGCTACTCCCTAGTTGATGATTTTATACGTAGGGTACGCCACTCCCTAGTCATTTACCAGTATAGGGTACACCAATCCCTAGTTGTGTTTTCCAGCGTATGGTACACTACTCCCTAGTCTTATTAACAGTATAGGATACACCAATCTCTAGTTTTGTTTTTCAACATAGGGTACACAATTCCCTAGTTGATGATTTTAGACATAGGGTGCACCATTTCCTAGTTGAAGATACTATTGATATAAGGGTACACCATTCCCAGTCACATGTTAGCACAAGGATACATTATTCCCTAGTCGCATTTTCCTAATATAAGGTATACCAATCCTTAGTTGAGACATTATTTTGACGATAAGGGTACCCCATCCCCAAAGAATCTTGATTTTTCCATGGAACAACAATCCCGATATTTTATTGCTTTCAATAAAAAAATAATGTAGAAATTTTGTTCCAATAACTAACGAAATTTTCCTAGTAAAAGGTGAGGCAGAAAATTTTATTAGTTTGTTTGTTTTGGTGGCTAAGCATGTCTTACCTCAAGGCACATGGTTTGAGATGACCAAAAGAAGAAATTTCAAACCAGAATAAAGAAAATGAAGAAACAAAGTCAATTCAAGGTCAAAAGAAGGTTAGAGGACATAGATTGCTTAGGACATGACTGAAGTCACGAGCATGACGTCCCCACTTCGATAGGTGAAGAAGCCATAACAATGGAATATTCTCAGAACTTTCCGTTGATACGACATGTTATTTTAACCATTAATTCCCTTTCAGGATCAGTCGTGGTCTTCCAAACTTTACCAAGAGTATGGACGAATCCCTCACTTCATCCATATGTGTAAAAGAGACTAGCCGCACTTAAAAGCCGAGTACTCTACCACTGAGTTAGCAACCCGAAGTGAAAGAGGCCGGAAATCAGGTTGTTTCTGATGATGAAAAGAGCTTTTATCTTAAGTGAAATTTATAAGTAATAGAATGTATGAAGTCGACCCGGGATTTTCCCCAGCTACTGCTATCCTTGGGAAACCAAAAGAGTTGGTTCAAGAACATAAGGTGTCCCTACAGATGAGAGACGTCAAGGTTCAAATTAGAGTCTGCATGAAAAACCAATCAAGATTCAAGACCAAGCTTCAGAAGACTTGTAGATAGATATCATGTAACCTGTGGCTGATAGGCTTGATTAGTTTATTTGGATTTTTATTTTGATCAGCAAGCAGTAATAGCAGCAATAACGGTGAAATCGCAGCTTTTCAATAGTCCCAGCTATCAAAACTTCCAGAACTATACTGACCTGATTCCTTTATAGCCAAGGATATGTAGGCAACGTCGGAAGCAAGGTTCGGTCAAATTGTTTCAAATGTTTCCCATGGAATATCAAATGGGAAAAAATTGTTCATAACTACTCACTTTATCTTTGCCCGAATATTATTTATATTTCCAAGAAAAAAAAGGGGGAGGAGGGGGGAACAGCTGTTAGCACATAATTTTTGCTCTACGCATAAATTACTCCTAAAAGGTCCAAAACTAGTTTTAAATTATTTTGAATTTTGTAGAATTTTTAAAGATTTTTCCTTATTTGTTTATTTGCATGTTAGATTATTTGTATTATTAGGGGCATCTTAAAATTCATGAATAATCACTAAAATAAATGGTTTTGCCTTTCAATCCTTACATTTTAGAATCTTAATTATAGTTTAGGAATTAATTACGTTGTCAAATGCATTGTTCAAATACAGAAAATTAATAAAAATATAATAGTCATTTCTCTTTACATCTAAGCTCAGTTGATTGGTTAACTTAATCCTTAATGATAGACAATAAAGTGATAAGGTCGTTTGTGAAAAGTAATATCTAATAAGGAATTGAGTTTTAAGATGGCCAAATTTTAAATTAATGAAAAGGAGAAAAGGAAAGCAAGAGAGGTTGTTTGGTTTTACTTAAACTGGGCCAAACAAATTCTAATGGCCTAATCACCTCTCAAAACCTCCCCAACCCACCCGGTCCAGATGCTTCTCACAAGCCAAACAACATTATTTGATGTAAATCAATCTCCACAAAGAATTAGTCCTCTTATTTAGATAAAAGTGTCCTAATGGCGGACCACTGTTAAACGATCCCAAATCGTCACCCTACAATCCCCAGCATCCCCTCAGTTTAAATCCACCATCAATATTTACCGATAACCCGCCCAATTGCTTTAATTAGTAAATCTGAGAGTTCAAAACAACCCTCAACTTGTCGCCCTTTTAATTCCTCTCCAACTAGGACTCATAAAGTGATAAAACCTACATCAATCGATTGGCCTTGACAAGGACTTTCGATTGGTTCTAGAATTAAGCTGTTCTCCGGCTACTGGAGTTCGGTCAAACTCTATTGACCGTCCAGTCTTACCTCGAAGCCATCGTGTGATGACCAATAGGTCGTTTTGAGTACTAGCCTTTATTTGTTTGTTCTGAGACCTGCACTACCTTCATTTGGTAATTTTTGACTTGCGTGCGTGGTTCGTGTCTTTTTTCCAGAAAGTTTTGCGTAAGAATTTGAAAAAACTATGATTTTTGGATTTAAAAACAACTTGAGTTGACTACGATCATTTTTTGGATAAATGATCTCGGATCAGTATTTGGATGATTTTGATATCTTGGTATTGTGATTTTTAGACTTGGGAATATGCCCGGAATTAAATTCGGATGTCTCTAGGTTGATTTGACGTGTTTTGCCAAAAGTTAGCAATTTGAATGTTTGGACATTTTCTAGGTGTGATCGTAGGTTGACTTTATGGTTATCGGGTCAGATTGTGATTATAGTACGAGTTGGTTTGATAGGATTCAGATGCTTGGTTGTGATGCTAGAGGTTCTTGAGTTTTCTTTTGAATTTCATGCATTTTGAAATGTTATTTTGGTATTTTAATTACGCCAGTGAGTTCGTATGATGTTATTAGACTTGTATGCATGTTTGGTTTGGAACCCGAGAGGCTCGAGTGAGTTTCGGGTGTGTATCTGATGAGTTTTGGATGAATTGCAATAGTTTCTATGCTTTTAGTTCTGGTGTTGATCTACAGATCTCGCATTTGCGATTTCTGGCTCGCAAATACGAGCTTCGCTTTTACAAACATGAGTTCGCATTTGTGAGGAGGGGCCTAGGCTGGGTGACCTTGCAATTGCGAGGAAGTGGTTCGCATTTGAGAACTAGCTAAGGCTGCTTTTGCGAGCATCTTGGTCGCATTTGCGACCCCTGGCAACTAGGGACAGCTTCACATTTGCGAAACTTTAGGTGCATTTGCAATGGGGGCATCTTCACATTTGCGATCAATATGTCGCATTTGCGACTTTAGGGCTTCTGAGGCACTTGTCTCTTTTGTGATCCGTGCTTCGCATTTGTGGTGTTCGCAATTGCGAACAAGACATTGCAATTGCGACACCTGCAGCTCTATAAAAGAGGAGGCAAATGGGACTTGGGTTATTTTACATCATTTCTCAACCCTAAACATCCTAGAGACGATTTTTCAAGAATTTCTTCTTCTCAAAAGCATTGGTAAGCAACTCTAATCCACTTTATTTCCATTGCCCATTACTTTTCATGTGTTTTTAACATCAAATCTAGGATTTTTATGGTAGAAATTAGGAATTTGGATAGAAATTGGGGATTTTATAAAATTGAGATTTGGACCTCAAATTGAGGCCGGATTTCAAAATAAATCACATAACCGGGCTCGGGGGTGAATTGGTAGTCGGATTTTGATCATAATCTCGGGTTTTGACCAAGCAAGACCGAGGCTGACTTTTGTTTGAATCTCGAGTTTTGACCAAGCAAGCTGTAACGACCCGACCAGTCATTTTGAGTATTTCAAGCCTGTTCCCCCATTTACTGCTCAATTTGTGCTTTACAACTATTATGTGACTTGCTGGGGTAATTGGTTCGGGTCCGGTGAGGTTTGGAATGAATTGGAACACTTAGCTCCAATGTTTAAAACTTAAGTTGAAAAGGTTGACCGGATGTTGACTTATGTGTAAACGACCCCAGATAGAGTTTTGATGATTTTAATAGCTCTGTAAGGTGATTTTGGACATAGGAGGATGTCCGAAAAATTATTTGGAAGTCCGTAGCTAAATTAGACTTAAAATGACTAAAATATGAAGTTTAAGTTTGGAAGTTTGACCGGGGAGTTGACTTTTTGATATCAGGGTCGGGATCCAATTATAAAAATTTAAATAGGTCTATTATGTCATTTATGACTTGTGTGCAAAATTTGAGGTCAATCGGACTTGAATTGATAAGTGTCGGTATCGAATGTAAAAGTTAAGAATTCTTAGTTTCATTAAGCTTGAATTGGGATATGATTCGTGGTTTTAGCATTGTTTGATGTGAGTTAGAGGTTCGACTAAGTTCATATGATATTTTTGGACTTGTTGGTGTATTTGGTGGAGGTCCCGGGGGCCTCGGGTGAGTTTCGGATGATTAATGGATCAAATTTGGACTTAGAAAATGCTGGAATTTTTCTGTTGCTAGTTCTGGTATGATCGCACCTGTGGCTGGGTTGCGCATGTGCGATGGTCGCAGAAGCGACAGAGGAGTAACAGGAGCGAGGTGTGAGCTGATGAGGAAGACTACAGAAGCGAAAGTTAGGGCGCATAAGCGTGTCCGTAGAAGCGGCGTGTGGCATAGAAGCGGGAGTTGGTTGGTGCACCTGCGCGTGCGCAGAGGCGGATAATGTCCGCAAGTACGGAAGGGGCGGTCTCCATAGGCTTCGCATAGGTGATATTTTATCTGAAGAAGTAGAGGTCACAAATGCGACATTTTTACCGCATATGCGACATTTTTACCGCATATGCGTAATCGCTGGGCAGAATGCCTTATATTCGAGGGTTCAACATTTTTATCCATTTTCAGATTTTCGAGCTCGGTTAGGGCGACTTTGGAGTGAAATTTTTCCACCCAACTTGGGTTAAGTGTTCTTGACTCCCTTTGGATTATATTCCATGAATTAATCTTCATTTTCGGCGTTAAAGTATTGATTTTTCAAAGAGAAATCGAAGGAATTTTCTACAATTTCATAAAAATAAATTTTCGAGATTTGAACATTCATTCGGAGTCGGATTTGAGTAAAATTAGTATGGTTGAACTAGTAATTAAATGGGTTGTCGGATTTTGTGAGTTTCGTCGGATTCCGAGACGTGGACTCCACTGTCGATTTTTCGAGCGGAGTTAAGAATTTTTGTAAATTGTTAAATAGTAAGCATTGGAGTAAATTGTGATTTATTTGCACGTTATTGGAATAGATGCAAATTGTTTGGCTTGAATTGAGGAGATAGGAAGTGTTCGAAAGTTGATACGTGCAGAATGGAATTTCTGGAACATTGTTGATTTTGCTCGGAATTGGATTTGGTTTGTTCGAGGTAAGTAACTCTTCTAATCTTGGAACTGGGGGTATGAACCTTGATTGTATATGTTATGTATTCAGTGTTGAGGTGACGCACATGCTAGGTGATGGGCATGTGGGCGTGCACCGTTCGAACTGTGACTCCGTTATTCCTATGGTACTGTGTAGTTACCTGAACATATCTGTAATCATGAAATCTCTACGTACTAGAGTTATCGAGTGTGACTCATGTTAGAAATAATGCTTAAGCCAATATTGGTGTTATTGGGACCCACTAAGGTTATTTAAGCTATCGATTTATTTGTTTAAATTGTAACTTCATACTTAGTCATGTTCATTCATTTCATATCATCTCTCAGGAATCTGTTGCTATTTATTGATTTATCATATCATCATTTTCGGCTAGTATAATGACATTGTGAGCCCTAGAGACTGGAGATATTGATAACTGAGTGAGGCCGAGGGCCTGATTGTGAGGATAATTATGGGATCGGGCTGCACACGGCAGCAGGCCATATTGGCTTTATATACTTTATTATTATAGGATCGGGTTGCACACCGCAGCATGTCAGATTGGCTTATTATAGCACGTGAGTTGTCCGTACATATTATAGCGCTTGGGATAAAGGATCCCCTATAAAGTCTGTACACACCCCCAGTGAGCGCATGTACCTACTGAGTGTGAGTGCCGAGTACTCAGCAATTGGGAGGATTGAGTGACTGTGAGGACTAAGTGATTGGGAGGACTGAGTGAATTGATACTCTGAGAGTATCAATATGGTTTTGTCACTGCGTTGCATCGCATTCGACATGCACACTTGACATACAGGCATAGAAATGTATTTTTTCTCATGTTGTACGGTATCACGTCATTCATGACTTCTCATATATATTGATATGTAAGCATAGAGATGTACTTTCCTCATGACATTTAAAAATAAAACATTTACTTTTGAAAACTTTGAGAAAAATCACAGATTTCAAACTTACTCATACTTTGGTGATTTCGGAAAAAGATTTGAGTTTTACTGTTATAATTAAAAAGAAAATATTTATTTTCCAGAATTTTATACGAGCTGAGCATTTTATTGTTGAATTATTACTAGTGTTACTTTCATTATATTTTTATGAATTGTTGTTGGCTATTGGTGTTGGACCCTAACCTTTGTTCCGGCTCGTCACTACTTTCAACCTAAGGTTAGGTTTGTTACTTATTGAGTACATGGGGTCGGCTGTACTCATACTATACTTCTGCACCTTGCGTACAGATATTGGATGTTGATGTTGCTGTGATCGACGGGAGCTGGATTTCAAGATGCACATGCATTTTGGTCGTAGTTGTCTCTTGTTCATGGTAGCCTTAGATTTATAAAAATCTGTTTATGTACATTTCGAACAGATGATGTATTTATTTCATACCAGCTTCGTATTTCTAATCTTAGAAGCTCATGATTTGTACTACCAGTCCTTGGAGAGTGTATTAGAGTTAGTTAAATATTAATTGAATCGGATTATTATTATTTGGCTTACCTAGCGAGTGAGGTTAGGTGCCATCACGACTAGTTGGATTTTGGATCGTGACAAGTTAGTATCATAGCTCTAGGTTCATAGGTTCTACAAGTCATGAGCAAGTGTCTGGTAGAGTCTTGCGGATCGGCATGATGACGTTCATACTTATCTTCGAGAGGCTACAAGGCATTTTAGGATAAACTTCATGTCTTTCTTTCTTATCGTGCGATATTTATTAAGCTTGAAACATAACTCTTTGAATCCCTTCCACGCATTCGTGTGCATATGTGAGCACTCAATATCTGCCGTGCATTGTCAGCTTGTGATTCCATAAATGAGGTTCGTGATGAGTATTCTGTGTTTTAGTGATGAGCTTGTCTGGATGACTTGGGGCTAGGTTTAGACCGCAACTTAGGCTCGGTAGCTTCAGTTGTGTGAACTTGTACATTTAGACTTATGCGTCTGGTGGTGTCCTTATGCTTGGAATTTATGGCTCAATGAGCGGTGGAATGGCTATATGATGAGTATGATGTGACTACGGGATGTGTTCAGATAGTTTGAATGTGATGAAAAGAGTTTTCTAGAGAGGTAAAAAGGGTTATTGGGTACTTAGGTATGTCTCGATTTGATGTATAGTCTCGAGTTATGGGTGTGTTAAAGGGTCTTTCGTGTTGTTTAATTGTGGAGTGAAGTAGATTTCCATGTCTTGTTAATGAGTTTGGACTCAGAAAGATTAAGTGATTACGTAGTAATTGTGGATGCGAAAGGGTATAGCAAGATGCCAATTTGAGGCTAAGTAGGTGGGTTATCACCTGCGAAATAAACTACTTTACAATGTTATGTGGATAATTTTCTTTTCTACCAGTAGGTTAGATGTATAGAGATTTGAATTACTCAAGAAATTTGACCTGACCATCACGAGAATGAAGGCGAGCTTAGTAGACGATTTGAGGTACCATATAGGTTGTGTTGCATGAACTTGTGAAGAATTTGGTTGAATCTCACTACGGTGTTATGACAGTAATAGAGTATGGGTATTGTGAGTTATGAAATATTTTGTTCTATGATTTTTAGCCAAGTGGGGGAGCCTGTTACTGACGGTTTAATTTCATGGTTATATGTTAAATTTTAGTTTTGGTCTGAGGCATACTTGTGGGTTAGTTATGACTTGCAGAGGTTGAGATCGAGAAAGACTAGAATAATGAAATTCTTGAATACGAGTTATATTGCGCTTTATGAGTATATGTAAATCATAGAATGATTAACTTGTTATTTGAAGGATGTAGTGCGCACGAAGTATGAATTTGATTGATGGTGTTAAGGCATGATTACTTCTTTGGGTGTTGTTGTGATAATGTGGCATGTGTCTTTCGGCTCGTTTGGGCAGTGCAATTTGGATTTGAACAAAGTGGATAACTCTCAAGAAATTTCTAATGGGTTCGAGATTTATATATATAGCAGCTAAGAATGTTTCCAGACTTGTGTGTGGATAGAATCTGAGATTTGCACTTGATGATGGCGGGACTTGTAGTAATTCTGTATGACTATGGATTCTACATTCCAGTATAAGAAAGGTAAAAGAATAATTTTAAGTTCACATAAGGTCTTTTTAGAGTGTATGTCTTGGTTGTGGTATTTGTGGAGGTGCTTAAGAAGAATGCATTGGCTTATGGGCCTTAGGGCGGTGTGGGTTTATGTTAGGATGTCTTGTAGTGAGTTTTGAGTAAGGATCGTAGTGTTCTGATAAGGAGAAGTGTCAACTTGAGGGTTATTCAGAAGAAACTCGGGGAAAATAGGACAACTGGGTAGTAGGTTAGATCAACATGGTAATGGTATGCTAGGTTCTTTTGGGTATTATGACATGGCGAGACTTTACAAATGTTTTGGTGGCAATATTCTTGGGTTTGGTGACATGCGTGGCTTGATCGAGTTAGAGAAATTTAGTTCGGATAGCTTGGTTATGTGCATATAGATTTCAAAGTGTTCTTGATGGTTTCTACCATGGGTTGCACCGGATATTTTCTACCGGTGTGGGGAAACGTGTTGTGTATTGTGATTTTCTCCTGAAAGGAAGCAAGAAGAAGGTTTCTAACTAAGCGGGTATGTAATTTGGTGCTGACCCAGGGTTGATAATGAGATTTTTGTGATTTTCATATGATGGCATGATAGATGTTATGTGTTGTGCGGGATTAAGATTTATATGTACAAGGTGGCAGTTCAGTCTTAAAGAGAAGGTCACAAATTTTGGACAACATGGTCAGTTTAAGATATTTAGATAAATTTTATAACTACTCGGTAATTCCTGAGAAGGGTGCGCATTTCAAAATACGTGTTGTATTTTGACTTATAGATGTTCATCGGTATTGCGGTACTCACCTGGTTAATAGACTTCTGGTATTCAAATTATTTCTATATGGCATAGAAGAATTATGAAAGTATTCCTCGTGGGATGATGGTGCATGAACAATGTGTTAGTTATTCGAGTGCTGGAGTTGGGATCAGTTACGGTGATTCATGTGTTCTATGAATTTGGAGACTGGGAGTTCTCAGAAGCATATTATTTCAGGGTTGCGACCTGTTAGAAGTGAGTATCTTATTTAAACTCAGTGGAGGCACTAGTTGCGTTAATTATTCGTGATAGCTACGCACTATGAGTGTGCATATATGTGAGGTTTGAGCCCATGTACGGGCATCGGGGCAAGTATTCATACTCGGAAGAATGCTTAGGCTATGATATGCCTAGAGTTGACTGTTAATAGTTAAGTTATAACGTTTCTCATGTTCGTACCTTTGTTGAGAATCTTATTTCATTATCATATACATGTTTACTTATTTAATTGCTCCGGTATGATATGTTGGGACTGGAGGCTTGTAACCATGCCGGGCGATTTATATTATTGGTATGTGAGTTGTCCGTGTCGTGTGTGGGAATTTTATTTCTATGATAATTTATCTGATTCATTAATTTTCGTCCTCTATAATTATGCACATGCACCTACGGTTATTCTCTTCACGAAATTTGAGGAGTTGGTTGTAACATTGCGGTTGTGGTGGTGCTTGTTGAACTTGCAATACAGTTCTCTTCCTTGAGACATCTCCCATATTTGGGTACACGAATTGCGCAGTTGTGTCTTAAGTTATATTGATGTGGCGTGTCTGTGGGATAGTTGTGTTTAATAATATAAGGTCATTGGACCTAGAATGGGTACTACTAGGTTTGATTACGGTATATTCGGGAGGATAATATTGAAAGTCGAGTTAAAAAGTTATTATGGTTCCGATTTGGGCGAGAGAGCTCCATGACTAGTTGATCTGATAAGTGATTATGAGATTCCGCGTGCTTCTTTCATTATCAACAGTGTATAAAGTTTTCGGGAACGAGGTTTTGTTTGATATGTGGCTAATACTAGTACCAGGTTGGTTTTAATTAATTACTGTGAACGGAAATGGTGTTGCGAGTTGTGTAGTATGTTATGTGATTATATCTGGGTTATGATTATGGATGATACAGCATGTTCAGACTTATACAGTGTATAGATATGAGATTTGGGTCTTGTGAGAAATTCTGAATGTTGGAAATTTGGTTCTAAGTTTTACGAACTAAGGTTAAAGAAATGATCTGCAATTATGTCACGTTTTCAGGCCCATATGGAATAGGGTAGCGTGGGATCACCCCGGGTATGTGCGTGGGAAGGTGGAATAGTTGTTTAAAGGCTTGGGAACAACTCTTGGCACGTTCGAGGATGAATGTATGTTTAAGTGGGGGAAAATATAACGACTCGGCCGGTCGTTTTGAGTATTTCAATCCTGTTCCCCCATTTACTGCTCAATTTGTGCTTTGTAACAGTTATATGACTTGCCGGGGTAATTGGTTTTGGTCCGGTGAGGTTTTGGAATGAATTGGAACACTTAGTTTCAATGTTTAAAACTTAAGTTGAAAAGGTTGACCGGATGTTGACATATGTGTAAACGACCCCAGAATAGAGTTTTGATAATTTCAATAGCTCTGTATGGTGATTTTGGACTTAGGAGCGTGTCCGAAAAATATTTGGAAGTCCGTAGTTAAATTAGGTTTGAAATGGCTAAACTATGAAGTTTAAGTTTGAAAGTTTGACCGGGGAGTTGACTTTTTGATATCAGGGTCGGAATCCAATTTTAAAAATTTGAATAGATTTGTTATGTCATTTATGACTTGTGTACAAAATTTGAAGTCAATCAGACTTGATTTGATAGGTTTCGGCATCGAATGTAGAAGTTGAAAATTCTTAGTTTCATTAAGCTTGAATTGGGGTATGATTCATGGTTTTAGCATTGTTTGATGTGAGTTGGAGGTTCTACTAAGTTCGCATGATATTTTAGGACTTGTTGGTGTATTTGGTGGAGGTCCCGGAGGCCTCGAATGAGTTTCGGATGATTAACGGAACAAATTTGGACTAAAGAAATGCTGGAATTTTTCTGTTGCTGGTTCTGGTGTGATCGCACCTGCGGCTGGGTTGCGTAGGTGCGATGGTCGCAGAAGCGACAGAGGAGTCGCAGGAATGAGGTGTGAGATGGTGAGGAAGACCTCAGAAGCGGAAGTTAGGGCGCATATGCGCATCCGCAGAAGCGGCGTGTGGCGCAGATCGGGAGTTAGTTGGCGCACCTGCGCGTGCGCAGAGGCGGAAAATGTCCGTAGGTGTGGAAGGGCCGGTCTCCATGGGCTTCGCAGAGGCGAGATTTTATCTGCATAAGCGGAGGTCGCAGATTCGACATTTTTACCGCATATGCAGAATCGCTGGGCAGAATGCCTTATATTTGAGAGTTCAACATTTTTATCCATTTTCGGATTTTGGGGCTCGACTTGGGCAACTTTGGAGTGAAATTTGTAAACACAACTTTGGATAAATATACTTGACTCCCTTTGGATTATATTCCATGAATTAATCTTTATTTTTGGCGTTAGATTATTGATTTTTCAAAGAGAAATCAGAGGAATTTTCTACAATTTCATAAAAATGAATTTCCGATATTTGAACATCGTTTCGGAGTAGGATTTGAGTGAAATTACTATAGTTGAACTCGTAATTGAATGGGTTGTCAGATTTTGTGAGTTTCGTCGGATTTCAAGACGTGGACCCCACTATCGATTTTTCGAGCGGAGTTGAGAATTTTTTTAAATTTTTAAATTATAAGCATTGGAATAAATTTTGATTTATTTGCATGTTATTGGAATAGATACGGATCGTTTTGCTTGAATTGAGGAAATAGGAAGCGTTCGTAAATTGATACGCGCAGAATGGAATTTCTGGAGCTTTGTTGATCTTGCTCGGAATTGGATTCGGCTTGTTCGAGGTAAGTAACTCTTCGAATCTTAGAGCTGAGGGAATGAACCCTTATTATATGTGTTATGTGTTTAGTGTTGAGGTGACGCACATGCTAAGTGACAAGCGTGTGGACATGCACCGTTTGAACTGTGACTCCGTTATTCCTGTGGTACTTTGTAGATACCTGAACTTATCTGTAATCATGAAATCTCTATGTACTAGAGTTATCGAGTTTGTGACTCATGTTAGAAATAATGCCTAGGCCAATGTTGGTATTATTGGGACCCATTGAGGTCATTTCTGCTGTCGATTTATTTGCTTAAATTATAACTTCATACTCAGTCATATTCATTTATTTCATATCATCTCTCAGTCTCTGTTGCTATTTATTGATTCATCATATCATCATTTTGGGCTAGTTTCATGACATTGTGAGCCCGAGATATTGGAGAGATTGTTGACTGAGTGAGGTCGAGGGCCTGATTGTGAGGATAATTATGGGATCGGGCTGCACGTCGCAGCAGGCCATATTGGCTTTATATACTTTATTATTATAAGATCGGGTTGCATGCCGCAGTAGGCTAGATTGTCTTATTATAGCACGTGAGTTGTCCGTACAGATTATAGCGCTTGGGATGAAAGAGCCCCTCCGGAGTCTGTACACACCCCCGGTGAGCGCAGGTACCTACTGAGTGTGAGTGTCGAGTACTCAGCAATTGGGAGGATTGAGTGACTGTGAGGACTAAGTGATTGAAAGGACTGAGTGAATTGATACTCTGATAGTATGCATATAATTTTGTCACTGAGTTGCATCGTATTATACATGCACACTTGACATACAGGCATTGAGATGCATTTTTTCTCATGTTGTACGGTATCACGTCATTCTTGACTTCTCATACATATTGATATGTAAGCATAAAGATGTATTTTCCTCATGCCATTTGAAAATAAAACATATACTTGTTGAAAGCTTTGAGAAAAATCACAGATTTCAGACTTACTTATACTTTGTGATTTCGGCAAAAGATTTGAGTTTTACTATTATAATTGAAAAGAAAATGTTTATTTTCCGGAATTGTATACGAGCTGAGCATTTTATTGTTAAATTATTACTGGTGTTACTTTCATTACATTTTTATGAATTGTTGTTGGCTATTGGTGTTGGACCCTGACCTTTGTTCCAGCTCGTCATTACTTTCAACTTAAGGTTAGATTTGTTACTTATTGAGTACATGAGTTCGGTTGTACTCATACTACACTTCTGCACCTTGCGTGCAGATATTGGATGTTGATGTTGCTGTGATCGACGGGAGCTGGATTTGAAGACTCACCTGCATTCTGGTCGTAGCTGCATCTTGTTCATGGTAGCCTTAGATTTATAAAAATCTGTTTATGTACATTTCGAACAGATGATATATTTATTTCATACCAGCTTTATAATTTCTAATCTTAGAAGCTCATGATTGGTACTACCAGTCCTTAGGGAGTGTATTAGAGTCAGTTAAATATTAATTGAATCAGATTATTATTATTTGGCTTACCTAGCGGGTGAGATTAGGTGCCATCACGGCTAGTTGGATTTTGGGTCGTGACACAAGCCCAGGGTTGACTTTTGTTTGACTTTTTCCAAATTCATTAAAGATTGAACCTTTTTCCATCGTGAATAGTTTCTAAAGCTTATTTTGAATTGTTTGATCGACAATTGGTTAGATTTGGTTGGTTTGGAGGCTTGTTCAAAAGGAAAGGGAGTGGTTGAGTGCTGATTTGATTGCGAAAAGAGGTAAATATTGTGTCTAACCTTGACTTGAGGCAATTAGGACTTGTTGAACTATTTGTTATGTGAATTATGTGGGAAAACAACGTATATGCAAGGTGGCGAGCGTATATGCACCGTCATGGGATTTGGCATGCGAGATTGGACTATTTATTTTCATGTCTTCATTTATTCCATGTTATCTCATGTTATATGCTTTATTTGTTACATGTTCTTACTTGATATCTATGCTTTACTTGTTAATTGTTACTTGCTCTAATTTGTTTATTTCTCACTCAATATCTGCTTACCCGCTGCATGTTCCTACTTTCCTTGATTGTATACTCTCATAATTGCATGTTTTTTACCTACTATTATTGTTTTATATTACTCGATGCACTATATTATGTTATTTCGATCAGCCA
This sequence comes from Nicotiana otophora, assembly GCA_000715115.1. NCBI lineage: Eukaryota > Viridiplantae > Streptophyta > Magnoliopsida > Solanales > Solanaceae > Nicotiana > Nicotiana otophora. Next base: position 283,535 of record AWOL01S0000371.1, read on the forward strand.
TTTAGCTATCCTTATATTGATGAATTGGGAAGGTTTGGGGTTACGGAGTGTTGGATAATCTCCGTTTTTATTGGTAGTTCGTTAATGCTCCGTATGTTTCATTCTCTTTTGTGTGGCTAGTTCGTAAATAGTGGTGTTGAATTGTTTAAGTTAATAATTTGATATTGTGGGATCGGGTTGCGGGCCTTAAAGGTATTGAAATGAATAGATATTGTTAGGATCGGGTTGCACTCCACAAAAGTATTGAAATGATATGAGAAATAAGGACGGAATATGCTAAGAGTAGGTTATGATATGGTTGGATCGGGTTGCGCGCCGGAATAGATTTGATGTGTCGTAAGTTATTTGTGGTTGTAGAGATTGTTCTCGATATAGTGATATGAGATTTGAGATAATGTTCTTCTGGGGCCATCTGGTAGGTGACATATGGGTCCGAGTTACTTGAGTTTACTGCATTATTTCTATTCCTATTTTATGTTGTTATTATTATTTCGTATAGGTTTATTGTGAGTAACTTGACATAGTTTAGTCACTACTTCGTCGAGGTTAGGCTTAGCACTTACAGAGTATATGGGGTTAGTTGTACTCATGCTACACTTCTGCACTTCTTGAGCATATACTGGTGTTGGTCCCAGTGGCGCGTAGCGAAGACTGCTCGGATTCAAATGCTTTCAGAGACTTGAGGTAGAGCTTAATACGTTATGTCGTCTTTATCACACCTATTTTAGACTATTACAGCTTTGTATTATTAATATTCTAGTTTAAAGTGTTAAAACTGGTCAAGTAATTAGCTAATGTTGGACTTTCTAGCAAGTAAAATGTTAGGCACTATCACAGCTCTGAGGTTGGGATTCGGGGTCGTGACACATCGTTTCTTCTTCCTCCGGCAAAGTAGGAGGCATTGCTACGCGTAGCATTGGCTCCCAAAGAGATTTCGGCCAGTTCTCGTGCAACAATACCTCTGGATCGCCGGAATTCATTTGGCCGTGTTATTTTGGTCCAAATAGGAATACTTCCTTCCCTTTTCCCCGCAATTATTCTCAATTGCATGTTTCATTTCTTTGTTTGAATCCATTTAGTCAATTGACTCTATTTGGTTATTCACAATTAAACTTTAAATGAATCGTTAGTTAGTCACACATATTCTTGCTAAGGGATAAATGAATATTGAATTTTGATTGATTGTTTTGTTGCTTTGGCATAATTAGCCCCACTCCAGTAGTTTTGCTTAAATGCAATTAATTGCTGATTGTTTTAAAGGTTTGAGTGGTTTGAATTATTTTGTTTGTCAAAATGAAGGAAGGTAATAGGTTGGGCCCATGTCGATATGATCTGTTGGTTTAAGACCATTGATTTGAGAGAATGTTGAGGTAAAAACAACAATAGAAAGAAGGCCAAACTCATATACAACCAATTCAATTTGGTTCCATTTTTTAATTTGGCACTCTATCTCAACCTTATTCCATTTTGGCCTTGCAATTCAATTTCTTATGTTTCATTTTAACACAAAAGCTGAAATCGGTACAAAAAAATATAGTGCGCGTGTATACATAAATCTGAGGTGTAATAAATATCCAATTAAATGTCGCCACCTGATTTTTTCATCCTTTATTTCATATAAGCTTGAAGTGAATCTAAGTCTTAAAAAAAATTATTTTTTCATAATGGAATGGATATTTGTTCTTGTGGATTTCAAGTTGAACCGAAAGTATTATGGACACCAAACAATCTGGGTCGGGTATTTTAGTATTGACCTGTTTGAGAAGGATGAGCAACATTTAATTGAATATTTATTACATATCAGATTTGTGTATACACACACGCTATGTTTTTTGTATTGGTTTCAGCTTTTGTGTTAAAATAAAATATAAGAAGTAAAGTTGGAGGGCCAAAATAGAACAAAGTTGAAATAGTGTATCAAATAAAAAATGATAACAAGTTGAATGGGTTGTACATGTATTTGGCCCAAAAAGGGGAAGTAAGAAGGAAAAAGGAGGTGCGGAAAATAGAAAATAACAGGGGTTTAAGGGGCATTTAAGGGAATATACTTAGGTAATCTCAGCCGAAATAACTAGGAAACTGCTGGAAAGAGGGAATAAGGGTTGTTTAGCATGAAAAGAGTAAAAACATGTCGGCTCTTAGGTCCTTAAGGAGTAAAAATTGAAATAATAAATGATTTAAAGAAAAGAAAATTGAGAAGAGATAGCATTTCAAATCTATAAAAAGACCACTCTCCTCACGCTTTTGGCATTTTGACATCCATTCACACACATGAAAAATTCACAAGCACACACAAACCTTCACATGCATCTGAAAAAATAAAAAATTTGAAATTCAAAACTTCATTTTTGAGATATGGAAAACAAAAGTTCTGGAAAACAAAAGGAAAATTGAGATTTCAAGGAGAAAACTGAAGTCCACTCGATAGCTTGGGATTTTGGGTATCAATCTTATTTTATGGGTTTCGAAAGTTGCTGATGTCGAAAATCTACTGTTGTCTTCTATAGTAGCTGAGCTCCATCATTTGCTTTTTCCAGACCTTTATTTGGTCGATTCTGTTTTTTACTTGCATCTACGTATTTTCTGAAACTGTGTTGAATTTGGTGTATATAATGTAAAAGTTTGAATTATGTTCTCTTTGATATTAATTACGGTAGAATAGTCTGAATGACATTTGTACTTGCATGTTCGTGTTTGTCATTTCAATCCCAATCCCTATACTCAATATAGTTTTATCTAGATAACTAAACTAAGTAAAAATATGTATTTTGAACTCTTTTGATCATTGGCTGAGCTTATTTGGCATTTATTTTTATGAGTCAAAAAAATGAGTAGTTACACGCTCAAAAAAAGGGAGTGAATGTACTAATTTTAATTTAAAAATATTAACAATCATAAAAAAAAAAATAATAATAATAAAATGAGTAAAATAATTGCCCAACCCAAGAAGATCCCTACCCCTTTCGGACTCACCTGCCTTGAACCCCTTCCTCCCTCCTCCCC
>AWOL01S0000371.1:287672-313431 GCA_000715115.1 Nicotiana otophora
ATTTTCCCTATATGCTTCTCCTCATCTTTCCTATCGGAACCCCTCTTCTGCCCCCATACCGTCCTGATTTTTTTCTTCTTAATTAAGATTGTTTACCCGTAAAACAGTACAGTTGAATTTATACGTGGTTACTAGACAAATGAATTAATTTGATCCTGAAATAATAAAATAATCGAAGAATTATGAAATACTTAGCCTTAGGATATAGACGAAACAGCAGATAAAATGGTATTAAGCTTTGTATAATCGAGGATACAGTTTCGGGAACAGGATTTCCGGCCACAACAACAACGAAATCAAAAAGTAGGAAGATAAAATGGTATTAAGCTTTGTATAGAATGTAGCGTAAGTTTGCCAGAAAAATCGTGTCTTTTGCAATGATAACTGGGCTTACTATTTATATCTATGTCTAGGGAAGGAGGTCTTAGGATCGTTCCCTTCTTTAATGTCAATTATGAGGGACATTGACAAAGATATAACAGTGAACATAAATGCCAAATTCTCTGTAACGGGTAAATGCTCTTAATGTCATGAAATATTCTCTATTAAATGCTATCGGGCAAAGAGTATTTATCACATATTTATTCTTTCCGGTTACAAATGAAACAGTTATCTTCGGTCTTTGGCCATCCCCCGTCTTGGGTTCCACGCATCCCTTTATTGGATGGCCACGTTCCATAGCATATTTTACCCAATACAGATAGTCTCCTGCTTTCCGGTGACATAATTTTGTGTTACCGAGAAGTTGGTAGACACACTCTTTTGGCGGGAATTACTATAATTCCTTTTGAACGTTTCTGACGGTTGATTAGACACACGTCTCTCCGTATTTAATGCCCCAAGCATGCGTCATCCCATGATTCAGCACAGCTTTTGCCGATTATCAAGGTAATCATGGCCATGAATTTAGCCGCCAAAACTTTTAGTTATACGTATCAACCTTCTCCCTTATATTTCATAATTTTTCAAGATTCCCTTATCTAACTTGTATCTTGATCTTCATCTTTCCTCTAATTCTCTTCAAACAAAACACCTTCTCCTTCTACCATACAATGGCTTCTTTCTCAAAGCGTACCGATTTTTCAAAGATCGAGAACAAGGCCGAGGACTCTACTCTTCCAACAGTGGGCTCCATCATCCCTAGAAGTCTTATTACCACAAAACACTTCAAAGAGAAATTCCCTACTGCTAACTCTCGTACATGGGCCGTCAGTAGGTATCCTTCTTCCATACGTCCTTCTAGCATTCCTACTGTGAAGGAAGACTGCCGCTGCCATGACTTGGATATTATTGCTCCTGATCTATCGGAGTGAGTCACCCTACCCAAGGAGGGTTTTACATATTTTTACACGTATCCCTTTACTTTGGGTGCGTTCTCTTTTAGCGGAGAGCTTGACTCCGTGATTGTGGAGTTTTACCTCAGTTACCCAGTGTGTTTGGCACAAGTAAGTCCTTTTTGTGGAGTACGGTTGCTTGCCTTCGGCGTTTTTGCCAGGAGACTGGAGAGGAGGTAACCTTAGCTCATATGATAAATCTCTGTTCTGCCAAAATCTTCTGCGGGGGAATGATAAACCTCTGCAAGCGTGGCCACCATGCTCTGTTGTCTAGCATGGATGATGACAACGACCGTAGGTGGATGGAATGGTTCGTTGCAGCTTCCTCCAACTACATTATTCGGGCAACAACTTCATCCTTTCTGGTCGCTTGGAACCGTACTCGTAATCTCTTTCTTTAATATTTCCTTTTATAAAATATTTTTCTATAGCCATATTGATCCTCCATACTTTGCCTATTTCATCAACTCGATGGAGCTCACCGGTGGTTGAAGGTTTGGATCGGTGGGTACACAAGATCGTTGACGTTACGATGCCCGAGACTCTCTTGTGGAAAGAAATGGCCCTTAAATACGGGTGGAAGGCCAAGAATTATGGTAATTCGAACTCACCTTGTTTTAATTTTTCATGTGAAGAACTTGATTGATCCCTTATAACTTGTTAATGAAATTAGGTCTACCCGCGGGCTTTGTTGATGTTCCTGAGGAAGATGTCTTGGCTGATCTTGCTGATGCAGCGAGGCTCCTTCAGGAGGTGCTTACTCGAACAGGTGTCTCTGGTCCTGCTTCGGAAGCAAATATTTCTTTACGGAGTCCCCGGCCGGAAGACAAACAACCAAAGAGAAGATGCTCCTCCACAGACGGGGAAAAGAATAAGAGGGCGAGGACCGATGCAACCGAGTCATCTCCGGTAGCGATGGTAACTGGCCCTCTTTCCAGACTGATCATAGACACTGTGTCGATCGACGATGATGAAAAAGCTAGTGATGAGGGAGTTTCTCTTACATAGAAGATGACGATCCTCATCATCTCAAGAGGATGCTCGACCTGTTGAGATAGTTACACCAACTGAGGACGATGCCTCGGCACTTTTGGGAGAGTTTGATTTGTTTGATAATGTCCACTCCCGTTTTCGAGCCCCAATTATTGTACCAAGTACTGCGGAGCTGAGTATCGGGTCCCCGTCGTCCTTGGTTGGCAAGCATCCAACAACCAGCACTGTATTTGATGCAGCTGTTTCTCACACTTTAACTCCATCAGCTTCATCTCCATCTTCACCAACACCAGCAACTGCTACATCACTTCCATCTTCATCCACTCTTCCACCAGCAATTGCTACATCATCTCCACTGGCCGCACCTGACCACGAAGAAGGTGTTTCTCTTCCACAGTCCCCAGTTTATGGGAACTAGGGGCAAAATTATGCTGCCCCTTCTGAAGATCCACAAAGGAGGAGGAATGTTACTCTTTCGGTCTCTACCGAATACAACTTGATATCTCGGTCGGTGGAGCTTTCTAATTATCTGAAGCCTTTGGCTTCAGAGAATGCCTGGAAAAAGATTCAGGCACTCTCATGAGAGTGTTTATTGAACAACGCCTCAGCGGTACGTTCCTTTTTTCATTTATTACTCCTTCTATTTTTGGGTATGAACATATCCTGAATTTTACCCTTATTAATTTGTAAGCCAACTTTCTTGCTTCGAGGGCCTTTAGAAGTTGATTCATGAAAAGGAAGAGATTACCTCCGCACGGGATCAGCTTTTGGCAGAGCAGGAGCCACATGTCGCTCTCCTTTCAGAATTGGAAGCCAAAGCTATTGAGGTTGTTGTATTGGAGGATCGTTTGTAGCAAAGTGAGCAAGAAGTGGTAACCCTTAGCCAATAAATTGGCCCGCTGAGGGTAAGATTTGATGAAGCGAGGGACAAATGGGCTGAAGCCCATAATGCCATTCTTGTTGCAACCTAACGGAATGCTGCCTTCGCTGAAAGAGTGACCAACTTAAAGGAAGCCTTGAACTCTAAAATTGAAGAGCTTGCTGCTACGGTGGAGAAACATGCCCAGCTGGAAGAGAAGGACAGGAAACCTATCGAGTATAATAGGCTTTTTAGTTTAACTATTTGTGACCTTGATGTTAGCCTCAAATCTGCTAGGTCTGCCCGGGAAAACCTTTCTGCCGAGGTAACCCAACTCAAATAAGAACTTAAGCGCCGAGCGACTTCCCTCGTTGTTGAGAAAACTTACGCTATGCACAGTATTAGGAGAAAAATATTGGAAGGGGTCAAAGCTGGTGTCATTGATTTTGATGCCAAAATTTCTAAGGCCCGTGAGCTTGAGTTAGCTGCTAAAAGTGGAATCCCAGCGAGGTCCGATGCACCTGGTCCTTCTGGTTCCAGTTCCGAGTTCTCGGGAACTAAAGAATAATCGGAGGATGATGATGCTGAAGGACAAACTGGTAAAACTGTTGAGCTATCGATGGGTCCATCTACTTCTCCCTGGGGCACGAACACTTTTCTTCCTCCTAGTTCCGGAGATACTGCAGTTTAGCTTTTCTTTTCTTTTTTTAATTCTTGTGCTTTTGTCGTATTGACGTGTTTTTGTAAATAAAAACATTTTTTGCTCATGTATTATTTGAGTCTTCCTTTCATTTGAATATTTATGCAAGTCTTTAATCTTTCCATTTTCTTCTTTTTGCTTAAGAGTTTTACGCAAGCATTTCTTTTTTGCGTCTTATTATGTGAAGCCTTGGGTGTATCTTCCCCGAAAGCATTTTTGGCTCTGGGCATCAGCCATTTTTCGTGATTGCTTTGATAAGTATTTGCGCAAGTTTACTTTCTGTGTCCTTGCGTGTACGGCTTCGGGTGTATCTTTCCCCGAAGGCATTTTGATTCCGGGCATAAATTCTTTCGGAACCTACCCATTAACGTGAGAGTTTTTATAAGAGAGGGCCCTCTTATGTTTACGGTTCTCTTGAAGAGGACGTCACTTGTTCATTACTGTACTAGCATTTAAAGTACTTGTTTAACTTTCAAATGACAAAGTTAATTCATTGTTCAGACAAGAAACAAGATAAACACAAAAGCATTTCATTTCATTTCATTTCTTCTATTTTCAAAAAGTACATAAGCATTTGTTATGCCGAAAAGAAATTGTCATTACTTGTGGCTAACTCGTACAACTTGTTTCTACGGGGCTGGCTGCGTAGTCCCTGGTCCCAATAATGCAATTATATTTCCAGTTTTTTATTTTCCGATCGACGTGGCAATCATTGTTGTCGTATCCTCATATCTTCCCCTAGTGTTCGAATGCAAAGAGCGCAAATTGGAACACTAGATGTCTTGTACCTTCGAAGATTCCTCTAATGCATTGCTAGATAATCCTTAACTTGGTAACAAACTTTACTTCCCCTTAGGAATTTCTGCTATTGAGCGAACGACTATCTAACAACCCTCTAGTAGTTTATGCTCATGAACGATCGGGTAACCTTTGTTCAATAGCAAACTTAACTTCCGGGTGGGAATTTGCCATAAAGCTAAAGATTATCTAACCATCCCCGAGAGGATCTTTGCTTGTGTACCTTTCTATTAAAGGTCTTATTGTTGTTGTCTTCGTAATATGCTTTCTGTTGATGCCTTGTTAAAAACCTTACCAGAAAACCTAATTGGGACAAAAACTTAACGAAGAGAAAAAGAGTGCAGCACATACTTCCTGATCGGATAATGTCCATCAACAATAGTATCTTTTGAGGTGTGCCACGTTCCAATTGTTGGGCAATTTTTCTCCATTTTGGTTTTCCAACCCGTATGAACCTTTCTCGATGATAGCTGAAACCTGGTAGGGGCCTTCCTATATTGAACCTAGCTTCCCCGTGTTGAGCTCCCGGATGTTTTGAGTTACTTTTCTTAGGACCAAGTCTCCTACTTTGAAATAACGGAGGTTGGCTCTTCGATTATAACGACACTCAATTCTCTACTTTTGATCTATCATTCTTACATGCGCCAAGTCCATGCGTTCATCGAGCAGTTCCAAGTTGACTAACATTGCTTCGTTGTTCGGTTCTTCATCTGCCTGGAAATATCTCAAGGTGGATTCCCTTACTTCCACCGGGATTAAAGCTTCTGCACCGTACACGAGGGGAAACGGGGTTTCCCTATGCTCGACTTGGACGTAGTTCGGTATGCCCATAGAACTTTGGGTAATTCCTCGGGCCAGTTACCCTTAGCCGCTTCCAACCATTTCTTGAGGTTTTGAATAATCACTTTTTTCGTTGACTCCGCTTGACCGTTTGCACTCGGATGATCGGGTGAAGATGTGATCCCCTTTATTTTTAAATGTTCGAGGAACTTTGTAACTTTTTTGCCTATACATTATGGCCCATTGTCGCATGCTATCTCTTTTGGTATTCCAAACCTGCAAATTATATTTTCCCACAAGAAATCCATCATTTCTCGTTCTCCGATCTTATGATAAGGACCTGGTTCCACCCATTTAGAATAATAGTCAGTCAAAATTAAAAGAAATCTTATAATTCCGGGAGCCGGTGGAAGTGGTCCGGCGATGTACATCCCCCATTTCATGAACGGCCACGGGGACAGAACCGAATGTAAGGGTTCTGCCGGTTGATGCACCAGTGGTGCATAGCGTTGACACTTATCATATTTTCGTATGAAGTATATGGCGTCTTGTTCCATGCGAGGCCAATAATATCCTGCCCTACCAACTTCAGCACTAAGGAATTTGCGCCCGAGTGGTTGCCACATATCCCTTCGTGAACCTCTATCAAGACATAGTTAGCTTCAGATGCCCCTAAGTATCGGGCTAGCGGGCCTTGAAATGATTTTCTATACAATTGACCTCTCTTGAAGCTATATCGCATTGCTTTGGCACGTAGTGCCCGGGATACTTTGGGGTCTTCAGGTAGTTTCCCGTGTTCGAGGTAATCGATGATTTTATTTATCCAGTCCCATACCAAATTAGTCGAATTTACCTCATAGTAACCATCTGTATCCAGGACTGAGTTCATCAGTTGTACTACCGTCCCGGACTCCGATCCCTTTATTTTAGTCTATGATACTAGGTTTGCCAATGCTTCTGCATTATCTTCCCTTGGGATATGAGTAATTGACCACTCCCAAAATCGCGCCAACAGAACCTGAACCTTTACCACGTATTGTTGCATGCGCTCCTCTTTTATTTCGAAGATCCCGTAGACCTGATTTACCACTAGCTGTGAGTCGCATTTGATTTCGATAGCCTCGGAGTCAAGTCTCCGGTCTAATTCGAGCCCTGCAATCAAAGCTTTATACTCTGCTTCATTGTTAGTTAAAGGGATTATTCTGATGGCTTGCCTTAGGGTTTTCCCCGAAGGTGTGATTAAGACTATACCTATCCCGAGCTCTTTTACATTGGAAGCCCCATCTGTAAATAAGTTCCAAACCCCTAATGTCTATTTTGACACCATTACTGACTCCTTGATTGCCAGAGGCAATAATCTCGGACTGAAATCGGCTACGAAGTCAGCCAAGACTTGCGACTTAATTGCAGTCCGTGGTTTATATTCTATGTTGAATTCACTTATTTCAACGGCCCATTTGGCCAATCTACCCGAGAGCTCAGATTTTTGGAGGATGTTCCGCAAAGGGAAAGTAGTCACCACGGCTATCGGGTGGCATTAGAAGTAGGGCCTCAGCTTCCGAGCGGTGACTACGAGAGCTAAGGCCAATTTCTCCTAATGTGGGTAGCGAGTTTCTGCTCCCGTTAAAATTTTACTAATATAATAAAATAGGGATTGCGTCCCTTCATTCCCTCGGACTAAAAGCACACTAACCGCAACTTCTGAGACCGCGAGATAAACTAGAAATGTTTCACCTTCTTTTGGTTTTGAAAGCAATTGAGGGCTTGACAAGTACTTCTTTAAATCCCTCAAAGCCTGCTAGAACTCCGGGGTCCATTCGTTGTTTTCTTTTGAGCAGTGCGAAGAAATAATGACACTTTTCTAATGACCGGGAAATGAACCTGCTTAAAGCTGCCAATCTCCCCGTAAGACTTTGGACTCCCTTCACATTTGATAGTTGGTCCGGGATGTCTTCTATGGCCTTGATCTTATCGGAATTTACCTCAATTCCTCTTTGTGATACCAGAAATCCCAAAAACTTACGAGAGGTGACCCCGAACACGCATTTCTCGGGATTAAGTTTCATATTATGCTTTCTTAGGATGTCGAAAGTTTCTTGCAGATGTTTAATATGATCACCTGCATTTAAAAACTTAACGAGCATATTGTTTATATAAACTTTCATAGTTTTTCCTATTTTATTTTCAAACATCTTGTTCACGAGCCGTTGATAAGTGGCTCCAGCGTTTTTCAACCCGATGGGCATCATATTATAGCGATATATACCGAAATTCGTTATAAACGAAGTCATTTCCTGATCCTCCGGGTTCATCTTAATTTGGTTGTACCAGGAATAAGTATCGAGGAAACATATTTACTCGTGCCCCGCCGTGGCATGAATCATTTTATCGATGTTTGGCAGTGGGAACAAGTCTTTCGGGCACGCCTTATTAAAATCTTTATAATCTACACACACATGCGAAACTTATTGTTCTTCTTAGGAACTACTACTACATTGGCTAGCCAGTCTGGATATCTTACCTCTCGGATCGAACCAATATTAAGTAAGCGGGTTACCTCTTCTTTGTCGAATTTATTCATGGTTACGACAATCAGGCGTTTCTTTTGTCTTATCGGAGGTATGTTAGGATCCAAGCTTAACTTGTGTATGTCTACCCCTTTCGGGATACCTGTCATATCCTCATGCGACCATGCAAAATAATCGATATTAGATTTACGGAATTTAATAAAGTCGGGTCTGAGTTCTGAGTGCAGTCCTGTTCCCAAGTGGAATTTTCTTTCTAGGAATTCTTTTAACAATGCCACTTGCTACAGCTCTTCTGCTCTAGACTTTGTTGCATCGGTCTCTTCTGGAACTTGGAAATATCTCGGCACCTGATAATATTCCGATGCCTCTGCCCCCGGGCTAACTTCATCTAGTTCGGGAGTAGGTGTCGGTCCCTGTAATTTCTATGTCACGTGTTCCTTTTCTTTGCTACTGGAGACCGAAATTACATTCATCTCCCTTTCCGCCAGTTGATCATCCCTTATCTGCTTAATTTCTTCGAGCATTGGAAACTTCAGCAATTGATGATATGTTGATGGTATAACTTTCATCTCGTACAACCATGACCTTCCCAGAATGATGTTGTATCTCATATCACCATATACCACTTCGAAAATAGTTGTTTTCATTACTCCTTCAGCATTTGTGAGTAATAAGATTTCTCCTCGGGTTGTCACACCTGCGAGGTTGAATCCGGCGAGGTGCTTTGTGGCCGAAATAATGATTCTGGTGAGTTTAACTTGCTCCAATACTCTCTATTGTATGATATTATCCAAACTTCCTGGATCCACTAGAACATATTTAATCTTAAAATCTAGCACATTTAAAGAAATTACCAGTGCGTAGTTGAATGGTAGTAGCAATCCGTCTTCGTCCTCTGTAAAAGTGATATCGTCTTTCCGAATCCTTTTGCTATGTATTATTGATACTTTCATCTTCTTTGTTGCTGAAAAGGTGACCCTATTAGTCTCGTTCCCTCAAAATATCATGTTGATTGTTTGACACGGGGGATTTGCTACTGCTTTCGAGGGTTCCGCGTTGTCCCGGTGACGATCATAATTATTCTTAGCTCGATCATTCAAGAATTTTCTGAGGTGACCATTCTTCAATAATGTTGCCACTTCTTCCCGGAGGTGTCGACAGTCCCATGTCTGTTAGCCATTCATCTCGTGGTATTCACATCACAAGTTGGGATCCCTATAGTTGGGATGATATCTCATCGATTTCGGGAACCATGCTTCTTTGATGTTTCTCATGACCGACACCAACTCCACTATACTGACGTTGAAGTTGTATTCCAATAATTTGGGGTAAGAAGGATCCCGTGACCCTAATGCTTCTTTATCCTGCAGTGATCGATTGTTCCGACCGCGATCAGTCCTTCTGTCAATGGTGAACCTGTCCGCTATCTGGAAACCTATGTTGCGGCCTTCGGTCCGTTCGTAGGGAAAAACCGAACCCCTCGAAGTCCGTATGTCTGCGTCATAATCATCCTTTTTATTTTTCTCTATTCGTTTCTCGACCTTTGGTCGACGACGGAAAACCAACCCGATCATATTCGATCCTTATTTTTGATTCGTACCGGTTGTGGACATCTACCTAGGTTGTTGCTTGAAACTCGAGTAGGCTTTCCTTCATTTTCTGGGAAGCATATGAACTCCTCTGATTCAATCCCTTGGTGAATGCTTCAGTCGCCCATTCATCCGGGACTGCATGGAGAAATATTCTCTCCTTCTGGGATCGGTTAACGAACTCTCGTAGAAGCTCAGACTCTCCTTGTACAATCCTAAATATGTCATCCTTTCGGGCCTATACTTTTCTAGCCCCGACATGAGACTTGATCAAAGAATCCGCGTGCATTTCAAATAAGTCTATGGAATGCTCGGATAACAACGAATACCACGTCAAGGCTCCCCTCGTGAGAGTTTCTCCAAATGTTTTTAGTAACACAGATTCATTTTTGTGAGGAGCTAAATCATTTCCCTTTACCGTTGTTATGTAGGTGGTAATATGCTCTTGGGGGTCTACATTTCTGTCATACGTTGGTACTTCAGGCATTTTGAACTCTAGTGCCGCACTTGGCTTGTATGGCAATTGAGTATACTTTTTCGAGTTCGGACCTTTCAGAACTGGTGGCGCGCCCGGATATGGTCCATGTGGGCGTTCACTTCCCTCATAAACCGTAAAAGTTCATTCTTGAAAGGATCATTCTCGTTATTGAGTCCAGATCCTCCCCCTCCCTCATCGGAGCCAATTTCACCCCTAGGAGTATTGTTGTCGACCTTGTGCGTTGTTTGATTCGCGGGAGCCCCGAGAGGAATCAGATCTCGTCTGTTTGCATTATTTGAAGCTCTCGACAGCGCCTGCTTCAACTCCGTCATAACTTATCCTATCGCGTGAGGTGTCCTAGAATGATCGTCTGTTTCTCTTGCACGACCCATACCGCATCAACGACATATTCCTCATCAGTATCATCGGGAGTTGTCTCCCTAATATGTCGAGGATATTGTTTGTCATTCACCGGTGTAGCGTCATTCCCCTCATTGTAGGTGTCACTGATTGAGTCTTCGAAATGAGGCTGATCCCCTCGAATCTCGGGGTTGTGCATGTTGTTAACAGTGTTATATGCCATTTCTTATGATTTTTTCTAAGACAAAGTAATCAAAACATGTTAGTAAAAAAGTCAAGGATCAATTTAATTACACGGCTGTCTAGGCCTCACGATGGGTGCCAAACTATTTACCTGTAAAATGGTACAATTGAATTTATACGTGGTTTCTAGAAAAAAATTAATTTGATCCTGAAATAATAAAATAATCGAAGAATTATGCAATACTTAGCCTTAGGATGTAGACGAAACAACATAAGCAACAGTTCCGGGAACAGGGTTTCCGGGCACAACAACAACAAAATCAAAAAGTAAGAAGATAAAATGGTATTAAGTTTTGTATAGAATGTAGCGTAAGTTTTTCAGAAAATCCGTATCTTTTGCAGTGATAATTGAGCTCACTATTTATAGCTATGTCTAGGGAAGGAGGTCCTAGGATCGTGCACTTCTTTAATGTCAATTATGAGGGACATTGATGAAGATAAAATGGTGAACATAAATATCAAATTCTCGCTAACGGGTATTTGTTCTTAATGCCATGGAATATTCTCTATTAAATGCTACCGGGCGAAGATCATTTATCACATCTTTATGAATGTAATTCTTTCCGGTGACAAATGAAACAGTTGCCTTCGGTCTTTGGCCAACCCTTGTCTTGGGTTCCACGTGTCCCTTTTTTGGACGGCCACGTGTCATAGCATATTTTACCCTAGATTATATTGAAAATGAAAATAGAGTACTGCATCAAAATTCTCATATGAAGATTCATCAAACTAAATCAAATGCTATCTCTACAATCTCCCTTTCTCGTGATTAGGTACGCTGCTAGTAGGAGAAGAAAAAAGGGTTTTGCAGTATAGGAATTGAAAGTATATTGTTGTCCAAAAAGTAATTGTTGCCCCCTTTTTTACTATACTTTCAAACTAAATTCTAGTGAGGTACAATGCTCATTGGCCCCTTTTTTGTGTCTCTGTTCTTGAGGATTTACTTTGTTGAAGCCTGAAAATTTCAAGATTACTATGGTAATCTGAATTTTACCTAAAATAGTGAGAGTAAGGAGATGAAGCAAGATAGAAATGTTTTTATGAAAATTGAAGAGTTTTATATATGAATTGGGGTTTAAGATTATTCTCGGAAAGGAAGAAAGAGAGCAAAACGGTGGAGGTGACTCTCTGATTTTTTGCGTGTTTCTCGGTGATAAGGGTCGCCGACAGCATAGGAAGATGGGGATGGATTTGAAATATTTTTAAAAAGTAATATTTTAAATAAATAAATATATTGCATTAATTTATCTCATGTGGACATGATATTTTCTCCATGTTAGGGCGAGTGACCAACACGTAATGCCGGAGGGGTTTAGAACACATATTTTGACTGAGTTCATGTGTTTGGATGAAACTATATTAAGTACAGGGACCGAGATAATATACACGAACAAGTATAGGTGTCTATCAAGTTATTCTGCCTTTAATTACTGCTGATGTGAACTTTGTTTGGCTATGATCATTGATTATACTGCTGTAGTTTTAGTTAATGTAGTACTAAATGGAAATAAGTTAAATAATCTTCATATAAGTTTAGTCAATAAGTGAAGTGATGTCAAATCTGTGAATTAGGGTGCATAATCCTCATATTGGTCGACCTCAAGTTGATTTAGTGGTACTCGACAGATTGTTTAAGAACAAGTAACGAAATGTTATTATGAAAGTTTATAGCATGTTTGAGTTGAATTAAGGATATGGGGATCAGTTTACGGCAGTTTGATTATACCAATTTAATTATATAATGATGGCAATTGAAGCAGGTAAAGCAATAGTTTGGCAGATTGAATGAGATTTCAGGGATTGGCTTTATGAAAGAGGATCCAAGCTAAATGGCGGCAGCCATGATAAATATTTAGATAAATTCATTCGTGTATTTGGTTGTTCATTTTATTCAGTTATGTAAACTTAATTAACAGTCAATTTTTGTAATCTCAAACTCAATTATGTTAAGTGTTTGGGCATCTGTTGACTGAGTACGTTAAATGGTAGTGATGACTATTACTGTAGTTACTAGAGATAATTATTGACGTAATAATTTGCTTTCAAGGCTCTAAAATTTATTAATTACATGTGGATTGTTTAATTGTACTTGTTTAGGCTAATGGGCCTCTATATCTTTGATATTATTGAGCCCAATAATTGGCTCAGCTGAATTTGTGCATGAACTAAGGGGACAAATTAAAAAATAGTCAGATTTACAAATGGTAATTGAAAAATAGCCACAGTTTCAAAAGTAATAGAAATTTAGCCACTTTTCCTGTAAAGATAAATCTGAACGAAAAAACTGTTCAAAATCAGGAAAATATTCCAGCATAATATACTGGAGTTCCAATATAATGTGCCGAAACTCCAGTATAATATACTGGAGTTCCAGTATAATATACTGGATATACTGGAGTTCCAGTCTAATACATTGGAACTACTCCAGCATAATATACTGGAGTTCCAGTATAATATACTGGATATACTGGAGTTCCAGTCTAATACATTGGAACTACTCCAGCATAATATACTGGAGTTCCAATATAATGTGCCGAAACTCCAGTATAATATACTGGAGTTCCAGTATAATATACTGGATATACTGGAGTTCCAGTCTAATACATTGGAACTACTCCAGCATAATATACTGGAGTTCCAGTATAATATACCGGTCCAGCATAATATGCTGGAAGTTCATACACAAGTGCTCCAATCTCCAGTATATTATGCTGGAACTTTCCGCGTGTTGGAGTTCTTGCATAATATACTGGAAGTTCATACACAGGAGCACCAATCTCCAGTATATTATGCTGGACCGGTCCGTGTTACAGCAAAATAGTGACTATTTTTTAATGACTTTGCAAACGCTAGCTATTTTTGAATTACCAGTCCGAAAACTGGCAAGCCCGTGCTATTTTTACTGAACTAAGAGTTCACGTGGACTCTGAAATTAGCATTAGACCGACCCAAAATGTGGAGGCCTATAATTGTTTACATTCTCGAGAGGCTGACATTCCAAAAGGACTGAGGAGTCCTGGGCTTTATTCCATGCTCGCATATGCTAGGTCGTCTTGACATGGGCTTTTAATCACATACCGTTTATAACTCCACTAATAAATTATTAAGTAGACATAAATAAAACACGAGTCCGCCTAGGGAGTACGTTCGCAATAATGAAACTCAAAAAAATTGACGGGGGTTCACACAAGCGATGGAACATGTGGCTTAATTCGACGCAAAGCGAAGAACCTTACCAGGGCTTGACATGCCGCGAATCCTCTTGAAAGAGAGAGGTGCCTTCGGGAAGTGAATCTTTAGTTACAATTAGTACATCCCACAACATTCCTCTTTTAAAATTCAAAAACAAAATCTAGTTTACTTGTGAAGTTTATTCTTTCAGATGCTACAACACTTAGCTTCAAAATTTTAATGCTCCAAAGGATCGCATGCATCAATATATATAAAACTCCACAACTCTTGAACCCTCACAAGCAACTACAAATCTTAGGAAGATAATTAACTTATGAACATCCGTAGTTTCTCTAGGCACGTTTAACTAATAAATCGTTATAGTTGTGGGTACGATTCCCGTGGTATAACCGTGACACTTAAATTCCAACCCCGAGTGCATGTACGCGCGATTTGATTTTACAACTTTAAATAATAATAAAATAAACATATTGTAAATTGCGGGTATATTTTATGTGGGGCGATTTGCAATGTGTATAAAATAACAAGTGTGCGACATCGTAACTTATTTTAAAATAACTCCATAAATAATCAAAATGTCTTAAAATATACAAATTAAAGTTGTAGGAAAGAATGCACATAGGTTTGAAAACATGTAATAATCAAATAATTAAGCTAAGTGTAATTGTAAAGCGATCGTGCTAAAATTACGGAATTCGAGAGTGCCTCACACCTTCTTCCGGGTTAGTAGAATTCCTTATCCGTTCTTCTATATTTCGCAGACTTAAGCAGAGTCATACTTTCCTTGAATTGGAATTTAAAAATAAACCGGTGACTTGGGATACCTTAATAATTTATTTCAAGTGGCGACCCTTTTAAAATAAATAAAATCAATCCATTTCCAAATAATGTCACTTAAAGTGGAAAAATAATTTTCCCCAAAAATGAGGTGTGACACTTGTACTCGTTGTTTAGATGAGTTTTTTCAAATGCTATGAGGTCTCCTTGCAATTCATCATACGAGATTTTGTCAAGATCTTGACATTCTAAGGCAATAACCTTAGGTTAACATGTGGTGGGGAGGCTCCTAAGCATTTTCCTAACTTGTTCTCCATTTTGCAGTGGTCTCCAAATGATTTTGCTAAATCTCGGGAGCATCTCTTCAACTGACTCGCCTTCCTTCATTTGAAATAATTCACAGTCATGAATCAGAAGATTAATTCTTGTCTCTTTGACTTTGTTTGTTCCTCCATATGTGACTTTTAGTTTGTCCCACATTTCTTTTCCAGTTTTATAACTTGATATCTTCTCATACTCTTCTCCACTTATGGCATTGTAGAGGAGATTCTTTTGCCTGGGCATTCACTTGAACAACAACAACTTGTTCATTAGTATACTCGTCTAAATCAGGAGGATCAGACGATAGGAAGATCTCCCTTTTATATCTCCCTTCAGGAGCTTTATCCTTCAGCAGCTTTATCTTTCTTTGCTGAAATAGGAAGATCTCCCTTTTTTATCACGCGCCAGACTTTAATGTCATATGCTTTTGTGTAGGTTTTCATACACACGTTCCAGTGTGAAAAGTGTTGACCATTAAAGTAGGGTGGTCTTGTTTGAGAGGTTCTTTCTTGAAAGAGTGCTCCAATAACTTGTTTGATGCCATGATCTTTTACTCACTTGCGATTATGCAATATTGTGTGAGACCTTACTATAATACCATTTAAAACACAAGAGGGGAATGGTGAATTGTGCCAAATTAAAACTTAGTTGACTAATGTGAGTACTATTCGACTCCTTTTCTCGTAAGGCTTAGGATAAGGCAGAATATAAAATGCAGAAATGAAAATTAGTAAAGACTCGAAGTTTTTATACTGGTTTGAGTACCATTATAGTACCTACATCCAGTTCCCTTGGGTCACTAGGGTATTCTTAGATCTTCAATATGTGAACTGTTTCAATAATCGTGGTTTTCTTTTAATCACCACCTACAAAATACAGTTTGAATGGTTCTCAATTCTTGAAACAACTTCTTGATTGTTTTCTATCTCTTCCTATCTTTTGTGACACTAATAAACTCAAGAAGCCAGTATTTGTACTAAGAACTAGAAAGATGTAGAAACTTATATGTTGAGTTGCGTAATTGTCACGACCTGGAATCCCAAGCTTGAAAATAAATGGAGAGGTCATTCATTTATAGCAGAAAAAACGTGATGGCGCCTAACATCCACATGCTAGGCAAGCCGACGTGAGATAGTCAAATAGCTAAATTTTAACATTTTAAACAAATTGATGATGAATAACGAGAGATAAGAACCCAATATAATACAATACCAACATAAGTCATGCAATAATATCTACTCCCAAAAATTCGGAGTCATGAGTACACGAGCAACTAGAAGTTCTACAAACATAGTCTGAAATAAATATAACTGTTTCGAAGGAAATGAACAATAAAAGAGGGAAGAGAAACGAGACTTCAGGTCTGCAGACGCCAGCAGATCTACCTTAAGTCTATGAATGCAATGATCCAAGTTGACTCACCTCACGCACCACCGGGACCAATACTAGAATCTGCACAAGAAGTACAGAAGTGCAGTATGAGTACAACCGACCTAATGTGCTCCGTAAGTGTCGAGCCCAACCTCAACAAGGTAGTGACGAGGCTATGACAGGACACCTACATAAATAAATCTGTACAAGTATATATATACAAAACAGTACCAAAAATAAAGATTAACAACGTACAAATCGGGAGGGGACATGCGAAAGAGGAAGGATACGATAACTACGGCAGGAATGACATCACGTAATAGACAAATAAATCATCAACAATAAAGACAGATAAGCCAATGATATAAAAATGACACAGCATCACCCTTCGTACTTTTACTCCTATCCTTACCATGAAATAATAACATAAGTAAAAATGAAATGACATGGCTTCACCCTTCGTGCTTTTATTCTCGATCTCACCATGTAACAATGAATAAATGAGAAGAATGGCGTGGCATCACCCTTTGTACTTTTACTCTCTTCCTCGCCATAATATAATGAATAAATGATATAAATGGCATGGCATCGCCCTTTGTGTTTTAACTCTCTTCCTCACTATGTATTAATCAATAAATGAGAAAATTCAATGGCATGACATCACCCTTCGTGCTTTAATACTCACCCTTACCATGTAATGAAGATAATATAAATTCAAAAAAATCAATAATGCGGAGAATGTATTTAATGTCAAAATTACGGAAGAAATGATCAAATAAGTAATAATCTAACCTAAATACTCAACAACTACTAAATAAGCAATAATTACAGAAGAAATGATCAAATAAGTAATAATCAAACCTAAGCATGGATATTATAATTAAAAAGACAATAAATCACAAGGAAACAAGTTCCACCAGATTCTTTAATCCAACAACAACGCATAAGTACTCGTCACCTCACATATACGTTGTACCCACACATTAAACACGTAGAAAATAGGCAAACAAGTCCTAATCCCTGAAGTCAAGGTTAACTGCTACACTTACCTCGCTCCACAATCAAATCAAAGCTTAACCGGGGTATTTCCTATAAAATTCACCTCCAAACCAATCGAATCTAACCAAATATCGTTCAAACAGTTCAAAATAAGCTTTAAAAACTACCTATGAGTGAAAAAGATTCAATCTCTAATGGATTTCGGAAAAGGTCAACAAAAGTCAACCCCAGATCCGCTTGGTCAAAATCCGATATTCGAACCAAAACCCAATCACCCATTCATCCCCGAGCCCGATTATGTTATTAGTTTTGAAATCCGACCTCAATTTGAGGTATAAATCTCAATTTCACTAAAATTCTAATTCTACCCAAATCCCTAATTTTCTACTATGAAAGAGCATAGATTAAGGTTAGAAATCGATGGGTGTTGATGGAAATGGAATAAAACGAGTTAAAGTACACTAACCTACGACGTGGAGATGGAATTTCTCTTCAAAATCGCCTCTAGGCTGAGCTCTAATGTGAAAATGGTGAAAATGGGTGAAATCCCGATTTTTAGATATTTTAAAGTCTGGGCGTCAGGTTTACTTTGCGTTCGCGAAGAGCACTGCCTAATTGGCCTTCGCGATCATGATCAACCCTCCGCGTTCATGAAGCACCTAATGCGTTCACGATGAGCACTACCTAATTGGCCATCGTGATCACGATCAACCCTTCGTGTTCGCGTAGGCTTATCCCCCCTTGCCTTCGCGTTAGCAAGCCTAGAATCGCGTTCGTGTAGAGTAAAGTTTCAATCCCCAGTCCCCCCTCCTAACACTATGCGTTTGCGAAGGACAGGTTGCGTTTGCGGAGGGTAGACACCCCCCTACTCCGCCTTCGTGTTCGCGGAGAGTAAATTCCTTCCCCAACCCAGTTCCCCTTCGCGATCATGAAGCACAAAATCTCAGGCATCAGATATCAGCAAAACCAACATTCTTCTAAGTTCAAAAATCACTCCCTAGCCTATCCGAAACTCACCCGAGCCCCCCGGGCTCCAAACCAAACATGCACACAAGTGTAATAATATCCTACGAACTCACTCGCACGATCAAAATAACACTTAGAACTATGAATCAAACGTCAAAATGAATGATATTTTCAAAGAAACTGAAGAACATATAATTTTACAACTGGACATCTCAATCACGTCAAATTAACTCCGTTTTGCACCAAATTTTGCAGACAAATCATAAATACCAAAATGAACCTATACCAAGTTCCAAAATCATAATTCAAACCCGGTAGCAACAAAGTCAACCTATGGTCAAACTTAAGAATTGTTTTAAGCCTTTAAATTACTAATTTTTAACAATTTATGTTAAATCAAGTTAGGGACTTTCGAATTCGATTCCGGGCATACGCCCAAGTCCCAAATCACGATACGAACCCACCGGGACAGTCAAAATACTTATCCAGGTCCGTTTACACAAAATGTTAATTGTAGTCAACTCAATTCATTTTTAAGGCTAAATTTTATATTTTCATCAATTTTTCACAAAAAAAGTTTTCGGAAAAAGACACGGACTGCACACTCAAATTGAGGAAGGCTAAACGAAGCTATTCGAGGTTTCAAAACACAAAAATGAAAGCTAAAACTGAAAATGACCTATCGGGTCATCACATTCTCCACCTCTAAAACAAACGTTCATCCTCGAACGGACATAGAAAGGTACCTAGACTGGTGAAAAGGTGTGGATATCTACTCCGCATGTCCGACTCGGCCTCCCATGTGGCTGCCTCGATCGGCTGACCTCTCCACTGCAATCAAATTGAAGGATAACTCTTAGACCTCAAGTGCCGGACATGCCGCGCTAGAATGGCCACCGGCTACTCCTCATAAGTCAAATCCTTTTTCAATTGGACTGAATTGAAATCTAACACATGGGATGGATCACCGTGATACTTCCGAAGCATGGACACATGGAACACTGGATGGACTGCTGATAAACTATGTGGCAATGCCAGCCTATAGGCCACCTCACCCACTCTCTCAAGAATCTCAAAGGGTCCTATATACCTATGGCTCTACTTGCCATTCTTTTCGAACCTCATCACTCCCTTCATGGGTGAAACTCGGAGCAATACCCTCTCTCCAACCATGAATGCAAAATCACGAACTCTACGGTCGACATAAGTCTTCTGCCTAGACTGATATGTGCAAATTCGATCCTGAATAATCTTGACCTTTTCCAAGGCATGTTGTACCAAATCGGTACCCAATAACCGAGCCTTTCCCGGCTAGAACTATCCAATTGGCGAACGGCACCACCTTCCGTACAATGCCTCATAGGGAGCCATCTGAATTCTCGACTGGTAGTTGTTATTGTAGGCAAGCTCCTCAAGCAGCAAGAACTGATCCCAAGAACTCCCAAAATCCATAACGCAAACGCGAAACATATCCTCCAATATCTGAATAGTGCGCTCGGACTATCCGTCCATCTGGGGGTGGAATGATACACTTAAATCAACCCGCGTGCTTAACTCACATTGTACGACCCTCCAGAAGTACGAGGTGAACTGTGTACCTCGATCAAAAATGATGGACACAGGCACACCGTGAAGATGGACAATCTTGCGGATGTAGATCTCAGCTAATTGCTCTGAAGAATAGGTAACTGCCACTGAAATAAAATGTGCTGACTTGGTCAACCTGTCCATAATGACCCATATCGCGTCGAACTTCCTCTGAGTCTGTGAGAGCCCAACAACAAAATCCATAGTAATATGCTCCCACTTCCACTCAGGAATCTCTAGCCTCTGAAGCAAACCATCAGGCCTCTGATGTTTGTACTTTACTTGCTGGCAATTCAGACACCGAGCTATATATGTAAATATATCCTTCTTCATTCTCCTCCACCAATAATGTTGTCGCAACTCTAGATACATCCTGGCGGCACCCGGATGAATAGAATATCGGGAATTGTGGTATTTCTCAAGAATAAACTCACGAAGACCATCCACATTGGGCACATACATACGACCTTACATCCGCAAAACCATATGATCCAAAACAGTAACCTGTTTGTCACCTCTGTGCGACAACCAAATGGGGGTGGTCATACTGACGCTCATACAAAGAAGACCGAGATATCGTGCAAGCTAGAACACGACTGGGCTCCGAAACATCTAACCTTATGTACTGGTTGGCCAAAGCCTGAAAGTCTGATGTTAACGGCATCTCCCAAACTGGAATATACGCAAGGCTACCCATACTCACAGCCTTTCTACTCAAGGCATCGGCCACCATATTGTCCTTCCTGGATGATACAAAATGGTGATATCATAGTCTTTTAACAGCTCCAACTACTTCCTCTACCTCAAGTTGAGATCCTTTTGCTTGAACAAAAACTGTAGACTCCGATGATCCTTGAATACCTCACATGACACGCCGTAAAGATAGTGCCTCCAAATCTTTAGAGCATGAAAAATGGCTGCAAACTTTAAGTCACAAATAGGGTAATTCTTCTCAAGAATCTTCAACTACCGCGATGCGTATGCAATTACCCTGTCGTCTTGCATCAATAATGCACCGAGCCCAATACGAGATGCATCAAAATACACCGTGTAAGATCTTGAACCTGTGGGCAACACTAACATTGGTGTCGTAGTCAAAGCAGTCTTGAGCTTCTGAAAGCTCAACATACACTCATCGAACCACCTGAACGGAGCACCCTTCTGCGTCAATCTAGTCAATGGGGTTGCGATGGATGAAAACTCCTCCACAAACATGCGATAATACCTCGCCAAACCCAGGAAACTCTGAATCGCTATAGCTGAAGTAGGTCTAGTCTAGTTCTGAACTGGCTTAATCTTCTTAGGATCCACCTTTATGACCTTGGCCGATACAACATGCCCCAAAAAAGGCGACCGAGTCTAGCCAAAACTCACACTTTAAAACCTTGGCATATAACTAACTATCCCTCATAGTTTGAAGTACAATACGAAGATGCTGCTCATGCTCCTATCAACTGCGGGAGTAGATCAAGATAACATCAATGAATAAGATCACAAAAGAATCCAAATAGGGCTTGAACACCCGGTTCATCAAATCCATAATTGCCGATAGGGCATTTGTCAACCCAAAGGATATCACTAGGAACTCATAATGCCCACACTGAGTCCAAAAAGCCATCTTAGGGATATTCGACACCCTAATCTTCAACTGTTGGTAGCCACACCTCAAATCAATCTTCGAAAACACTTTGGCACATTGAAGCTGATCAAATAAGTCATCAATCCTCGGTAACAGATACGTGTTCTCGATAGTTACTTTGTTCAACTGCCGATAGTCTATACACATCCTCATCGAGCATCTTTCTTCTTCACAGACAACACATGCGCACCCCAAAGCAAAACACTAGGTCTAATGAATCCCTTATCAAGCAAATCTTTCAACTGCTCCTTCAATTCCTTCAACTCCGGCGGGGCCATACAATATGGTGAAATAGAAATGGGCTGAGTGCCCAAAGCCAAATCAATACAGAAGTCAATATCCCTGTCGGGTGGCATCCCCGACATATCTGCAGGAAAAACCTCTGGAATCTCATGTACAACTGGTACTGAATTCATGGAAGGGACCTCCGCACTCGAACCACGAACATAGGCCAAATAAGCTAGACATCCCTTCTCGACCATGTGCTGAGCCTTCACATAAGAAATAACCCTGCTGGTAGAATAGCCAAGAGTCCCTCTCCACTCTAATCGAGGCAATCCCGGCATGGCTAAGGTTACCGTCTTAGTGTGACAATCCAATATAGCATGATAAGGTGTTAACCAATCCATGCCCAAAAAAACATTAAAGTCTACCATATCAAGAAGTAGGAGATCTACACTAGTCTCAAGACTCCCAATAATAATCACACACGAGCGATAGAAATGATCTACAACAATATAACCTCCCACAGGTGTGGACACATACATAGGATCACTCAAAGAATCTTGAGGCACAACCAGATATGAAGCAAGATAGGACGTCATGTAGGAATAAGTAGAGCGTGGATCAAATAAAACTGACCCTGGAACTAGCCCTGTCGACCTAGTAACCACTCTGATAACTTTGTATAGGAGGTTCACTAATAGGAGCTGGTGGTGCACTGTAGGCTAGCTACTCAGGATGAGACACATAAGGACCCCGACTGCCCAAAGCATCGTGGGATGCCTTAAGCGCTGGTTGAAAAGGCCTGGGAGGATGGCCTCTACAAAACGTACCCCTACCTCCAGACTAGGCTCCACTGAAACCACCAAAATGACGAGGCTTATTATCAAACACAGGCCCCCTCTCTTGACCACGAACCATCTTGATCCGTCTGAAAATATCTACGGCCCTCTGAAATGAAATATCATCTCCGGTCTCCTTGGCCATTTGTAGCCTAATAGTGAAAGTAATCTCCCTCTCAGTACAGAGCAAGATAATAGCATGGCGAGCTAGGTCCACAAATAGAGTCTCGTACTAGGTAACAGTCATACTACCCTGTTGAAGACGCTCAAACTACCTGCGATAATCCTCTCTCAGAGTGACATAAATGAATTTCTCTAGAAATAGTTGTGAGAACTGATCCCAGGTAAGTGCAGGCGAACCAGCTGGTCTAGTCAACATATAATCTCTCCACCATCTCTTCGCGAAACCAATCATATGAAACACTACAAAGTCAACCCCATTGGTCTCAACTATACCCATATTTCGCAACACCTCATGGGAGCGGTCTAGATAATCATGTGGGTCCTCGGAAGGTGCACCACTGAAATGAATAAGGAAAAGCTTGGTAAACTTGTCCAATCTCAACAAAGACTCAGAAGACATAGCGAGCCTATCACCGGTCTATGCCGCAATAACCGGTTGAACCACCCCAATTGGCGGGGCTACTGGAGTCTGATATTGGGGAGCCGCCTACTCCAGGGTGTGAGTAGAGGGAGTCTATGCTCCTCCCCCAGCTCGAGAGACGTATGGGGCCACCAGGAATATACCGGCCTGGGCCACACTCTACATAAGGCCTACCAAACGGACTAGAGCATCCTAAAGCACTAGAGTGGCTATGAACCCCCCGGGACCCGAGCTGGTCTGACCGGTACGGTTTGAGCTAGAACCTCCTCCTCGTTATCAATCTGAGGCTCCACTGCGGGTGCTGCTGCTCGAGCCCTAGGCTGA
The DNA here is from genome assembly GCA_000715115.1 of Nicotiana otophora. Classification (NCBI taxonomy): domain Eukaryota; kingdom Viridiplantae; phylum Streptophyta; class Magnoliopsida; order Solanales; family Solanaceae; genus Nicotiana; species Nicotiana otophora. Next base: position 311,179 of record AWOL01S0000371.1, read on the forward strand.
GCTCTGTCTCTGCCTCGGCCTCTGGCTTGGCCTCTGCCCTTGGTAGTTGCTTCCACAGGGGGTTGTGGCTCCTATCCGGCTGTAGATGTTGTGTGTGTTCTCGTCATCTACGAGAGAACAAGAATAGAATGGTTCAATCATCAATGATAGGAACAAAATCACACGATAGAGAAAAAAAGAAATGAAATTTTTTCCTAACTTCACAGCCTCTAGAAGATAAGTACAGATGTCTCTGTACCGATCCTCCAGACTCTACTAAGCCTTATCGTGACTCGTGAGACCTAAGCAACCTAGTGCTCTGATATATACTTGTCACGATCCGAAATTCCAAAATCGGGGTCGTGATGACACCTAACATCCACTTGCTAGGCAAGCCGATGTGAGATAGTTAAATATCCAAATTTTAACAGTTTAAACAAAATGATGATAAATAATGAGAGATAGGAACCCAATATAATACAATACCAACATAAGTCATGTAATAATATCTACTCCCAAAGATCCTGAGTCACGAGTACACGAGCAACTAGAAGTTCTACAAATATAATTTGGAATAAATACAACTGTTTCGAAGGAAATGAACAGTAAAAGAGGGAAGAGGGAAGAGGAAGAGGACTTCAAAGAATGCGGACACAAGTAGATCTACCTCAAGTCTCTGAATGCAATGATCCGAGCTGACACCTCACCCACCACTGGGACCAATACCAGAATATGCACAAAAAGTGCAGAAGTGTAGTATGAGTACAACCGACCCAATGTACTTCGTAAGTATTGAGCCTAATCTCGACGAGGTAGTGACGAGGCTATGACAAGACACCTACGTAAATAAAACTTTATGAGGTAGTAACAAAAACAAAGATTAACAACGTACAAACCGGGAGGGGACATGCGAAAGGGGAAGGATACGATAACTACGACAGGAATGATATCACGTAATAGCCAAATAAATCATCAACCAATGAAGACAGATAAGATAATGATATAAAAGTGGTATGGCATCACCCTTCGTGCTTTTACTCTTATCCTTACCATGAAATGATGACATAAGTAAAAATAAAATGGCACTGCATCACCCTTCGTACTCTTACTCTAAAACTAAAATAGCACGGCATCACCCTTCGTGCTCTTACTCTCGATCTCACCATGTAACAATGAATAAATGAGATGAATGGCACGACATCACCCTTCGTGATTTTTCTCTTTTCCTTGCCATAATATAATGAATAAATGATATAAATGGCACGGCATCACCCTTCGTGCTTTAACTCTCTTCCTCACTATGTATTAATCAATAAATGAGACAAATGTAATGGCACGACATCACCCTTCGTACTTTAACACTCTTCCTTACCATGTAATGAAGATAATATAAATTCGGGAAATAAATAATGCGGAGAATGTAGTTAACGTCAAATATGATGCCAAGATACCAAACTTCAACTTTCAAAATATTCAACAATATAAGCAATAATTATGAAAAAATGATCAAATAAGTAATAATCTAACCTAAGCATGGATATCATAATTAAAAAGGCAATAAATCACAAGAAAACAAGTTCCACCTGCATGCTTTAACCCAACAACAACGCATAAGTACTTGTCGCCTTGCATAAACATTGTACCCACATACTAAACACGTAGCAAATAGGCAAACAAGTCCTAATCCCTGAAGTCAAGGTTACCTGCGACCCTTACCTCGCTCCGCAATCAAATCAAAGCTCAACCGGGGCCTTTCCTCTCAAATTCGCCTCAAAACCAATCGAATCTAACCAAATATCCTTCAAACAATTCAAAATAAGATTTAGAAACTACCCATGAGTGAAAAATATTCAATCTTTAATGATTTCGAAAAACGTTAACATAGGTCAACCCCGGACTTGCTTGGTCAAAATCTGAGATTCGGACCAAAATCTAATCACCCATTCTCCCCCAAGCCCGATTATGTAGTTAGTTTTGAAATCTGACCTCAATTTGAGGTCTAAATCTCAATTTTATAAGAACCTCCAATTCTATCCAAATCCATAATTTTCTACCATGAAAGAGCATAGATTAAGGTTAGAAATCAATGGGTGTTGATGGAAATGGAAGAAAATGAGTTAAAGTACACTAACCTATGAAGTAGGGATGAAAGTTTTCTTCAAAATCGCCTCTGGGCTCGCGTTCGCGTAGAGTAAAAGTTCAATCCCCAGTCCCCCCTCCTAACACAACGCGTTCGCGAAGGACATGTCGCGTTCGCAAAGGGTAGATCCCCCC
>AWOL01S0000371.1:341021-366105 GCA_000715115.1 Nicotiana otophora
CCCCCTTGTGTGGAATTGAAGTATAAAACATCAATTGGTATCAGAGCGGATTATTCTTGAAGAGGTTAACACCTTAGGAGAAGATCAAAATGAGTGCACCACCTAGAAACTGGGAAGGGCAATCCACCGTAAGGCCACCACTCTTCAACGGCCAGTACTACTCTTGGTGGAAAAACAAGATGAGAGATCACATTATAGGAGAGAACTATGAGCTATGGGACATTGTCACCTATGGTCCACTGGCTACCTTGAAGATAAACGCTGAAGGAGTAGAGGTGCCAAAGACAAGAGCGGATTGTACTGCTGAGGACTTGAAGAAATGGGAGAAGAATGCTAAAGCCAAGAAATGGCTTATTTGTAGACTTGGTCCAGATGAGTACAACATAATCCAAAGTTGTACCATTGCTAAGAAAATTTGGGATACTCTGCAAGTGGCTCATTAAGGAACACCTCAGGTGAAGAGATCCAGAGGAACTCTACTGTATTCTCAGTATGAGAACTTTACTATGAAGGAAGGAGAAACCATCCAAGATATGTACACAAGGTTTACTACTTTGACAAATAAGTTAAAGTTTCTTGGAAGGATTAATCCTGAAGAAGACAGAGTCGAGAAGATACTAACAAGGGTTTTTCCTATCACTTAGGAAAGCAAAATCACTACCATTCAGGAATCAAAGAACATTCCCGCTCTTTCATTGGATTAATTAATTGGAAATCTTACTGCTTATGAACTTATGAGACAAACCATGAAAATGGATGTACCTAAGAAGGAAAGGAGTTTGGCACTCAGAATCACTGAAGGTTCTGATCTAGAAGATCTTTAAATGGCTATGATCACCAAGGACTTCAAGAAGTACCTGAGGAGAGGAAAGGGTTCTTCAAGAAGTGGAAGCTATATCAAGTCAAAAGCTCCCGAGAAGCAAACCAATGATGGTTGCTACAAGTGTGGAAAGACTGATCACCACATCAAGAACTATCCTTTATGGGAAATTGAATGGAAAAAGGAAAGAACTGGACGAAGGAATAGGAAGAAGGAACATGTTCAACCCAAAAAAAGAAAAGGATCAACCAAGGCTATGGTCGCTGCTTGGGGATAAAACTCAGACGATGATGATGGGGATGAACAAGCATTTATGGCCATTGGAGAATCTGATGAAGAAACTGAGGTAAATGTAATTTATCTCAAAGATAAGATTAAATTATTGTCTAAAGAATGGTTATCTGAGTTACTTCTAGAACTAATTGATGAATCTAAGGATGTAAACAATGAAAAGGAATAGCTGTCTAAAGAATGTGTGATTTTGAAGGCTAAGTGCAAAAATCTGGAACTTAGGGTTAATGAGACTGTAAGTGAAAATACTGTATTGAAGAATCAGGTTCATACACTTGACTCAACTGTTCTAGAACTTAGATCTGAAAATCTAAAACTAAAATTAGGAACAGGTAAAAAGACAGTTGATCACACACAAATCACTCTAAAAGAAAATGTAGTAAAAATAAAAGATGAGCTGTATAAAAGGGATGAGAAGGTGAGAATCCTAAAGGAGGATCTGAGCAAGGTCAAGCATGATCTAGATAGAACTTGTAAATGGAACAGGTCCTCCGATGCACTTTCATGGCTACAGGAACACCATAGTAGCAACAGAAAAGGACTTGGCTTTGGGAATCTGGCACCTAAATGGGATCCCAAAAGCAAGTACCTTACACTTCCTGAGAAAAAGATTTGCACACACTGTGGTAAAACAGGTCACTACAAAAGTGAATGCACTGCAAAAGAAAAGGCAAGTCAAAAGAACAAAGAATTTGTTCAAGGGAAGAATAAGGTACCAAGTTGGGCTAAAAAGAATTTGATTCACCCTTTTGCTTATAGAAAGGGGCCCAAACTAGTTTGGGTTCCTAAGACTAACCCCTGAATTTCTTTTGCAGGTCCAAGTGAAGGGGAGCAGTTAAATATGGTACGTGGATAGTGGCTGCTCAAAGCACATGACAGGAAACAAGAACCAGTTCATTTCACTTGGGGACCTTAAGGGAGGTAATGTCTCATTTGGAAATGGGAATAAATGCGAGATCATTGGGGTTGGAAAGATAATTAAGACTGATTCTCACTTTATTGAGAACATTTACTTGATAGATGGACTAAACTACAGTCTAATAAGTGTATCACAATTGTGTGATAGAGGTAATATGGTAGCATTCACCTCTACCAAATGCTTTGTGATTAATCGTACCACAGACAAGATTGTTTTGCATGGAAAAGGAGTGAACAACATATATGTTGTAGATTTGTCCACCGTTTCAGAATATGAACTCACTTGCTTAAGTGTGTTGGATAACGATCCCCTCCTTTGGCACACAAGACTTGGACATGCCAGTCTAAGTCAACTCAATAAACTAGTCTCCAAGGACTTAGTGATAGGACTGACTAACATTAAGTTTAAGGAAGATAAAGTTTGTGAAGCTTGTACAAGAGGGAAGCATGTAAGATGCTCTTTTAAAAGCAAGAAAGTGGTAAGCACCACCAGGATGATGGAACTAGCCCATATGGATCTTTGTGGACCAATAAGAATATTCAGCAGAGGTGGTAAGAGATATGTGATGGTGCTTGTTGATAATTACTCTAGGTTTACTTGGACATTATTTTTAACAACTAAAGATGAAGCATTTGACATGTTCATTTCTTTTGTTAGAAAAACATAGAAATAACTAGGTAATCAACTTGTATCAATTAGGTATGATCATGGTACTGAATTTAAGAATTCTAAATTTGCTGAATTTTGTGATGAGCATGGCATCGATCATAATTTGTTTGCTCCTAGGACTCCACAACAAAATGTAGTAGTTGAAAGAAAGAATAGGACATTTGAAGATATGGCTAGGATTATGAAAGAATAGGACATTTGAAGATATGGCTAGGATTATGCCTCTTTCTAGTAAACTGCCCCATAGTTTCTGGGCAGAAGCTGTGAACATTGCATGTTACATCATAAATAGGTGCATGACTAGACCTCTTGTAGAGAAGACTCTCTATGAGTTACTTAAAGCGAGAAAGCCAAACATATCTCATCTTAGGGCAATTGGATGCAAATGTTTTGTGCACAATAGTGGTAAAGAATCCCTAGGTAAGTTTGATCCCAGAAGTGATGAGGGAGTATTCTTGGGATATTCTTCACACAGTAAAGCTTATATAATTTATAACAAAAGAACTATGTGTGTAGAAGAAAGTGTACATGTGGGTTTTTGATGAAACTATCATTCTTTCTGAGAGACAGGAACAAGATAATGAAGCAATTGGGCTGGTGAGAAACTCAAATGAAACCACAGCCCAGACTAAAGCTGCACCAGAAGTATGAACAGGTGATGGAGCAGGTCCTTCCACCCAGGGCAACTTGACAGGGGGAACTGGACAAAGGGGAAGTGATCCTCAAACCTCAAGGGAACCTGTCCATGAACCTGTTCCTCAGCAACAATACATTGAAGGAACATCTAAGGGAAACCAGTTGGTTGTGAAACCTTACAAGTATCACAGTTCTCATCCCATTGAGAACATAATTACTGATCCAACCTCTGGAATTAAAATCAGATCTTCGTTGAAGAATCTTTGTGCTTTTGACGCTTTTCTATCTCTTATAGAACCTAAGAATGTTGTTGAAGCTTTGCAAGATGCAGACTGGGTGAATGCAATGCAAGATGAACTCAACCAGTTTGAGATAAGCCAAGTTTGGCATCTGGTACAAAAACCCAAAGACAGATCAATAATTGGCACAAAATAGGTGTTAAGAAATAAACTTGATGAAGATGGAACAATTACAAGGAACAAGGCAAGATTGGTGGTTCAAGGATATAGTAAAGAGGAGGGCATAGACTATGATGAGGCTTTTGCTCCAGTTGCAATATTGGAGGCAATTAGACTCCTCATAGCCTTTGCTGCTTATATGGGATTCACTCTCCATCAGATGGATGTCAAAAATGCCTTCCTAATGGTTATCTAAAGGAAGAAGTGTTTGTCAAGCAACTTTCGGGCTTTGAAAGCAAGGAATGTCCTGATCATGTGTACAAGCTTGACAAGGCATTTTATGGGCTCAAGCGGGCTCCAATAGCATGGTATGAAAGATTATCAAAATTCTTGCTTGAGCATGGCTACAAGAGAGGTAAAATTGAGAATACTTTATTCTTGAAAGAAAAAGGTAAAGATCTCCTGGTAATTCAGATATATGTTGATGATATAATCTTTAGAGCAACTACTGATAAGTTAAGTAAGGAATTTGCTAAACTAATGGGGAGTGAATTTGAAATGAGTTTGATGGGTGAGCTTAATTTCTTTTTAGGCTTATAAATTAAATAAAAATCAAATGAAACTATGATCCATCAGCAGAAGTATGTGAAAGAGTTTCTTAAAAGGCCTAAAATGGAAGATTCCAAAGAAATTGAGACTCCTATTGCAACAACCACAAGTTGGATGTAGATGAACCTGGTTCATCTGTTGATCAGAAGTTATATATGGGAATGATTGACTCTTTGTTGTATCTCACTGCTAGCAGACCTGGCATTGTTTTCAGTGTAAGCCTTTGTGCTAGATTTCAGACAAATCCAAATGAGTCTCACTTGACTGTTGTCAAGAGGATCTTGAGATGCCTAAAAGGCACCACTGACCTTTGTCTATGGTATCCAAAAAATAGTAATTTCAATCTAGTGGGATATGCTGATGCTGATTATGTAGGTTTTCTTGTGGATAAAAAGAGCACTTCAGGTATGGCATACTTTCTTGTCTCATGTCTTGTATCTTGGGCCACCAAAAAGCAAAATTCTATGGCCTTATCTACTGATGAAACTGAGTATGTTGTTGCTGCCTCATGTTGTGCTCCATTGTTGTGGATTAAATAAAAATTAATGGATTTTAGAATTGATGTAGGTTGTATCCCCATATTTTATGATAACACCAGTGCAATTAGTATGACCAAGATCTCGGTTCATCATAAGAGAACTAAGCACATAGATGTTAGGCATCCTTTTTTAGGGTCAATTATGAGAAGGGCTTGATCACTGTGGAATTTTGTGCTACTGACAAGAAAATAGCTCACATCTTCGCAATAGCTCTAAGTAGAGATCACGTTGAAAGGAATAGGTTAGAATTAGGGATGATTAATATCACCTAAACGGAACCAGTTCTAACTAGAAAATTGATTAGAAAATTATGAATTTTTGTATATAATTAGATTAGATTTTTCTTAGTCTCATACTTTCATCAGTATACTCTTGTATCATGTGCTAAAATAACTCATTAAATCTCTAATGATATTATCTCTATTTTCTTGGAAAAATTCAAATTTACACAAGAGCTTTCTTAGTGAAGAGCCTGGTTCATAAAGATTACTCGTTACGTATTCTCCACTCAGCATATTTTGAAATAATTATATTCGGATTATGATCAAGAGGAGAGTCCTATTTAATCCTAACCTCCTTAAGCTTATCCATTATGAAATGAACCAGTTTCATTCAAAAGAGTCCAAAAATGCAATAAATGCCTAGATTCTAGGGAAAATCACAAACGTAAACTCAAACTGACTCCCAAGTTGATTAGACCTCTGAACTTCTGAACTTCTAAAAAGGTAGTTGTTACCCAATTAAACTTCACCTCTTTAAATTGATTAGGCCTTTATTGTTTCTTCAATTTTCAATTTTCAATTTTCAATTTTCAAGCCGTCAAGAATTTCTCTCTTCTCTCATCTTTCAAACACACACAAACTCGTTTTCTCAAATTCCTAAACACAAAAAATGGAAAACCCTTTTGAGAATATCTCATCACCACCCAAGGAAATCATACCCACACTATCCATCACACCTTCAATCACACCCACATTTAAGAAAGGAAGGGTCAAGATGCTGGCTCGCATGGTTGTTGCTGGAAAAGAACAACTGAAGAAAATCAATAAGCAGTTAAGGGCAAGTCAAAGAGTTGAACCCCAAAAATATGAAGACTCGTTCAAATCTGCATTTGAGGGGGAAGAAACTGTTTCATCTGAAACAGAGCAGGTAAAATTTGGTCCTAAAGTTACATCTGAAGTTACCTCTGAAGCTACTGAAAATCTGGAAACTAAATTTGTTCTGGTAGGAAAAATGGCTAGGGTAGAGACTGCTGAGTCTGAGAAAATGGGTGGTAAAAATAAAAAGAGAAAATAAAAGGAGAGTGGGGGAGATCAAGGTGATGTAAGTGGAATGGGACAAGGAGTGGAAGAATCTTCACCCATCCATGTTGATCAGACTGAAGAAATTGGAGTTGTGGAAGGAGGGAGTGAGGAATTAGATGAAAAAGAAGAGAGTGTGAAAGAAAAAAAGGGAAGTAGGTCTAGAAAAGCTGCTGATGGGTTAATTAGATTTGGGAAGACGGCTCAAGAAAGGTGACTGACAATTACAATCCCAAAGAGAAACGGAGTTCGGGAGTCAAAGTTCTTGGCACTGCTAGGGCAAACAAAAAGAGAAAAGTTGCTCTTCTATCCCTGTAGAGATTTCTCCTACAAGAGGAAGAGCTATAAGGAATCAGAAGAAGCAGAGTGAGGCTGAACTGGAAAGGCCTTAGAAGAAAGTACGAGAAAAGTTGTTAATAAAGGAAAAAGAAGAAGTGGTTGAGCCTATTGAGGCTGTTGAAATTGACGAAGTAGACCTGGTTCTTCAGGATGCAGATGAGACAGAAGAGGTGGAGGTTATGACTACAAAGGCTAAGAAATTCAAGACTTCCACAAAGAAGTATGTTTCAAAAACAAAGTCTGTTGAGCCAAATACTTTGACTAAAAGAACCAGGCCTGCATTGAAATCAAGAAAAGTGAAAATTGTGGAGGGAGAAGAATGCAGTAGAGAGGAAGATTCTGATACTGAGAAGGACAAGATGGTTAAGTTTGGGAAGAGAACCATCCTGAAAGTCAAACTTCTTAGGGACTTGGAGGAGGAAGGTATGTTACTGCTATTGGAGAAATTACAATTGCAAGGTTGGAAGGACATGGTCCTTTAGATGGATGGAAGGATGGCCAGACCTAAGATTGTGAAGTTCATGGCAAATTGTGAGATCAAAGATGGTAGGGTCACCAGTGTGGTAAAGGGGGGTGACAGTGACTTTTGATGATAAAGAATTGGGAGAGATCTTGGGTGTACCTGCTGAAGGGTACAATGATTATAAGAAGCTCAAATGGCCAAGTCTAGAGGATCTCCCTACTGCCCTTGCCATTACTAGGAAGTTTGGTGACAATGAAGAAGAGCTTGAGCCCAAGGCTATTTACAAAAGTGAGATGAAGCTACCCCACAAAGTGTTGTTCGAATTTATTAACAAATGTGTGTTGTCAAGGCAGGAAAGGAGGCGCATTGCCACATTCATGCCCCTGGTCCTTATGGAATGTTTGGACAGTGGGAGGCAAACAAATTGGCCTGGATTCATCATCCAACTTCTTGATAGGGTTCTGAATGGCACCAAAACTCATTCCATACCATATGGCTTTATTCTCACGGCTATACTTGCAACTTCAAGGTACCCATCAAGAAATGGGAACTTGGTACAAGAAAGGATCATTTTAGGGCAAACACTCTAACTGCTTGTGACTATGAAGTCCAAACCACTCCCAAAGAATCTGGTTCATCCAAAAAGGTACCAGTGAACATCAAAGTGTGAGCTTTGGTGCAAGAAAGTGGGGTTAAGGATGCTGAGATTGATAGGCTGAAGAAGAGGTTAGCAGAGGTGGAGACTGAGAGAGATGCTCTTAGAGCTGAGCTAGAAAAATAAAAAGAGAAGAATGATGGCATTCTTCAGGATATACTGAAACTGCTCCAAGCCAAAAAATCAAGAACGTGGTCCTTCCCAAGCCTAGTGTAGATCAAATAGTGACCCAGTTTGGGATTTTTTTGCTCCTTTTGCTCATGATACAGTGTTTTTATTTCTTTTTATGCTTTATGGTAGGATCTTATCAATCAATAAAATTCACTACTTTTGATCTAACTGTTTGTTGATATTTCTTAGATGGCTAATATCCTTAGATTTATCGATGATATTTAACTCCATGATTGCATTTGAAGTAGCCTCAGTGGCCATGAGTAATTTCTATTAAAACATGGTTATCTAACATTATTATGCAACTTTTTGATGATGCCAAAGGGGGAATTAGGTTGTGCTTTAACTTTGGACTGTGATGTTTATAAGCTAATGAACCTAGTCCTTGATGATAAGTGACTTTAAAAAGGTAAAATGTTCTAACATTGTGTTGATGTTGAGCTGAGTTGAAACAGGGCCTACGCTTATGAAAAGCACATACTTTGTCATCATCAAAAAGGGGAAATTTATTGGCCCAAGTGAAGTTTGTTTTGAAGATTGACAAAGGAACTCAGGCATGAACAAGGTCCATCCCCTGTGTACACAAATACGGGCAGATTCGAGTATAAGGGATGCACGTGAAGGAGATAAGCTTAACTTGTTATATCTGATATCTTCTGATCAAAAAGGTTGCATAATTTATAAGGGGAAGGAATCCTTAGTCAAAGAGAACACTATCTAAGATAAGGGAGGAGTTAGAAGTTGAGGATAACTAGAACTCTTCCAGTACTAAGGAAGAATAGCATTAGAACTCTAGTTATTTCTTATTCTACTAACTCTATATATTGCATGATGTTCTCATTCTACAGGCACGCACAAACGCTGAATTAAACATTAGTTGAGAGCAAAATAGCAAGACATTTTGCAAACAATTCTTGTGTGAATCAAGTATGCGAACCTGAAGCTACATGAACCAGTTCCATGCGTCTATCTATTATTTTAGTTCAATTGTAGTAGGTGTTTTCAAGTTGTACCTTTCAGTTTTATCTAGAAGCAATTGTATTAGGTACTCTGAGCATTCAAGTTAGAGTTAACTTGAAGTTGTCGCAACAGTTAAAGGCTGGTTGCCACAACGAGATTAGAGTTAATCCTTTGGTTTATAAAGAGTTTTGTAAATGTTGTTTTGGCTCATTGATTTAGTGAAGTGTTGGGAAAAATCCTACTGAGTAATAAATCGTGATTTTTTCACCTTTTGAGCCGGGTGTTTTTCACGTAAAAATACCTTGTGTTCTTTACTTTCCGCATTTTCTATTTCTGCAACAATAGTATAAGGAACACTTAGAAGAACCAAGTCCTTCTATAATCAGTGCACGCGAAGATTGGACATCACACAAATCACCCCCTCTTGTGGCATTGAAGTATAAAATATCATGTAGCTATGTGACTCTCCCGCTATATGCCTTGGTTACTCAGGTATCCTCTTCCCTCTCTCCTGGATTAGTTTTTTCTTATTTTACTTTTCCGTTAATATATCTTGAAACGAATTAATATGTAGCATTTCTCATACAATTTCCACTTCTCCATACTGCTACTTTTAATCATTGTCCCTTTGAACAATGACTCAATTTAGATATATATATATATATATAGAGAGAGAGAGAGAGACAATGTAAAGATTCATTTTAACATGTGGTAGCATGTCAGTTACTAATTTTATTAGGTTGTTATTATAAGTGATCTAAATGTAAAATATCTTTTACGCTAACCTAAACTCATCCAATTAACTATCAAAGGGTGACTCCTATTTCATAGTTAAATAGGAAAACAATCTTGAATATTTTTCATTAATTATTGGAAATGTTTGCAGATGGGGTCAACAATGAAACCGGTTATCTTTGGTGACAATGTGGCATCGGCTATAAGAACATGGCAGCAGACGGCCGGCCATCAGGAAATGTGAGCCCCCTCACAAGCAGGCCAGCTACACCAGCTGGTTCCTCCCCTCTAAGCGATATGGCTACCAGAAAAATATTATCCTCCCGTTGTAGGAGGATAGAGGCAAATCAAGAATCTACCTCCAGCCAAAGCTTTGATCATGATTCATGGCAGTGAACCTGACGTTGAGCTCTGCTTAAGTGATTTCTCACTTGTCAACAAAATCAATTAAACTAGTTATTGGCTTCCATGTTCTTTTAAGCTTTAGCAGAAGTTGCATGTTCCAAACTAATGTACATTTATTCCTGTGTATAGACTAAAATTAAATAATGACATGATCTACATTATTTCTTGTTATTATTACTAAATAATGACATGATCTACATTATTTCTTGTTATTATTATTTTACAGTAATGGAAAACTTTTTAGGTTTGTATTATTTTAAGTTAACTAGAGTTATGAAGCGCGGATTATTGTTAAACACCAAATTTGTTTAATCTGTTACAAAAATAAATAAATAAATAAATAAATAAATAAATAATATGGAGCACATAGGATTTAGCTAGAGGCAGATCAAGACTATCTCGCCACACAATGAATAGAATAAGATATTCACCTACACAGTTGTTTACCCGAAAAACGGATAGAGTTGAATTTATACGCAATTCTAAGGACACGTGTTATAAATTGATACGAACCGGAAAATATAAGTAAAATGTATCGAATATTGATTGTAAAAAGGAATAAAAACCAACTGAAATTGAGTGGGGAATAATATTTATATGAAAAAGATGAACCAAAACATAAAGCCCAAAGAAGGATAATCTTTACTATGTGTGTGTAAATCTCAATAACTTCTGAATATGAGAGTGTATCAATGTTTTCTTCTCTGAATGTTCAATGTCCCTTTACAGAAATAATACCCACTCTTAATATAGTAGAAGAATCATACTTTGGATATAATAAAAAATATATAGTGGGGATCCCATGATGAATTAGTTGATTAGCTTTTCCTTAATTCCCATCGAGATTCTCTCCCTGGTGCGGCTACAACGGCTCTTTGTCTCTTAGCTCGATCTTGGTCGGTCTCGGTATCGGTCGATCTCTAGATCTCGAGCTCGATATTGACTCGAGCTCCGTATTGGTTGGTCTCTGATTCTTGAGTTCGATAACACTACTTCATGTCATAGCTCGATATTGACTCGAGCTCGATATTAAATCGAGCTCGATAACCTGGCTTTACTCATGATCTCGATGTTACAATGACAACCCTCGGTTCATCACGTTCCAATCTCGACAAATTACATGAAGGGAAAACTCGAATTTGACCGTATACAGATAGTCCCCTCGTTTCTCGGAAAGAATATGGCCAGAAACGATATGATTTTTCAACAACATGACTAGATACACACTGATGTCTGTATCGAGCCCGACCATGACGTACGTGATAAATATCCCATTGGTTCAGTTACCAAGGCATTAAATGTGCGTCAGACGATGGTCGGCAACTGCTGATATTGAATCGTCATCGCCAACTCTATAAATAGCTCCTCTCTTCACCATTTTTTACTTTTAAATTTCCAATCTCCAAATCTACTAAGTTCTTTTTTACATCTTCTGAGTTCTTCATGCGATTTTCACTGCTAACCTCTTCTTAAAACACCAAATCTTATCATTTCCCTCTATTTTTAATCTTCAAATCCAAAATGGAGAAAACGTCAAAAACTGTTCCTAAAAAACAAAATGCTTCATCATCGCGTTCGGCCGGCGATAAAACACTGGTGGCTCCACGACCTGAGGAGTGTGTTCCCGGGGAGGTGTGTTCTCACTTCTTATTTTAAGACTGACAAAGCCTCGTTGGTCCTCGATTGATGCGAGCCAGTATCGAGGTATATCTGCTTGATTACTGAGGGATACCTTAAACAAGTAAGGAAAGATTGCAACTGGAGAACAAAGAAGTGGTAATCCCGGCTCTCGAAGAAGATATTACTACCCATGTGAAAGGGGTTTTAAGTGTTTACACTTACCCTTTCATGTTGGACCTCCTCGACCTCGTTGTCATTGATTTTTGCCACCAATACCAAATAACCCTAGGCCAAATCCATACTTCCTTTTGGCAATTTTTTATTCTGATTCGCTTCTTCGTGAGTAAAGTCGAGGAGATGCCTTTCACCCCCGACCACCTCATCAGGTTGTACAGCCCCCGCCTCTATCGAGGCGGGTTAATAAAACTCTAGCGATGGTCTACCAAAGTATTGTTCTCGAGCATAGATGAGGATAAAGGCCGAGGCTGGATGGGCCGGTTCGTTTGAGTGAGGACTTCCGATCTAATCCCGGTCGAGAAAATGCCATTTCTCGAGAAATGGAATATGAAGCATAAGTACAATCCCCAGTTAGTTCCTATTAATTATTTTGCTATTTTTCTTCTTCTCATCGATATCCTTTTCTGTGATGTAGCGATCGCTTGGATGCCCGGTGCAATTCCTAACCTCAAGAGCTCAGTTCGGGACCTAGTTTCGACCTCTACGTATGCCGAGCGCTCATGGCGCGATCTATCAAAGGGCCGATGGGAGGCCAAAACGCATGGTAAGCCCCTTTTCTACGTCTTTGGCGATTTTGTTTGAAGCATTTCTTACTTAGTTTCCTTTCATACAGGCTTTGGCAAAGATGCTGTCATGAGGCCCTTATCTGACTTGAATTGGCCAAGATTAAAGAACAAAAAGATCGCTTGGCCGAACAGATTAGCCCTCTGATTGAATCGGAGGGGAGACTTCGATCCCGGCACTGAAACCGGTGAAGGACAGAAAGAGGAAAATAACCTCAACCCCGAGGATCCTGAACCTAAGAAGAGGGCAGCTCGTAAGGCGAGGAAGAACATCATTTTATGACCGAAGACTCTGTTCGGCATCTAAGAGATGAAGATAAAGAAGAGGAAGAAGATGACTCCGGGTTGGTAGCCCGAGTAGGAATGAGCACCGAGGCCCCAAAAGCCATTGAATCGGTGAAGTCTGCAGAGATTCTGTCTTGAGATGAAGGGGTCTCGGGAAGAGACTCAGGCGAAGTCTCAGAGTCATCGAGGATTGAAGATGCCTCCCACCATAATGAGCCAATTGTGGGAATGGAGGATCCCTTCCGTGATTACTTTATTGGGATCGAAGATGCTACCAGCCTGAGTGACTTGGAGGTCTCGAGGAAGGACTCGGGCAAGGCCTCGAGCCTCTTCAACGAAGCGCAGCAAGCTCTGAATCGGGTAAGCCTTAACTCTCCATGTTGGTATTACCTTTGTGTTTGTTTTTCTCTTTCTGTCTAACTTCTTTGCTTCTTTCTACGTAGGCCTCAGAGCTTCATTGGGAAGCATTTTCTCGGTCTCGAACTGAGCTGAGTTGGTATGAGGCCGACCTTCGAGGGCTCACGGAGGAGAGAAATGCCGTTAAACTTCTCTGTGGGCAAAGAGAAGAGGAAATCAAGGACTTCCGAGCCGAGTTGGCCGAGGATCACCAAGATCTGTCCGACCCGATCGAGCAGGTAATGAAAATCTTAAAAGCTCATGGGTTTGATTCGAAAACGGTGGCTAATATTTCAATCTCACAGCTGCAGTAGAAGATCGAGGTGATCGAGCAGCTCCGCGAGGAGGTCGATATGATGAAGGCGGAAACCTTGGGTTAGAAAGAAGGTATGGACCGCTTTGCTGCAGAAAAAGAGATTGCTTTATCCTAATTGCCATTGACCGAAAGTCAGCTTTGAGGCATGAAAGAGAAGAGCTTGGCTCAGGAAAAGAAAATAGCGGAGCTCGTAGCTCGGTTGGCTTCTGAACTTGCAAAGGACAAATCTGAAGCTGAAAAGACTAAAGCAGAGGTAGATGCGATCATGGCCTTCTACCGAGCCGATGCTGAAGCCTCTCAAGTACAAGCGGGAGAGGCAGCCGAGACCGCTCAAAATCGAGTATATTGGATTATTGAACTCGCCAAGTGCCAATCTCGGAGGGAAACCCTCCAGAAGATCCACGCTCGAGGTTTCGATCTTGCCGACGAGATAATAAAGGCTAAAGAGCATGAAATCGAAGCTGCAGCGCTGGCCTCCAATGATGACGGCGATGATGATGAGAGCAAAAGTGGGTCCGAGAGCGTGGAGGACCTCGATGGAGAAGAAACTGCCCCCGGAGAAAATCAGGAACCTTAGGATTTTTCATTTTTGATCTTTTGTGTAGGGTCCTGATCGGACCATGTAAATATCTTCATATATATAAAGATCTCTTTCTTTTCCGACTTGCCTTTATTTCATTTTGTGCCTTACGAAAATTTTGTTTCATTTATGCCTTATGAAAATTTTGTTCATAAGTTTGAGGCTTTAGGCAATTTGATCGAAGTCGGACTAGTCGAGTGAGTACTTGCTCGAACTCGGAGTAGGGTGACCCTTAGGGTTTAATTGAGTGAGGATGATTTCTTGAACTCAAAAATAAGATGGCCCTTTAAGATCTCGAATTAGGTCGATATGGCTATTGTTTGATCATATAAATCCGTTGTGCCTTAGCAATGAATAAGGGATTTGCTCGATTAGGATTTTCAAAGGTCGATATTATCCACCCTTTGTATCGAACTCGAATTAAGAGTAGCCCTTAGGCTTTATGGTTGAGTGAGTATTTGCTTGAACTCGAATTAGTGTATCCCTTAGGCTTAATGATCGAGTGAGTGTTTGCTCTAACTCAAAGTCATGTAGCCTTTAGGCTTTATGGTCGAGTGAGTGTTTACTCGAACTTAAAGCAATATATCCCTTAGGCTTTATGGTCGAGTGAGTGTTTGCTCAAACTCGAACTGATGTAGCCCTTAGGCTTTATGGTCGAGTGAGTGTGCTCGAACTCGAATTAATGTGGCCCTTAGGCTTTATGGTCGAGTGAGTATTTGCTCAAACTCGAACAAAGTAGCCATTGGGCTTTATGGTCGAGTGAGTGTTTGCTCGAACTTGAACTGATGTAGCCCTTACGCTTTATGGTCGAGTGAGTGTTTGCTCGAACTCGGACTGATGTAGCCCTTAGGCTTTATGGTCGAGTGAGTGTTTTCTCCAACTCGAATTAATGTAGCCCTTAGGCTTTATGAGTGAGTGTTTACTCGAACTTGAAGTAATGTATCCCTTAGGCTTTATGGTCGAGTGAAGGTTTGCTCGAACTCGAACTGATGTAGCCCTTAGGCTTTATGGTCGAGTGAAGGTTTGCTCGAACTCGAACTGATGTAGCCCTTAGGCTTTATGGTCGAGTGAAGGTTTGCTCGAACTCGAACTGATGTAGCCCTTAGGCTTTATGGTCGAGTGAAGGTTTGCTCGAACTCGAACTGATGTAGCCCTTAGGCTTTATGGTCGAGTGAAGGTTTGCTCGAACTCGAACTGATGTAGCCCTTAGGCTTTATGGTCGAGTGAAGGTTTGCTCGAACTCGAACTGATGTAGCCCTTAGGCTTTATGGTCGAGTGAAGGTTTGCTCGAACTCGAACTGATGTAGCCCTTAGGCTTTATGGTCGAGTGAAGGTTTGCTCGAACTCGAACTGATGTAGCCCTTAGGCTTTATGGTCGAGTGAAGGTTTGCTCGAACTCGAACTGATGTAGCCCTTAGGCTTTATGGTCGAGTGAAGGTTTGCTCGAACTCGAACTGATGTAGCCCTTAGGCTTTATGGTCGAGTGAAGGTTTGCTCGAACTCGAACTGATGTAGCCCTTAGGCTTTATGGTCGAGTGAAGGTTTGCTCGAACTCGAACTGATGTAGCCCTTAGGCTTTATGGTCGAGTGAAGGTTTGCTCGAACTCGAACTGATGTAGCCCTTAGGCTTTATGGTCGAGTGAGTGTTTTCTCCAACTCGAATTAATGTAGCCCTTAGGCTTTATGGTCGAGTGAGTGTTTGCTCGAACTCGAATTAATGTGGCCCTTAGTCTTTATGAATGAGTGTTTACTCGAACTTGAAGTAATGTATCCCTTAGGCTTTATGGTCGAGTGAAGGTTTGCTCGAACTCGAACTGATGTAGCCCTTAGGCTTTAGGTGCTCGATCTAGTTGATTTTTTGGTTGGAAATCCCTGATCATGAAATAGAAGAAATATTTTCGAGATATAAGATATCGATAAAGAAGAAACTTCTCTTTATAAGTCATTATGCATGTGTTCATATTTCGTGCCAGGGCTCAAGAAAACACCACATACATGGTTCATTTGACCATTTGGCCCTTATAATTTTTCCTATCGAGAACCTGTTGTCATGAAGTAACTTCCTTGCATCGAACTTGAAATATTTGAGGGAAATGCCCCCCAGTATTCGAGGTTGATTGTAAAGTCGCCTCGGATACTGTCGAATTGTTCTAAGTTAGCACGATCAATGGTTGCCTCATTAAAAACCTTGCCGAAAAACCCATTTGGGACAAAATTGGTCTAAGGAAAAAAGAGTGCAACGCGTGCTTTCAGGCCTAAAGGCTTCTAGTCAAATAATCCATCTTTGTTTCTGGTTGATCACCTACAAGGGTTAATTTTGAAATACAAATGAACATGGGAGGGTCGTACCTTAGCAGTAGTATCATTTTAGGTGTGATACGTTCCAATTGCTCGGTAGTTGTTTGTTGTTTATCACGCCGAGCTTGTAGGATCCCTTTCTGACAATTTCGAGAACCTGATATGGTCTTTCCCAGTTCGGACCCAGTTTCCCTTCATTCGGATTTCGGGTGTTGAGGGTGACTTTCCTTAATACCAAGTCCTCGATTTTAAAATATCGAAGATTGGTTCTTCGATTGTAGTATCTTTCGATCCGCTTTTTTTGGGCGGTCAATCGGATGAGAGCGGCCTCTCGTATTTCGTCCGATAATTCTAGGCTCGTGTTCATGGTCTCGTTATTCGACTCCTTTGTTGAATATCGAAACCTGATGCTAGGTTCTCCGACCTCAATCGGGATCAGAGCTTCGGCGCCATAGACCAACAAGAATGGCGTTGCTCCGGTACTGGATTTCGATATTGTGCGATATGCCCATAGGACCTCGGATAGTATTTCACTCCATTTTACTTAGGCGTTGGTCAATCTCTTCATAAGATTTTGGATGATGGTTTTGTTGGTCGATTCAGCTTGCCCTTTTTCGCTGGGATGATACAGAGTTGATATGATCTTTTTGATCTTGTGATCCTTGAGAAACTATTTACTTTGTTGCCGATGAATTATTTTTCATTATCACATACAATCTCGGATGGCATCCTAAATCGACATATGATGTGGTCCCAAATTAAATCTATCACTTCTTTTTCTCTGACTTTCTCGAAAGCCTGTGCTTCAACCCATTTAAAGAAATAATCAATCATAAACAAAATAAACTGAGCTTTACCTAGGGCCGATGGGAGTGGGCCAACGATGTCCATTCCCCATTTCATGAAATTCCATGGAGATAGTACCAAGTGGAGTAGCTCCCCAGGTTGATGAATCATGGGCGCATGTCTTTGGCATTTGTCGCATTTTCGAACGAACTCCCTTGCATCTTTGCCCATATCGGCCCAATAATACCCTGCTCTGATTGTTTTGTAAACCAACGAATCGACACCGGAATGGTTTCCATAAGTGCCTTCGTGAATTTCCCGTAGGATATAATCGGTATCTCCTGGTCTCCTGGTCCCAACCATATTGCCAATGGTCTATTGAACGTCCTTCTAAACAGTGTACCGGCTTCGGACAGGGTGAACCGTGCTGCCTTTATGCACAAAGCTCTCGATTCCTTTGGACCTGAAGGAAGTTTCCTGTTCTTGAAGTATTCTATATATTTGTTTCTCCAATCCCAGGTCAGACTTATGGAGTTTATCTCGGTGTGACCTTCTTTGATCACCAAACTTATGAGTTATATGACAGTCCCCGAGTTGAGTTCATCATCTTCGACCGCTGAGCCTAAGTTTGTAAGGGCATCAGCCTCATTGTTTTGTTCTCGGGGTACGTGCTGCAAAGTCCATTCCTTAAATCGATGTAGAGTCACATGTAATTTATCCAAGTACCTCTGCATTCGATCTTCTAGAACTTCGAAAGTCCTGTTAACCTGGTTGACCACGAGGAGGGAATCACACGTAGCATCTACGACTTTCGCTCCCAAACATCTGGCTAGTTTGAGACCTGCAATCATGGCCTCATACTCGGCCTCATTGTTAGTCAATTTTGCAGTTCTGATAGACTGTCTAACTATATTACCCGTGGGACATTTTAGTACGATGCCTAGTCCGGACCCCTTTGCGTTCGAGGCACCGTCCGTAAAGAGGGTCCAGACTCCCGAGGAGGTACCCGATTTTATCAATAGTTCTTTCTCAATCTCGGTACGAGGGCCGGCGTAAAGTCAGCCACGAAATCCACCAAGATTTGCGATTTGATAGAGGTTCGGGGTCGGTACTCAATATCATACCCGCCGATTTCTATGGCCTATTTAGCCAATCGACCTGAAAGCTTGGGTTTGTGTAAAATACTCTGAAGAGGATAAGTTGTTACAACATGTATCAGATGACACTGAAAATATGGTTTTAATTTCCTAGAGGCGCTTATTAAAGCAAGCGCTAATTTTTCTAACTGTGGATACCTTCGGCTTCGCCTAAGGTCCGACTGACATAATAAATAGGGAATTGCGTACCTCGTTTTTCTCGGACTAGGACTCCGCTTACCTCTATCTCTGAGACAGCTAAGTATAAGTAAAGTTGTTCGTCCACTTTCGGGGTATGAAGAAGTGGCGGGCTCGATAAATACCGCTTCAGCTCCTCCAAAGCTTGCTGGCATTACAGAGTTCATGCAAGGCTGCTTTTCTTCTTAAGTAGTGAGAAATATCAGTGGCTCCTATCTGAGGATCTCGAAATGAATCGTCCTAGGGTGGCTATCCATCCCGTTAGTCTCTACACGACCTTTACATTATCTACTATTGTGATATCCTCTATAGCTTCGATTTTATCGGCGTTGATATCGATTCCTCGATTGGATACCATGAAACCAAGAAACTTGCCCGAGCCAGCCCCGAATGCACATTTTTCAGGGTTGAGTTTCATGTTGTACTCTCTTAGTATGTTGGATGTTTCCTACAAATCCTTTAAATGGTCATCTGCTCGCATGGACTTAACTAACATGTCATCAATATAAACTTCCATTGATTTCCTGTTTGTTTTTCGAACATTCGGTTTACTAGGCGTTAATAAGTTGCACCAGCATTTTTTAGACCGAATGGCATTACGTTATAACAATAAGTACCGTACTTAGTGATGAACGAGGTCTTTTCTTGGTCCTCTAGGTTCATCTGTATCTGACTGTACCCGAAGTAGGCATCGAGAAAACTGAGAGTCTCGTGGACGGTTGTGGCATCGATCATACGATCGATATTAGGCAAAGGAAAAGAATCCTTAGGGCATGCTTTATTCAGGTCTTTATAATCTATACACATTCTAAGTTTGTTTTCCTTTTTAGGGACTACCACCACATTTGCTAGCCATTCGGGGTATTTTACTTCTCGAATGGATCCTATTTTAAGCAGTTTGGTTACTTATCTTTGATGAAGGCATGTTTGACCTCGGACTGGGGCCTTCTTTTTTGCTTTGCCGGATAGAATTTCGGATCCAAGCTTAGTCTATGAGTAGTTACTTCTGGTGGGATCCCTGTCATATCAAGATGGGACCAAGAGAAACAGTTCATGTTAGCTATAAGAAATTAAATAAGCTTTTTCCTGAGCTTGGGATTTAACCCCGTGCCCAGGTATACCTTTCGTTCGGGCAAATGTTCGACCAGTGTGATTTGCTCCAATTCTTAGACCGTTGATTGGGTAGTATCGGAATCATCGGGGACCACGAAGGATCGAGGGACCCCATACTCATCATCCTCGCCACTCTTCTGATTCCTTAGTTAGGTCGAGGCTGGCGTTTGTGATTGCTATTTGGTATTCAGTTCCCCCTTCGAATCCGATCCTTTGGTCGATGATAGTGAAGATATAGAAATTACTTCATCGACGACAAACATTTCTTTTGCGGCTGGTTGCTCTCCGTAGACCGTTTTGATTCCCTCCGATGTTAGGAATTTCAGAACATGGTGGAGGGTCGAGGGTACAGCTCTAATATTGTGGATCCACGGTCTTCCAAAAGAAGCGTTATACCTCATGTCTCCTTCGATCACGTGAAACTTCGTTTCTTGGATGGTCCCGGCCATGTTTATTGGCAGAATTATCTCGCCCTTAGTAGTTTCACATGCCATATTGAGTCCGTTTAGAACCAGGGTTGCGAGCACAACCTGGTCCTATAGACCGAGCTGCTCTACGACCTTCGATCTAATAATGTTGGCCAAACTACCTGGATCAATTAACACATGCTTAACTTGAGTTTTATTCATAAGTACAGATATTACCAGTGTATCTTTATGGGGTTGCATGATTCCTTCCGCGTCTTTATCACTAAAGGACAAGGTTCCTTTAGGTGTGTAACCCTGAGGCCGAGATCGTTTCTCTCTTTCGACCGACATCTTAGTGCATTTAAGAACCGGCCCCTAGGGGTTATAGATCCTACCGATGATCATGTGGATGATGTGTTGTGGCTCTTCTTGTTCGTTTTGTCTTCTAAAATCCCTGTTTTTGAAATGGGTTTTGGCCCGGTCACTTAAAAATTCTCGAAGGTGCCCTTTATTGAATAGCCGGGCTACCTCCTCTCTCAATTGCCTGCAATCTTCCATTCTGTGGCCATGAGTGCCATGATATTCGCACATTTGATTTGGATTCCTCTGGTTTGGATCGGTCTGCAGAGGTCGAGGCCATTTAGTATCTTTGATGTGTCTGATAGCCGACACGATGGCAAATGCATCGATGTTGAAGTTATATTCCGATAACCGTGGTGCTTCCTTAGGTCTAGTATGCCTGTCGAACCCATTCCTGTTCATCAGCCCCTGAGACCCTTGGCCTCGATCACTTCTTTTACTGTTTTGTACGAGGTTACATCTTGGTTCGTTACCCCTATAATCTCCACTATACGGCCGGTATCGGTCCCTGATCGGCCTTTGTTCTCGGTTGATGTCCCTTTTCATAACAAACCCAGAACCCAACTGGTCGTCTTCGACTCTAATCTTTGATTGATACCGATTGTGAACATCAACTCAGGTAACAGTTGGGTACTCGATCAGGTTCTGCTTCAACCGTCGTGAAGCTATCGAGCTTCGTTCGTTCAGACCTTGAGTGAAAGCTTGAAAATCCCAATCGTCTGTGACTGGTGGTAGATCTATTCGTTCCATTTGAAAACGAGATACGAATTCTTTTAGCATCTCGTTATCTTTCTGTCTTACCTTGAAAAGGTCCAACTTCCTAGTCTCGACCTTTATGGCTCCAACATGTACTTTTACGAAATAATCTGTAAGCATAGCAAAAGAATCGATAGAGTTAGACGGTAAATTATGCTACCATATCACTGCTCCTTTTGACAGGGTTTCACCGAATTTTTTCAATAATACGGATTCGATCTCGTCGTCTTCTAAATTGTTCCCTTTGATGGTATATGTGTAAGAGCTGATGTATTTGTTGGGGTCGGTCGTTTCATTATATTTAGGAATTTCGGGAATGCGAAACTTCTTGGAGATCGGTTTTGAGCCGCGCTCGGGGGGAAGGGCTTTTGTAAGAAATATTTGGAATCCAAGCCCTTCAATATTGGTGGTGCCTCCGAGATTTGATCAATCCTGAAATTATAAGTGTCTACGTTTTTGTCGTTTGCTTCAATCCTCCTTTCTCCTGACTCTATTTGTTTTGTCAGTTCCTCGAGCATCTTAACAACTTCGGGATTAGTCCCCGATTCTTGCTCATTTGACCTTACTACAGCTGGTCCTGTTCTGTGGGTGACTTATCGGGGTGGACTGGGCTCAGGCCTGCTCGGTGCCTAGGTTTGGCTCTGCAACTTAGCTATCTCTACCTGTTGAGCTTGCAACATTTCAAAAATCATACGCAAGCTGATTCCATTTTCCTCAACGTTTTGGGTATTTCGAGCTGCAGATCGAGTTCCACCATGAATGTTATTTTCAAGGTCAGATCGCTGGTTTGCCTCAATGGCCACATGTGAGTTAACGTCTATTGGCTCTTCGATCTGAGCTCTGACGGGATCGACGAGTGGCCTTTCATCCCCGAATATCAAGTTGTTGTTCTCATCTTAAAGGCGAGCTTCGTTGTTGATAGGTAGGGCTATTAATTGAGAATTCCTCGCTTTCAACCTGAAATTAAAGATACTTTTAAGAGCAAGTGTAAAATAGTGTGTTTCACAAAGATTTATACCAAATAGCCACTATTATCCTTATCCCCACGGTGAGCGCCAAACTGTTTATCCGAAAAACGGATAGAGTTAAATTTATACGCAGTTCTAAGGACACGTGGTATAAATTGATACGAACCGAAAAATAAGTAAAATGTATCGAATATTGATTGTAAAAAGAATTAAAACCAACCGAAATTGAGTACGGAATGATATTTATATGAACAAGATGAACCAAAAAATAAAGCCCAAAGAAGGATAATCTTTACTATATGTGTGTAAATCTCAATAACTTCTGAATATGAGAGTGTATATATGTTTTCTTCTCTAAATGTTCAATGTCCCTTTACAGAAATAATACCCACTCTTAATATAGTGTAAGAATCTTACTTTGGATATAATAAAAAATACATAGTGAGGATCTCATGATAGATTAGTTGATTAGCTATTCCTTAATTCCCGCCGAGATTCTCTCCCTGGTGCGGCTATAATGGCTCTTTGTCTCTTAGATCGATCTTGGTCGGTCTCGGTATCGGTCGATCTCTGGATCTAGAGATCGATACTGACTCGAGTTCGGTATTGGCTGGTCTCTGACTCTTGAGTTCGATAATACTACTTCATGTCACAGTTTGATATTGACTCGAGCTCGATATTGAATAGAGCTCGGTATCTTGAGCTCGATAACCTGGCTTTACTTCTGATCTCGATCTTACAATGAAGACTCTTGGTTCATCACATTTCAATCTCGACTAATTATACGAAGGGCAAACTCGGATTTGACCGTATATAACAGTAAATAGAATATCTCTCATGATTTAATAAGCTCTTCTAGTTATAAACTGAGAGCGCAGAAACAACAAAATTTCAATAAATAAAACTCAATTTATAAGAGGTAGGAGAAAGAGGAAGAGTTTTCATAGTTATGTGATTAGCTCTCCAAAATACCATGCTTAAAAGGGGTTAGATTAACATCTAAATAACAGCTATTATATTATAGACTTTTTTGGTAATTTTTTGTATTATACATAGGGGGAGGGAAAAGGCGATAGAGAGAAAATTATAAGGTGGAGAATCGAACATTTACCAATAATGTAAAAGTTTACGTAACCAACCAACTAAGCTATTAATTAAGATTCGCCGGTGTGTTAGGATTGACGATCTATAGCTGGTGTATTAAAGATAGCAGGAAAATATTTATATTTATAGCACATAGTTCAATTAAAGTATGATTATTAATTATTAATTTGTAAACATAAGCAATTTGAATGGAAAGTTCCATTCAAATTAGCTTTCCTTCTTTTTCTTCATCTTCTTAATTTTGTTTTATGCCGAAGCCAATATATTTTCTAAATTTGTTCCATTCATTTTCATTTTAATTATCTTTCTTAAGCTTTTCTCTTCCTTCTTTCTTAACATAAAGATCTTACTTCGATAATAATATATGTTAATATATACAAAACGTATATATAAAAAATATACATCGAATTAACACATATAAAATATACAAAACATATACATAAAAAATACATCTTCAATTAAGATGACACTTAGACATGTGAAATACACATAAAAATATATATCTTAAATTTAATTAAGATGGCATATAAATATACAAAAACAAATATACATAAAAAATACATCCTGAATTAAAATGGCACTTGACATATAAAATATATTTGAAATATATATTAAAAACACATCTTAAAATAAGATGGCACTTCACAAATAAATATACAAAAATTATATACATAAAAATACATTTTGAATTAAAGTGATACTTGATATACAAAGTATAAAAGTCGTATAAATCAATACATCTAGAATTTAGGTGGCATTCACATATGCATCAGATTTTTCAAAATGGAGTGAAGAAGATGAATGTTGGAAAGGGAGAATGGAGATGGACAAAAAAGTATTTCCTGTGATTAGTTAGTCAGTTAAGTTATTAAATATTGAGTTTAATTTTTATAATATGCTAATAATGAAAAAAAGTGTTCTTTATCGAATAAACAATAAATGATGCTATTTTTTAAAATAATTGTTAAAAAGGGATCAAGCGTGTAAAAAAACTTTTTTTTTTACAATAAAAGTTTCATGTGGCTCCTAATTTTGAGTCACCCATTGAATTTTGTATCCACTTTTTAAAAGAAGTTTAACTCGGACCCAATTTTTGGATAATTTCGGATACATACACTCTTCTTTTCTTCTTTACTGATATTTTCTTCTTCTTTGTGCTTAGAGTTTCTTCTTCTTAGTTGCAAAATGAGTTTATTAAATTTTTTATTGTCTTGACAATTTGATGATTGAGATTTGTTCTTTATGGTATTTAAAAGTTATGTTTCAAATTGAGCTCATTTGGAGTAGCTTTGCGCACTGAATCGTGTATTGAATTGTTGAAATTCGAAGAACAAGTTTATGTTTCAAAACTTAAGATTTGAAATCTGAAGTTGCATTCATAGATTGAACAACTTCAAATTCGAATTTCTGAAGTTGCATTTGGAAGATAGAAGAACTTTATATTTGTATTCTGAAATTGCATTGAAGAAATTAAACTACTTCATATTCAAATTTATGAAGTTGCATTTAAAAGATAGAAGAGATTCAGATTTGATTTTTGAAGTTGCATCCATAGATTGAACAACTTAAAATTCGAATTTTTGAAGTTACATTCAATAGATTGAACAACTTAAAGTTTGATTTATGAAGTTGAAGCGAATACACTTTGCAAAATGTTGTAAATGCAGGTATAATTTTAATGATGGTATATATGAAAATGCCCAATTTTTACCTAGCCCACTAAAAGAACAATTATAAATAAAGTGAAACAGAGAGATCTTTCCAATCAATAAGGGACACTCCCTTTTCAAATACCAATTAGTTTCTCCAACATAAACAAGCAAAATATATGTGAAAGACCATTGTTTCGTTCATATCACACAACTTGAAAGTTAAGTGTTCGTGGGGGTAAAAAGCTCTGTGCCGGATCGTTGGTACTCATTCCCTTCTCCCTACGGGTTTGTAGATGGGCAGGAGGAACACGATCTACAGAGTGGACGACCCGCCGAAGGGCCAGATAAAATTCCCAATCTCTATTGAAACCTGGACTAGTTGTTACAAATGGTTCCCCC
>AWOL01S0000371.1:368598-465844 GCA_000715115.1 Nicotiana otophora
AAAAAAAAAACAAAAAAAAAATGTTCGTGGTCGATACTCTTATGAAGAAAGTAATTGGTATTTTTCATTAAAAAGATTAAAATGAGAAAAATAAATATAGAAATTGAAACGACAAAAGGAAAAAAAATTCTAATCGATCACCTCATTGAGCTTCTGGCTAGTCTTTCCTTATAACAATTGCTAACCACTTCCCTCGGTAGGACCACTAATTATTATTACATTACATGTGCCTATCTATTGCTAAGATGAGTCAAAGTTTCATCTCGTTTCCCTTTTCTATCGGGAGAAAACATCACCTTCATGTGACTGTTGGGCTTTGGCTGTTGCACTTGTATACCTTCTGGCTTCTGCTATTGACATATTTTAATATGCTCCTTATACTTTAATTTAATATATATAGCTTACATACTAATATGTATCCTAAACAATTCAAAAAGAAACTCACAGTATTTGTGTGGTTATAAAAGTTTCTATTTAAGGATAGAATTGTAAATTTAAGCAAAATTATTTTCAAATTTAAAAAGGGATTAATCTTTTTGGAATTGACCAAAAAGAAAATAGGTTCACGTAAACGGAAACGAATAGTACTATTTTTGTCGGTCAAATATATTGCCCTCATGTGACTTTTGGCTGTTGCACTTACATATTGAAATATTTTAACAAGCTCCTCCTTTTGCTATTGAAATATTTTAACATGCTCCTTACACTTTAATATATATAGCTTACATGAGTTACACACTAATATATACTATTTTCTATCTAGCAAACATATTACCCTCGTGTGACTTTTGGCTGATGCACTTACTCTTTCTACTATTAAAATATTTTAACATGCTCCTTACACTTTAATATATATAGCTTACATATTAATATATATACTATAACTTTCCTCCAAAACTCAGGGGCGAAGCTACGTTGGGTCAAGAATAATTAATTGACCACCATTCGTCGGAAAATTATATTATATATATATATATATATATATATTATATGTAAAATATTAGATTGTAGATGTATATAACATATAAGGAACACCCTTTGTTAGAAATTTTTTTTCTCTTCTTTCAAATTTGAACACCCTTGTCAAAATTCATGGCTTCGCCATTGCCAAAAATACCTTTAAAATGTTCAAAATGCTCTTGCATTTTCTGAAAGTAATTTTAAATACAAAATTTTCTTACTTTAGGAAAACAAAAACGCGTGCGTATCTATCATTTTAATTCTAACTTACTTTCAAAAATTGCTTGTCTTTGCTTCCACTTATATTAAAATATTAATTGCAACACATGCGTTTCACGTTTAGGACATAAGCTCCCCTATCAAAAAGAAACATTGTTTTGGTTTTTGGAGGCATGCGATATTATAGTCTTTCAAACCTCTGACGAAAAACTTTTGATAAATAAAATAAAGATACTGTAGATGAAATAAAGTACCAAAATCATGCAAGAAGCAGTAAAGAAAAAATAGTAATTTTACTCTCTGAGTTAATTGGTACTTTATTCGATTTTTCTCCCGTGTTGTATATCTAATATATATTTGACATTCAATTAAACAAAGTGGTTTTGATCCACTCAGTGATTAAGCTAACTATTACTATTAATCTCTGTTTTAAAAAGCGTTTTTGGGGCTCGCCCCTGGGCCCGAGGCGAGGCGTACCAAAAACGCCCTGGGGCGTTGGTGTGAGGCGAAAATCTCAAGAGGCGTACACTCGGGCGTTCGGGGCATACTCCCGGGCGTTCGAGGCGCGTTTGTTTAGTAAGGAATAAGCCACAGAGACATTTTTAAATTAAAACAAAATTTGTTGAATTAGTCCTTCGTATAATACCCAAATTCTTAAAAGTCAGTTTGTTAATTACTCAAAAGGTTTTAAAGGGAACTCAAAAGTATTAAATTTAAAAGTAAAGACCTTTTTTTTTATTGATTTAAGCCCTAATTCATGGTTTTTTCAATTTTTTATCTTGCCCGCTAGTCTGCTAATATCTCCCAAACAATGAATATTTAATTTTTTTTACAAATATAAAGAGAACTACATTCTTCTTCATAGCAGCAAATTCAAAGTTCAAATTGCAGGTTAATCATCCTTTTTGTTCATCTATATAGAAAACTTTATTCTTTTAGACTCAAATTACTTGTGCTTGTAAGTAACGTATAATAGATTTGTTTTGATTAATTTTTTGTGGGGATGGAGCATACATATATAAAGTTTCTTCAATTTTTATGCAATTTTACTTGTTTATAAATATTTACTGTCATTATATTATTTTATAAAATATTAAAAATTAAAAACCTATGGGGCTTACGCCCCGCTGAGGCATATGTAAAACGCCTCGCCTTACGCCCACGCCTTTTAAAACACTGCAATTAATTTCAACCAAGGGCAACACTGAGTTTTTAGCAGTATTTAGAGGTCAAGACAGTAATGTTACGATCTCTCTTTCTCTAGATCCTCCCTTTTTGCACCTATCATCCATTCAACTGATAATTGCTTTTATTTATTTTTTTGCGAAAAATCTTAGTAGCTCAGTTTATTGGCCACTTGAACTTTCACTTTTGTTGGTAAGGATTCGGTTAGTTCCTCACATTGTAATACCTTTTCTCATATCCCCAATTGTTGAAGGAAAAAAGGTAGAAGAAACTTGTGATGACCAGATAGATCATTTTGAGTATTAGCCCTTAATTGCATTGTTTTGAGACACCCGTTAGCTTCATTTAATATTTTTTGATTTGCGTGCGTGGTCCATGTCAATATTTGAAAAGCTTTTATGTGAAAATTTGAAGAAACATGAATTTTGGCTTTAAAAAACAACTTGAGTTGACCAAGGTCAATATTTTCTGAAAACGACCTCGGATCGGTATTTTGACGATTTTAGTAGGTCCGTATTGTGATTTTGAACTTGGCGTATGCCCGAAAGTAAAATTAGAGGCCCCTAACTTGATTTGACTGATTTTGTCGAAAACTAGCATTTTGAAAGTTTGAGAATTTTCTAAGTTTGAACGTAAGTTGACTTCTTCGCTAACGGGTTCAGATTTTGATGTTGAAACTTGGAATAGTTTTGTATTGCTATTTGATA
The DNA here is from genome assembly GCA_000715115.1 of Nicotiana otophora. NCBI lineage: Eukaryota > Viridiplantae > Streptophyta > Magnoliopsida > Solanales > Solanaceae > Nicotiana > Nicotiana otophora. The sequence goes on from AWOL01S0000371.1 coordinate 371,670, forward strand.
CTTGTCTGCAAAATTTAGTTCTATTCGGAAGTGATTTGACATGATTTAGATGCTTAAATGTGATTCTAGTGTTCTTGAGTTTTACTTTGAAATTTCATTCGTTTTGAGGGCTGATTTCTTGAGTTAAATATTATTTTACTAGATTGATTGCAAGAAAAAGTTTGTATGATGTTGTTACATGTATGTGCATATTTGTCTTAGAGCCCGGGGGCTCAGGTGAGTTCAAGACATGTTTCAGATAAGTTTGCTAAGTTTGAAGATAGTTGTTGCACTCTGTTGCTGGTGTTCCACTGCAGATCTCGCAATTACGAGGTCTAACTCGCAATTGCGAGCCTTGCTTTGATGGCTAACCTCGCAATTGCGATTAAGATGTTCGCATCTGCGAACTATCAGAGGTCGCATTTGCAATCTCAGAGTTGCATTTGCGACTCAGTGTATTCTTGAGTGTGCTTCGCAATTGTGAAGATGGTGGTAGCATTTGTGAAGGGAGTTTTCGCATTTGCGATCATTTTGTTACATTTGCGACTTCTGTGTCTCTGAGTCATGGTTCACATTTGCGACCCTTGTCTCGCATTTGCGGCGTTCATAATTGTGAATATGACTTCGTAATTGCGACACTTGCGGCTGGGTAAAATATAAGAAAAATGGGACTTAGCTCATTTCACATTATTTCTCAACCCTAAACACTCTAGAGGCGATTTTCCTAGAGGCTTTTCTTCTTAAATTCATTTGTAAGTGACTTTAATCCATTTCTTTTCAATTATCTATTATATTTCATGAGATTTATACATCAAATTTAGGAATTCCATGGTAAAAGTTAGGGATTTGGGTAGAATTTGAGGATTTTGTAAAATTGAGATTTAGACCTCGAATTGAGGTCAAATTTTGAAATAGATCACATAACCAGGCTCAGGGGTGAATGGGTAATCGAGTTTTGATCCGAATCTCGAGTTTTGACCAAGAAGATCCAGGGTTGACTTTTTAAAAATTGATCAAAATTGAGCATCGTTCATTTGTGGGTAGTTTCTAAAGTTTATTTTGAATCATTTGGTCAATAATTTGCTAGATTTTGTTGGTTTGGAGGCTTGTTCAAAAGGCAAGGCCATGGTTGATTTATTACTTAAGTTAGGAGGCTTGTTCAAAAGGCAAGGCCATGGTGAATAATTTGAGGGAATTAGAAAACCTTGAACTACATGGTATGTGAATTATGTGGGAAACAACGTATATGCGAGGTGAAGAGTATATATATGCCGTTATGCTACTTGCTTCCATGTTCTCGTTACTTCATAATATATCATGTTTCATGCCTTAATTGTTACATACTTATTTGACTTCCATGCCATAATAGTTACTTGTCATTTAGTTATCCTTGTATTAAATTGTCCACCCATTCCATGATTTCATGCTTATTTTCTACCTGACTCTACTTGCTTTACTTGCATATCCAAATTGCCATATGTCTTACTTGCCTTATAGTTTTGTAATATTTGTTGCCTTTTATAACGTAGTTTCACTTGTATGAGTTGTTAATTGGTAGATACTGATGAGTTGGTAAGGTTGATATATTCGAGTTGTTAGAGATTCTTTGACTATTACGTAATTCTTCATTGCCTCATACATTTACTCTCTTGATGTCGAAATTCTTGTAAATTTTGGTTGTTGAATTGCTATTGTTGATTGAAATTGTTTGGGGAGCGGTTTGCACGCCGCAACGAAAATTGAAAGGTAATGAATTGAAATGGCGGAATAAGGGTGGATTATGATATTAACATATGATGATATGGTGGGATCGGGTTGAGCACTACAACGGATTGTTTATGCTGTATTTGTTTCTGGCTGTTGGATTTGCCTCTGTATTTTGAGATAAATTTATAAGACTTATTATTCTGGGCTCTCTCGTAGTTGATTTTGAGTTCGTTGTTATGAGTTAACTTCTTTATTTCCATTTATGTCTTTTCTGTTATTATTATTATTATTATTGCGTGCAGGTTATTGTAAGAAACCTTCCTTAGCCTCGTCACTACTTTATCGAGGTTAGGCTCGGCACTTACAAAATACATGGGGTTGGTTGTACTCATACTACACTCTGCACTTCTTGTGCAAATACCAAAGTTCACATTGTCTGCAGCCCTGAAGTCCCCTTCTATATCATCTTAGCTGTTTATTTTGATTCAGACAGTTATGTCTTTTATTCAGACCATTATCTATAGTACTCTAGACGCTCATGTATTTGTGATACTAGTTCGGGGATTGTATTTAGATTACGTCATTTATTAGTTTATTCACTATATTTTACACTATTCAGTTTTATTATTATCATTTTATTTGAATTGTTTAAAATAGTTAATAAATATAGCTAACGTTGGTTTGCCTAGCAAATGAAATGTTAGGCGCCATCACAGTCCCGAGGGTGGGAATTCCGGGTCGTGACAAGTTGGTATCAAAGCACTAGGTTGCTTAGGTCTCCCGAGTCATGAGCAAGCTTGGTAGAGTCTGGAGGATCGGTATCTTTCAGAGGCTATAAGGCTATAGGAAACATTACACTTCTTTCTTTCTCTATCGTGCAGTTTATTTCCATTATTGAAGTTTGAACCATTCTACTCTTGTTCTCTTGAAGATGGTGAGAACTCGCACAACGTCTACAACTGGGCAAGAGCCGGAGCCCCATGTTGCAGCCACTACCAGGGATAGGGGTTGGGGCCGAGGCAGAGCTCAGCCTAGAGAACGAGAAGTAGCACCACCCATGGTGGAGCCTCAGCCTGACCATGAGGAATAGTTCCCAATTTAGGTCGCACAAGTCGGACCCGCTCAAGTCCCAGAGGGATTCATTACCACCCATGTACTTCAAGATGCCACTCACACTCCGGAGCAGATGTCTCCCCTATACCAAAATCTGCCGGCTCGAAAAGTTGGGGTAGTTCAGCCCGCAGTTGCTACACAGCCCGAGGAGAGGCCCGCAATGTGTTCAGAGGGATTGATGAGGTTGGATAAGTTCCCCAAGCTCTTCCTTGTTAACTATCGCGGTGCACCCTCTAAGGACCCACAAGATTACTTGGACCGTTGCCACGGGTGTTGCGCAACATGGGTATTGCTGAGACCAATAGGGTCGACTTTAGAGTAATGCAGATGACAGGTTCTTCCAAGAGGTTGTGGAAGTATTTTGAGCGGGGCAGACTAGCTGGTTCACCTTTACTTACCTGGGATCAGTTTTTGCAGTTATTTCTAGAGATATTTATTCCTTTTCACTCTGAGAGAGGAGTACCGTAGGCAGTTTGAGCGCCTTCAGTAGGATGGCATGACCGTCACCCAGTACGAGACCAGATTTGTGTACTTGGCCCGTCGTGAAACTATGTTGATTCCTACAGTTAGACAGAGGGTGAGGAGGTTTATTGATGGTCTTACCTTCGACATCAGGCTTCAGATGGCCAAGGAGACAGGGGATGATATTTCTTTCTAGAGGGTCGCAGAGATTGCTAGACAGATCGAGATGGTTTGTGGTCAGGATAGAGGGTCGACATCTGATAAGAGGCACCGTCATTTCGTTGGTTTCCATCATTTCGGTGGTTTCGGTGCTGCCTTGTCTCGAGGTGGAGGTTCTTTTTGTAGAGGCCATCCTCCTATGCCGATTCAGTCAGCTCTTCAGGTAGACCCACAGTGCTTCTGGTGGTCGTGGTTCTTATGGGTCTTGTCCTGAGCAGCCAACATTAAGTGCACCTTCAACTCCTATCAGTGCACCACCGCTTCAGAGTTACAATAGTAGCTATCTGGGCCATCAGGGTCAGTCTCAAATTCAGCAACCTCACCAGCAGAGAGAGTGCTTTGAGTGTGGGGGCATAGGTTACATCTGGAGATATTGCCCTAGATTGACGAGTAGCAGACCTCAATAGGGTTATTGTTCCATCATGCCGGCACCGGTTGCTCCACCGCCCGCACAACCAGCTTGAGAGAGGGATCAGGTTGTTAGAGGTGGAGGCCAGCCAACTAGGGGTCGCCCGAGGGGCGGAGGTCAGATAGATGGGGCCCAACCCCATTTTTATGCATTCCCAGCTAGACCTGAGGTAGAGTCATTTGACACCTTTACCACAAGTATTGTTCTGGTTTGCCATAGAGATGCTTCAATTCTGTTTGATCTGGGCGCTACTTATTCCTAATGGCTGCCCCATGGGATGCTCATTTGAATCCTTTGTCTGGTCAATGCGAGAAAGAGAGAAATAGTGCAAACATAAGAATAGAAGGTTTTTCTTGTCAGTTGTCGGGCCAATGAGGCTCTTCTAGCTTTACCTACACGGCAAGGAAAAGATCAAAGGCGAGGTGGGAAATGCCCCGCACGAACTATCTGATCAAGTTTTCTTTTTCCTATCACAGACAGCTGGCAAAGCCGTGTTTGATCGTCGCGTACATGCTCCGTTACAACTTTGTTCATGCGCCAATCAATTGACAGTGAAGTAGAGAAGGAAGAGTTTTGGTCACCGTGTGGGTAGTCTCTATTATGGTTTCCGTTTCATGTGCACTAAAAAGGAAGGAAGACTGGTGCGACTATAGTAATGCCAAGCATACGAGCAAAGGACTCTACCTACCGTATACTGACGAATGAAAGAAGCATCCTATTTTGCTTCATATCTAATTTTGCCTCGTGATTCTTTTAATGCTCATGTATATGTGTACACTCCTGTAGGAGATCCTATTATTGTAGATCATGTTTATCGGTCGTGTATGGTTCCTTTTGGGAGCCTTAAGACTAGTGTAGATCTCCTACTTCTTGATATGGTGGACTTTGATGTTATAGGGCATGGATTGGCTGTCACCTTATAATTCTATATTGGACTGTCATACCAAGATGGTGACCTTAGCCATGCCGGGGTTGCGCTGATTAGAGTGTAGGCGGACTCCTGGACATTCTACTAGCAAAGTTATTTCTTTTGTGAAGGCTCGACATATGGTCGAGAAGGGTTGCCTTTCATATTTGGCCTATGTTCGTGATTCTAGTGTGGAGGTTACTTCCATGTATTCAATACCTGTTGTGCGTAAGTTCCCAGAGGTGTTTCCTGCAGACATGCTGGGGATGCCACCCGACAGGGATATTGACTTGGCTCCGGGTACTCAGCCCATTTCTATTCCACCATACCGTATCGTGCTACCTGAGTTAAAGGAACTGAAGGAGCAGTTGCAGGATTTGCTTGATACATGATTCATTATACCTAATGTCTCACCTTAGGGTGTGCCCGTGTTGTTCGTGAAGAAAAATAGTGGTTCAATGAGGATGTGTATATATTATCGGCAGTTGAACAAAGTCACCATTAAGAACAAGTATCCCTTGCCGAGGATTGATGACTTATTTGATTAGATTGAAGGTGCCAGGGTGTTTTTGAAGATTGAACTAGCTACCATCAGTTGAAGATTAGGGAATCAGATGTCCCTAAGACAGCTTTCCGGACTCGGTACAAGCATTATAAGTTCCTAGTAATGCCATTTGTCTTGCCAAATGCCCCAACAACATTTATGAATTTGATGAATCAGGTATTTAAGTCTTATTTGGATTCTTTTATGATCGTCTTCATTAATGATATTTTGATCTACTTTCACAGTCGAGAGGAGCATGAGCAACATCTTTGGGTGATACTTTAGACCTTGAGAGTTAGTCAGTTGTATGCCAACTTTTCAAAGTGTGAGTTTTTGTTGGACTCGGTAGTTTTTTGGGACTTGTTGTATCTGCAAAGGGAATTAAAGTGGATCCTAAGAAGATTGAGGCAGTTCAGAACTGGTGATTTTCCTAGAGGCTTTTCTTCCTAAATATATTGGTAAGTGACTTTAATCCATTTCTTTTCAATTACCCATTACAATTCATAATATTTTAACATCAAATTTAGGATTTTCATGGTAGAAATTAGAGATTTGGGTAGAATTGGGGGTTTTGTAAAACTGAGATTTATATCTCGAATTGAGGTCAGAGTTCAAAACAAATCACATAACCGGGCTCGGGGGTGAATGAGTAATCGAATTTTCGTCAGAATCTCTGGTTTTGACCAAGCAAGCTCGAGGTTGACTTTTGTTGACCTTTTAAAAATGATCAAAGTTGAACCTCTTTCATTTGTGGGTAGTTTCTAAAGCTTATTTTGAATAATTTGGTCAATAATTAGCTAAATTTGGTTGGTTTGGAGGTTTACTCAAAAGACAAGGTCGTGGTTGATTGATTGTTTGAGTTGCAGAGTGATGTAAGTGTTGGGTCAAACATTGATTTGAGGGAATTAGGAAACCTTGAACTACATGTTATGTGAATTGTGTGGGAAATAGTGTGTATGCAAGATGACGAGTGTATATACACCCTTATGTTACCTGCTTCCATGTTCTCGTTACTTTATAATATATCTTGTTTCATTCCTTAATTGCTACATGCTTATTTGACTTCCATACCATAATTGTTACTTGTCATTTAGTTATCCTTCTATTAAATTGTCCATCCCTTCCATGATTCCATGCTTCTTTGCTACCTATCTCTACTTGCTTTACTTGCATATCCAAATTGTCATATGTATTACTTGCCTTATAGTTTTGTAATATTTGTTGCCTTCAATAACGTAGTTTCACTTGTACGAGTTGTTAATTGGTAGATACCGATGAGTTGGTAAGGTTGAGACATTCTAGTTATTAGAGATTCTTTGATTATTATGTGATTCTTCATCGCCTCGTACATTTACTCTCTTGATGTCGAAATTCTTATAAATTTTGGTTGTTGAATTGCTATTATTGATTGAAATTGTTTGGGGAGCAGGTTGCACGCCGCAACAAAAATTGAAAGATAATGAATTGAAATGGCGGAATAAGGACGGATTATGATATTGACAGATGATGATATGGTGGGATCGGGTTTCGCGCTACAATGGATTGTTTATGATGTATTTGTTTGTGGCTGTTGGATTTGCCTCTTTATTTTGAGATGCGTTTATAAGACTGATTATTATGGGCTCTCTAGTAGTTGGTTTTGAGTTTGTTGTTATGCGTTAACTGCTTTATTTCCATTCCTGTCTTTTGTGTTATTATTATTATTATTATTATTATTATTATTATTATTATTATTATTATTATTATTATTATTATTGCGTGCATGTTATTGTAAGTGACCTTCCTTAGCCTCGTCACTACTTCGTCGAGGTTAGGCTCGGCACTTACAGAGTACATGGGGTCGGTTGTACTCATACTATACTCTATATTTTTTGTGCAGATACCGGAGTTGGTCTCAGCAGTGCTGAGTGAGATTACTCGAATATAGCTATCAGTGGAGACTTGAGGTATAGCTGCACGCTGTCTGTAGCCGTGCAGTCCCCTTTTATATCATCTTACCTGTTTATTTTGATTCAGATAGTTATGTATTTTATTCAGACCATTTTTTATAGTACTCTAGATGCTCATGTATTCGTGATACCAGTTCTGGTATTGTATTTGGATTACGCCATTTATTAGTTTATTCACTCTATTTCAGACTATTCAGTTTTATTATTATGATTTGATTTGAATTGTTAAAAATGGTTAATAAATATAGCTAACGTTGGCTTTCTTAGCAAGTGAAATGTTAAGCGTCATCACAGTCTCGAGGGTGGGAATTTCGAGCCGTGATAAGTTGGTATCAGAGAACTAAGTTGATTAGGTCTCACAAGTCATGAGCAAGCTAGGTAGAGTCTGGAGGATCGGTATCTTTCAGAGGCTATAAGGCTTTAGGAAAAATTTCACTTCTTTCTTTCTCTATCGTGCGGTTTATTTCCATTAATAAATATAGCTAACATTTCCTTACCTAGCAAGTAAAATGTTAGGCGCTATCACAACTCCGAGGGTGATAATTCTGGATCGTGACAAATCTAGAATTGATTTTCATTCAATTATAGTTGCTCATAATTAAAAATTTACTCGTACTCTTTTTTGTTTTTTTACACCAAGTCACTAAATAATGAATACATGATTCTTTTCAAATATATTCTTATCACTAAACCATAATTAGTTAATATATTTTTGCCTTAGTTTATAACTTAATTATGATAATTAATATGATTTGGTTTAGCATAAAGTATTGGTAAATTATAGTTACCATAAAACATAAGTGAGAGTACAAGAGGAGAGGGGTGAATTGTACGCTTATTAAAAAATTGGTCGACTATATTTAGACTTAGTCGACTGATATGGAGACAATCTGCATAGAATCATTAGTCCTTCAATTTAACCAAGAGAAAATTATATAACCTTGAGACATATGTTTGTCATTTCTTCTTGATCATCCTCGTCACTCCAAGTTGAGATTCTATGATTCTTCTTCTTGAAGTTAGGACATTTTGATTTCATATGTCCAAGTTTATCACATTTGTAAAGGAATACGTTCTCTTGTTGTTGTACCTCATTCTTGTGATTCTTTTGATGATTCTAGATGGATTGAGATTTTCTATTCTACTTCTTTCTACTCTCCTTTTTTTCCGTCCTGGGTATCACGGCCAAGTCTTCTCGATCTTCACCATTTTTAGATTCTTTAAGAGGTGACTTGGATTCAATTTCCTTAACTTTGATCGTGTCTCCATGGATATTTTTCAATTTGTCCCATATAGCTTTAGCAGTCTCACAAGTGAATAGTTTCTTATATTCTTCTTCACTGATCGCACAATAGAGCATGTTGATTGCTCTAGCGTTTGTTTGCATAATATCCAACTGTTCTTTTGTGTAGTCAAATATGGATGCCCTTTTTACAAGCTTCTTTCCATCATTGTTATTCGGAATATGCCTTGGTCTATTCTGAATAATTAGTCAGACTTGATAATCCATTGATTGAACATAAACCTTCATTCTTTCTTTCAAATAGTTATAGTATTGACTATTGAAGTACGTTGGCCTTCTTGTTGAGTAACCCTCTTGAAGTACGGTTTCAGTAATTGGATAACCTGCCATGGATCTTTTCTCACTTGCTATTAAGCAAAATAAAGATGTGAGACATGCTCTGATACCAATTAAAAGTATAAGAGGGGAGGGGTGAATTGTACTTTTATTAAAAAATTGGTCAACTATATTTAGACTTAGTCGACTGATATGGAGACGATCTGCACAAAACCGTTCGTCCTTTAATTTAACCAAGTACAAATTATAAGAAATACTTAAGGTGCAGAACATAATATGAGAACGATAAAGTAAATGACATCAGAAAATTTTATACTGGTTCGGAACCAATGTGGTATCTTAATCATGTCCTCTTGGGTTACAAGAGTGTTGTCCTTTAGAGCTTTTTGTAAGTTGGGTTGAGTACAACTTTTGTGGTTTCTAGTGTTTACCACCAACGTTTACAAGGATTGGTTTTCACTCGCTTACAAACAAACAACAAAGTGTTAGTTTTTACTCGCTCACCAATAACGATACTTTGGTTTTAACTCGCTCACCAAAGAAACCAACAATGACACAACCTCTCAATATAGTGCTTGATTAAGGTGTAGAAAGAGTAGGAAAGTTGTATGCGAAGCTGATATATTCTTCATTGTCAAAAAACTCCTTTTATAGTATTCTTGAATCTCTGACCGTTTCTCCATATGGTACTTTTCTAAGATATAAATCTCCTTGATTTCTGGACAATCTCTTCCTTGAATTCTTTGTAGTTGCTGCTATATTCTCACAGGAAGAATATTTCCATACCTTGTGTCGAAAATAGCTTTTCCTTCTTTAAGGAATTTTGAGGAATCTTCTTTCATATATTCTTTCCACAAATTGTGTGAGTCAGCATATCATCTTCTAATGTAGAGCCAATTTCCTTTTTGATTGCTTTCTCATAATTAATGTTTTCCTTCCTTAATCTCTAGACTTTGACTAGTTATTCCCACTCTTTGAAATTGACACTTAATGTTGCAGATCCTTCTTTGTGCGCATATTTAAATCTTTTAATTGACTTTCCATAAGTCTTGTACACTTGCTTATATTAAGGCATCCAATTGTATAGCAAAAAACTTTCTAGATCATATTCCTCCTTAATAGCAGTACCAAGCCTCCTTTTAGTACTTTTCCTTATCAAGCATCGAACCATCTTTCTTGAATCTCCTTTTTATTCTTTTCCTTTTTGAGTGTAGTAACAATCTTTTTTCCACTTCAAGCCTCTTCCCTTTTTAGAGGAGTGCCAATCTTCTGTCCAATCTCCCTCTCATAAGGTAGTAGATCTTTAATATAAAAAATAATTTTCTCCCTTGATTGTGTAGTAAATCAATACCTTAATTCCATATAGACTTTTCTTGTCTAAAGATTCCCACTTTGAATTTAGGAAGGCTAGAGTACGTATCATGGACAACAATCTATATATTTATTTCACACGCCTAGCTTCTTCTTAAATGCAATCAATCTAGGATAAATTTCAATTTTCTTTTTAAACAGTTCTCTTATCTTTCTTTGTCAGTGTTCCATGCATCCAAACTTTCCTTCCCAAAACTTGCTTCTAGAAATTCCAAAATATATATCCAAACTTTCCTTTCTTGACTCTTCTGACTTTGATATAGAGAATTTCTATCACGTTCAGATCTTCTTTCCTTTTTGTCCAAAACCTTCCTCAATTAACAAATCTATATAAAAATAAATTTATCGCAAGTAAATGTTCTTTGATTAAAACTTATGTTGGTTTGGTATCATCAAAATCAATATGTGAAACCTTGGCTCTAACAATCTCCCCCTTTTTGATGATAGAAAATCATCCGGTGCAAGACATGAAAAATTTAATTAAAGACTTAATAAAAGCTCATAAGCAATAAGTTCGACAAACTGTTTACTTCCCCTGAAGACTTAATAAAAGTTCATAAGCAATAAGTTCGATAAACTAGTTACTTCCCTGAAGACTTAATAAAAGCTCATAAGCAATAAGTTCGATAAACTGCTTACTTCCCTAAAATATCGATCTCATGTTGAACTTTCTCTCTCGCGTAAAAATGTCATGGCAAGTAAATGCTTCTCCTTACTCTAAGGGTTTCTTAGTCATGCTCCTTGCCTTCATGCACCTTATCTAAAATATTCATATGGCAAGTTTTATACCATATATTTTCTCCCCTTTTTGTCATCATCAAAAGGGTAAAACTATATATTCAATCCACGGAGCATAGTAAAATAAAGAACCATACAAGAGAACATGCCATACTTATCACATGTGGAATCTCAAGTTAAAACTTTGAAAAATGTTTAAGCAAATTGAAAACTCTTAAGTTGATCGACTAGTCTAAAGCAGTTACCCAAAGCTAAGAATAAGCACCGTCTAAAAGACAAATTTTAAACTAGTGAGGAAAACTATTTGCCTTAGTAAAAATGTGAAGTAGCAGAAAGTGCATGGAGTCCGTTAAAGAATTTGTGACTAACTTAAGGACTTGCAAACTCACTGTAATAAACATATAAGAAAATGAAATATTTTTGCCTTGAAAGGATACATGATGATATCATTACCATACCAACTTCTTTTCCAAGTGTGAGGAAATATCTGCAAGGTGAAATTCAATGTCCACAAGGAAGGCTTCCACACTACCTTTTGTCACAAGCAATCTAGTGACATGTTTTATGCCTTGTGCTCTTGCTGATATTTCATCGAAAATTTTATCCGTAATAGCTTCTCATGGAGAAGTATTCACTCTTGACTAGATAAAATTGTTGAACCTTGCTTTTATCTTTTTCATGACATGAGAATGTAACGATCCAAAATTAAACTAGTCATGATGGCACCTAACTCAACCCGCTAGGTAAGCCAATTGACAATAAACCAATTCCAAAGAAATTTAATGAGACAAATAAATAAAAAAAAATCACGAGCGTCTAATATTTAGAGTTTACAAAGTTAGTATAAAATAAATACATCATATGTCCGAATTATACATAAACAGATTTTTCATAAGTTTAGAGCTACCATGAACAAGAGGCAGCTATTATCGGAATGCAGGTGCGTCTTCAATGCTAGCTCCCATCATACACATCAATGTCAACATCCAAGTCTACACGCAAGGTGCATAAGTATAGTATGAGTACAACCGACCCCAGTATTCAATAAGTAACAAACCTAACCTTAGGTTGAAAGTAGCGACGAGTTGGGACAAGAGTCAGGGTCCAACTCTAATAACCAGCAACAATGCATAACAATATGGTAACAAATGGTACACGAAGTAACTCAGAGATATGATGCTCGGCTCATTCACAGTTACGAAAAAATAGGCATGCTTTTCAAGTATAACAGTAAATCCAAAATCATTTATCGAAAACACCAAAAGTAAGAGTAAGTTTGAAAACTGTAATTTTTTCCAAAGATTTCAATAGGTAAATGTTTTATTTTCAAATGGCATGAGGAAAATACATCTCTATGTCTATATGTCAATATGTCAATATGTCAATATATATTAGAAGTCATGAATGACGTGATACCGTACAGCATGAGAAAAATGCATCTGTATGCTTGTATATCAAGTGTGCATGTCGAATGCGATGCAACTCAGTGATAAAAATATATACATACTCTTAGAGTATCAATTCACTCAGTCCTCACAGTCACTCAATCATCCCAATCACTTGGCACTCGCACTCGACACTCGCACTTAGTAGTTACTTGCGTTCACTGGGGATGTGTACAGACTCCGGAGGGGCTCCTTCAGCCCAAGTGTTATAATAAGTCAATCATGGCATAAATTAAAATAACATGCGTATGAATGAGATGTATCAATATATGGTAACAGAGACTGAGATATGATATGTAGATGAATTCGTATGACTGAGTATGTAATTTCAATAAAAACAGGTAACTCAACAGCAGAAATGACCCCAGTGGGTCCCAACAGGATAATCATATAGCCTAGACATGATTTATAACATGGATCACAACTCAATTACTCTAGCACGTAGAGATTTCATAGATACAAATAAGACTAGGTGACTACACAGTACCACAGAAATAATCGAGTCACAATTCACACGGTGCACGCCCGTCACCTAGCATGTGCGTCACCTCAACACCAAACACATATTACGTATATTCGGGGTTCATACCCTCAACACCAAGTTTAGAAGTGTTACTTAAGCCGAACAAGTCAACTCCAACACCGAGCAAGTCAAACGATGATCCAAAAATGTCATCCCGTGCGTACCGTCCTCTGAACGGCTCAAAACTAGCCAAAAGCAACTCCAATACATCAAATAAATCCAAAGGAAACAATTCCAATTGATAAAGGTCGAATCTTTACTCAAAAGCCAAAAATCAACCAAAACGTCCAACCCAGGCCCGTACCTCGGAACTCGATGCAACTTATAAAATCTAACAACACATTCCATTATGAGTCCAACCATACTAGTTTCTCTCAAATCCGACTCCAAATAGATGTTCAAAACTCAAAAATTCACTTTATGAAATTTTAGTCAAAACACCCAAATTTCACTTTTGAAATCATCAACCAATAGACAAAAACGAAGATAGATTCATGAAATATAATTAAAAATAAGTATAGAATATTTACCCCAATCCATGTGGTGAAAATCACTTCAATAATCGTCCAAATCCGAGCTCCCCAACTGAAAATACGAGCAAATGAACAAACATTTGATTTATATGCTTCTGTTTAGTTGTTCTGCCTCGTTTCTCATGCTAAATGATCCCGAAACTCACTTTTGATGCCTCCAATAGATTCCTTGAGACATTACAGTTAAGTTATATTTTTGAATCACTCCATTTGACCTTGTGATGAAGGAGATATGTTGGTTTCAATATTTGCAAATAGTGCAGATTTTTAAATACGAATTCAGTGGCAATGTCGTAATTAATTTGAAAAATGTGAAAACTCAATTCTTAGTAAAATGATCATACATTCTTCATACGATGTCGAAACTTGATGATTCCAGTTGCTATAGTTCCAAAATTACGACACAGATCTAATGCTTTAATTAGAACAAAAAATTGGAGCTCACTTGCTTGATGTGCTACCATTTATGCTTGAAGAAACGACGTCGAAACATATAAAAACGAGCGCAACACAACCCAAACTTATCCGAAACTCACCCGAGCCCCTCGGGACCCCTTACAAACATACTAACAAGTACCATAATATAACATGTACTTACTAGAGGTCTCAAATCACACATAACAACATCGAAACGGCAACTCACACCTCAATTCGAACTTAACTGAACTTTGAACTTTTGACTTCCCAAACTCGCACCGAAACATATCAAATCAATCCGGAATGAACCCAAATATTGCATACAAGTCCCAAATAACATAACGAAGCTATTACAGTTTCTGCAACCACAATTCAAAACTTATATCATCAAAGTCAACTCTCGGCCAAACTTATGAACTTTCCAAACCTTCAAATTTCCAACTTTCGTCAATTTGCGCTGAAACCTTCTAGAAACAACCAAATGCAAATATGGACATACGCCCGAGTCCAAAATCACCATTCGGAAGTAACTGAACCATCAAAACTCCAATCCAAGGTACTAAAAAAATCAAACTTGGTCAACTCTTCTAACTTAAAGCTTGAATCATGAAATTCATTCTTCCAAATCGATTAAGAATAACCTGAAAAACAAAACCGACGATCACACAAGTCATAATACATCATACGAAGCTACTCATGCCCTCAAACTACATAGCGAAGTGTAAATACTCAAAATGACCGCTCGGGTCATTACATCCTCCTCCACTTAAACATGCGTTCGTCCTCGAACGTGCCCAGAGTCGTTCCAAAGCTATCAAACCGCCATGTAACCTTACCATGCATATACCCAGGGTTGATTCCACGTCACCCTATTCCATATAGGTCGGACAACATAACATAACTGAAGATCATTACTTCAACCTCAGCCCGTAAACCACAGAATCTAATTTCCAACACCTAAAATTTCCTACAAGACCCGAATCTCGCTTCTACATACTGTATGAATTTGAACAAGCTGTATCAAGCCATAACCATAACCCAATATGTAATCCCATAACATAACACACGACTCGCATACTCATAGCAAAATTTTCGATCACAGTAGCTTCTCAAAACAACCCAATGTCGGTAATAAACCTCATATCAAGCAAAACCTCGTTTTAAAACCTTCGTACACTGTCGATGATGAAAGAAACATGCAGAAACTCCTAACCACTCATCAGATCAACAAGCTATGGAGCTCCCTTTCCTTCAACAAGAACTATAACCAATTTATAAGCCGATCAGCGACATTATCCTTTCAAATATTCCGCAATCAAATGTACTAGCAATCATTATAGGTCCGACGACCTCCTCTTATCAAATACAAGTGACTCTACTGACACGCCACACCAATACTACATAAAGCCACAAACCATGCAATCCGTGCACCAATACGGAACAATTCAAATGTACTCAATCATCAAAAATGACTCAAATGAGAGAACTGTCTTGCAAGTTCAACAAATACCACCAAAAACACAATGCCATGAGTCCATCATACACAGTAGAACCACGACACACGAATCCGACACAAAGGATCATATCCCAACATAACTCTGTTGCAATGCGTGACCCCATCCAAACACTGCCATATGGAATACCTCAAGCCACTATGCCCAAAATCAATAACCACGCTCAATATGACCTCAAGTACCGAAGGTGCATGACCATAACCACGGAGGAACCAATAACATAATACCACAGTCCGGAAAGAATATAACCAAATGCGCAATCAATCATTCAACACCCTAATATCTATCTTGCTGAAATTCCGCTATAAGGCCCAAATAGAACCGCAACATGTATGCCTATAACCAACGAATCCCAACCCCTCGTAGCATAGAAGGGTAACTCATAGAACATATCAAAACATGAATAAGCTCAACTCTAACCGAATGGCACATCCCTCAACAACTACAATACGGAGTCAACCAATCCGACGTGGTGTAGAATACACATCCTCATTAGGCCTTCAAATGGACCCCAAATCCACTTTGGTCACCCACAAATAGATACATAACCCTCCGAAAGTCCACAACAACTGAACCATAACACACACAATCACCTGGCTAGCTTTGGCCACATCTTCTTCCACAACCACGAAACGATCTGTTTCTGAGAACTTCTGGTCTCCAAGTCCATAGAACACATGAATCATCATATCCAATCCAACCTTCACCGCCCAAATGTCTAACACATCTTTCATACACGATCATCCCACATGGAATACTTCAATAATTCTTCTATGCCACATACAAATCCGAAAAAAATCGCAATTGCTATATAAAAATCTTGAATCCATTAGAACTTACTCGAGAATCATCCACTCTGCTCAAATCTCAATTGTACCACACCAAACGGGCCGAACGACTTGTGCCCCATTAGCACGACAACACCCACAGAAGTAACTCCGCCTTAACACAACCGAGCAAATTCCTACTCCATGCGCACTATATCCTTCACGAATAACACCTCAATCATTCCATGATTTCCATATACCCATAAAGTGTAACATAACTCGTATCCAGAAATTCCTTCACTCATGCCATCCTCGATCTCAATCTCTGTAAGTCATAATCGATTCATAAGTATGCCTCAAACCGAAACTAGTACAATACACAATCAAATCGTCGATAGCAAACTCCCCCACTTGTCTCAAAGCCATAGGACTAAACACTTGATAACTTATAATACCCATTCTCTATTATTGCCATAATCTAGCAACGAAATTCAACTCAATCCCTCATAAGCTCATGTAACACAGACCCTCTAATACCTCAAATCATCAGCAAACCTTGCATTCATTCTCGTGACAGTCAGGTCAGCTATTACCACTGATCCAAACTCAAACCGCACAAGTATAACCCACTTGGAAGAAAAGAAATTCTCCACACATCATCATATAAATCACACATCCATAGATTACCTTGCAGGTTATAACCCACCTGCTTAGCCCCAAATTGACATCTCTCTACAACTTTTCACAGCCATGACTACTATGCAATCACTTAATCTTCATGGGTATGAACACACCAACAAGGCATGAGAACCTAATTCGTTCCTCCATTAAACAACATGAAAGATCCTCCAATACTCTCATAACTTGAGACTATACGCCATATCAAGGAGGAAATCAAGCACCTAATAGTCCTTTTTACATCTCAAGCAAAATCTTCTCGTCACATTCAATGCATCTAAACACATCCTGCAATCACATTATACTCATCATATAGCCATCCAACCACTCATCGAGCCATAAATTCCACTCATAGGGACACTATCGGACATATAAGTCAAAAAGCATGTGCTCACAAAGCCGAAATTCCAATGCTCAATCTATAGTCAAAACCTAGCCTCAAGTCCTCCATATTGGCCCATCATCAACACGCAAAAATCACATCTCGCACCTCATCTATGGAATTACAATCCGTCGATACACAACCGATACTGAGCGCTCACATGCGTATACGAATGCGTGGAAGGAATTCAAAGAGTTATGTTTCAAGATGAATCAATTCTGCATGATAAGAATAGAAATATGGAAAATTATCCTAGATGCCTTGTAACCTCTCGAAGATAGGTATGGACATCATCATACCGATCTGCAAGACTCTACTAGACACTTTCTCATGACTCGTAGAACTTATGAACCTAGAGCTCTAATACCAACTTATCACAATCCAAAATTTAACTAGTCGTGATGGTACCTAAGCCAACCCGCTGGGTAAGCCAATTGGCAATAAACCAATCCTAATGAAATTTAATAAGACAAATAAATAAAAGAATATATCTGAATCTTATACATTTTCCAAGGACTGGTAGTACATATTATGAGCGTCTAAGATTTAGAGTTTACAAAGCTAGTGTAAAATAAATACATCATCTGTCCGAATTATAAATAAACAGATTTTTCATAAGTCTAGAGTTACCATGAACAAGAGGCAGCTATTACCAGAATGCAAGTACGTTTTCAATGCTAGCTCCCGTCAACACATCAACATCAGCATCCAAGTCTGCACGCAAGGTGCAGAAGTATAGTATGAGTAACACCGACCCCATGTACTCAATAAGTAACAAACCTAACCTTAGATTGAAAGTAGTGACGAGCTGGGACAAGGGTCAGAGTCCAACTTTAATAACCAATAACATTGCATAATAATATAGTAAAGAATGGTACACAAAGTAACTCAGAGATATGATGCTCAGCTCATTCACAGTTACGAAAAAATAGGCATGCTTTTCAAGTATAGCAGTAAATCCCAAATCTTTCACTGAAAACACCAAAAGTATGAGTAAGTTTGAAAACTGTAATTTTTTCCAAAGCTTGCAACAGGTAAATGTTTTATTTTCAAATGGCATGAGGAAAATACATCTCTATGCCTACATATCATTATATATGAGAAGTCATGAATGATGTGGTACCGTACAACATGAGGAAAATACATCTCTATGCCTGTATGTCAAGTGTGCATGTCGAATGCGATATAACTCAGTGATAAAACCATATGCATACTCTTAAAGTATCAATTTACTCAGTCCTCATAGTCACTCAGTCCTCACAGTCCCTCAATCTTCCCAATCACTCGGCACTCGCACACAGTAGGTACCTGCGCTCACTGAGGGTGTGTACAAAATGCGGAGGGGCTCTTTCAACCTAAGTGCTATAATAAGCCAATCATGGCATAAATCAAAAACACATACTGCGGCGTGCAGCCCGCTTCCATAAATATCACTCAAAAACAGGCCCTCGACCTCACTCAGTCATCAATCAATCCAGTCTCTCGGGCTCACAATGTCATGAAAGATTAAGCCAAAAATAATGTTGTGGTGTATCAATAAATGGTAACAAAGACTGAGAAATAATATGTAGATGAATGCGTATGACTGAGTATGTAATTTTAATTAAAAAAAGGTAACTCAACAGCAGAAATGACCCAGTGGGTCCCAACAGGATAAGTATATAGCCTAGACATGATTTCTAACATGGATCATAGCTCAATTACTCTAGCACATAGAGATTTCATGGATACAAATAATATTAGGTGATTACACAGTACCACAGAAATAACCGAGTCATAATTCACACGGTGCACACCCACACGCCTGTCACCTAACTTTTGCGTCACTTCAACACTAAATACATATCACGTATATTCGAGGTTCATACCCTCAACACCAAGTTTAGAAGTGTTACTTACCTCGAACAAGTCAAATCCAACATCAAGAAAGCCTAACGATGCTCCAAAAATGCCATCCCGTGTGTACCGACCTCTGAACGGCTCGCAATTAGCCAAAAGCAACTCAAATACGTCAAATAAAGCCAAAGAAAATAATTCCAATTGATAAAGGTCGAATCTTTAATCAAAAGCCCAAAATCAACAGAAAAGTCCAACCAAGTTCCGCACCTCGGAACTTGAAGAAACTTATAAAATACAATAATTCATTCAATTACAAGTCCAACCATACTAGTTTCACTCAAATCCGACTCCAAATCGATGTTCAAAACTAAACAAATTACTTTATGAAATTTTAGAACAAAAACTTCAAATTTCACTTTTAAAATCATCAACCAATTACCAAAAATAAAGATTGATTAATGAAATATAATCATAAATGAGTAGGGAATACTAACCCCAATTCATGTGATGAAAAGCACTTCAAAAATTGTCCAAATCTGAGGTCCCCAACTCAAAATATGACCAAATGAACAAACTCTTGATTTATATGCTTCCATCCAATTATTGTGCCTCGTTTCTCATGGCAAACGACCCCGAAACTCACTTTTGATGCCTCCAATGTATTCACTGTGAAATTTCAGTCAAGTTAGGCTTTTGAATCACTCCAGTTAACCTTATAATGAAGTAGATATGTTGGTTTTAATATTTACAAATAGTGTAGATTTTTAAATATGAATTCGGTGGCAATGTTGTAATTAATCTGAAAAATGTGGAAACTCAATTCTTAGTAAAATGATCATAAATTCTTCATACGATGTCGAAACTTGATGATTCCAGTTTCTATAGTTCCAAAATTACGATACAGATCTAATGCTTCAATTAGAACAAAAAATTGGAGCTCACTTGCTTAATGTGCTACCATTTATGCATGAAGAAACGACATCGAAACATATAAAAACGAGCGCAACACAACCCAAACTTATCCGAAACTCACCCGAGCCCCTCAGTACCCCTTACAAACATACCAACAAGTACCATAATATAACATGGACTTACTAGAGGTCTCAAATCACACATAACAACATCGAAACGGCAACTCACACCTCAATTCGAACTTAACTAAACTTTGGACTTTCGACTTCCCAAACTCGCACCGAAACATATCAAATCAACCCGGAATGAACCCAAATATTGCATACAAGTCCCAAATAACATAACAAAACTATTACAATTTCCGCAACCACAATTCAAAACTTATATCATTAAAGTCAACTCTCGGCCAAACTTATGAACTTTCCAAACCTTCAAATTTCCAAGTTTCGCCAATTTGTACCGAAACCTTCTAGAAATATCCAAATGCAAATTCGGGCATACGCCCGAGTCTAAAATCCCCATTTGGACCTAACTGAACTATCAAAACTCCAATCAAAGGTCAAATACTAAAAAAGTCAAACTTGGTCAACTCTTCTAACTTAAAGCTTCAATCATGAAATTCATTCTTCCAAATCAATTCTGAATAATATGAAAACCAAAAATATTATACAGAGCTACTCATACTCTTAAACTATCGAGCGAAGTACAAATGCTCATAACGACCGGTCGGGTCGTTATAAAGAATTTTAAAAAAATCCCCATGCCAATTTTTCTATTTCAGTCCACTTTGCTACCTGCAAGATTTTCATCTGAGAATATCCTACTAGATCAAAGCAATTAGTTCTTGCATAAAATAAGCCATAATTTAAATGTCAACCAAAAATCTTTTTTAGCACTATAAAGAGATTTTATGGGATCAAGTATACCAAAATATCTGTTATAAAAATACAATAGAGAGTCGATCATACCTTGGTACTTTATTCGATCGATGGACTTACTAATTTTCTCTTTGCTTCGCATTATTGGTAACGTGAAGATGAATGTTAGTTCTTTCATCATGCTCATTTCGGAATCGATCACCTTCCATAAGCTTAAGAAATGCTTGGTACACTTTCTATTAGAGTTATCAATAATGCTATGATCATCAACATAAGTTAATGTACTTGTGACTCAAGATCACGCCTTTCTAAAAATGATGCAGTTTTACGTGCCTCTTACAAATCCATGATTAAAAAAATAGTCATACAGTAATCTAGAGATATTTCAGATTATAACGAATATTAGTCACATAAGCATGGTTTTAAAGACTTTCAACTCAAGTGAGATGCTAGATAAAGAAATCTTACTGTAAGACCATTTAAAATATTCAACATCCAAAAACAAACTTTATAATTTGCACATGAAAAATAACATTCTAACAAGACTCTCATGAAGAAATAAACCTACTTGTTGTGAAACCTTGGGCTACAAGTTTACCCTTAATTTTCACAACCTTACAATTTATATTAAGCTTCTTGTTGGATATCCATGATTGCAGCTTCTTTGCTTGATAATGGATTTCCATACTTTTTATTCTTTCGTCTTTGTACAACAAATCTTGCACTGCTAGAATCCAGCATTCATCTCTTAATACTTCTTCATGTCTGTCCAGTTCAACTAGCATGGATGTGTCATTATCAGTTTATTGCTAGCTATCCAATGAAAGTTCTCTATCATTATTCACAATTTGCTTAAAAAGTATTAGTGTAAAGAAAACATGCATGTTTAGATTTCTCTACAACTACAATTCATAAAATCGTAAGTACTAACGAATAAGGAATATACCAGAGACTTACCAAGACAGTTGTAACCAAAGGGAATAAGATAACCAACAATTGGTTTTTCTTTCTTCCCATAGCTCAAACAGAATTCCATTCAAGAAAAGATTCAATAAAAAAATATTTAAGCACATAAAAGCCAATTATGATTAAAAAAAAAGGGAAAAGGCCCAAAAATGACCTTGTGGTATTCGAAATGGATCAATTATAACCCTCGTTTAAACTTGAGTCCAAAAATGACCTTGCCGTTATAGAATGAGTCTAATAATACCCTTGTATTATTCGAAATGAATCAATTATAACCCTCATTTAAATTGGAGCCCACCAATGACTCTGTCATTAAAGAATGGGTCTAATACTACTATTTCTCTCGTTTAGTAATGATTAGGGGTGTAAAATGGATATTTAAAAACCAACATAATCGTGTCGAACTAATTTTTAGGTTTCTTTTAATAAAATCGTAGGTTTTTATATAAATCTATAACCGTACCAATAATTAGGGTAGGTTTTTTATTTTATAAAAATAAATCGAAAATATATTGAACCGTACCGAATAAATTTACATGTGAATATATGTTTCACATGTAAATATATTTGAACCGTACTGAATAAATTTACATTTGAATATATGTTTCACATGTAAATATATCGAATCTATTATTAGAGTCAGTATAAATATATGTTTCGCATGTAAATTTATTCGGTACGGTTCGATATTTATATATTAAGTTTAAAAATGATAATGGGTCTAATATTTATAAAGAATGGGTCGAATAAGTTTAAAATTTGAGCCCACTAATGACCATACCGTTAAAGAATGGGTCTAATATTTATATTTGTAAATAATAATGTATTAATATAAATAATGTACAAATTTTAATGCATTATTATTTTTAAACTTAATATATAAATATATGTTTCACATGTAAATTTATTCGGTACGGTTCGATATTTTTTCGATTTATTTATATAAAATAAAACACATACCCTAATTGTCGGTACGGTTATAGATTTATATAAAAATCTACGGTTTTATTAAAAGAAACCTAAACATTGGTTCGACACGATTCTGTCGGTTTTTAAATATCCATTTTACATCCCTAATTATCACTAACCAAGAGAAATAGCAGTATTAGACCCATTCTTTAATGGTAGGGTCATTGGTGGGCTCAAATTTAAATTAGGGTTATAATTGATCCATTTTGAATAATACAAGGGCATTATTAGACCCATTCTATAACGGCAAGGTCATTTTTGGACTCAAGTTTAAACGTAGGTGATAATTGATCCATTTCGAATACCACAAGGTCATATTTGGGCATTTTTCCTAAAAAAAATAATTATGCAAAAGTGATGCTTTCTTTTCAACTTTGCATTCAATTCAGGCGCCAAACAAATTATGTGAGAAATCACATTTGTTGTACAAATATTGAACAAGTACTATAACTCACATCTATGATCATTTCAAATACATCATTTTCTTATTAAGAAATATAACCTAAGCAAAAGTATGGATAAATATCAATAGAAACATATACATGTACCTTCCAAGATTTTGAGTCTTAGGAATGGTCTAGTATCTCCATATGTGTACAAGTTATAGTGGCCTCAAGGTTAAACAATTTTTTTGAATTTGAAATAAGTATTGATACTCTCAACAAGAGAATGAATATCAGATGTAACATCTTAAACACATGACGACATAAAAAAATGCATGTATACTTGCTTATCCTAATGTTAATGACATGGTTCATGCAATACATGCATTCATGCTATTTAAAATCTCTAAGTCAAGGATAAAGGTAACACCAAACAGACTTGTAGTAAATGCAGCTAGTCGACTCAAGCAATATATACTTACACTAAAAAAATAACTAGATACGCATCATCTTATAATGCACCAAAAGGAACTTGAATAAACTTTAATGATACTAGTCACTTAAGCTTTGCCAACATGTGTAATAGTTCCTTCATCCTCTATAGAGTATGTGTATACTTTGAAGCATTCATAAGCATGTGCCTGGACCATCCATTATGCAAATATTATTTATCCCTTTTTATTGCTGGACACAAGATTCCTGCAAAACAAATTAATTTGTTTTTGGTAACCAAACCTTTTTGGGTCCTTCATGGTTAATAGCTAGTGTAATTGGAGATGCATGTATCTGTTTAGATCTCCAAATATATTTTGATCTAATATAACTTTTTTTATAATTACATGCAAATACTTTATGTCCAAAACTACCATAATAATGGCATGTAATATGAAAAGAAGAGTGTTTACCTATAGATACCTTATTAGTCCACTTGAAACTTCGCTTAGTCAACTTGTTTGAAATAAAATGTCTACCAGTAAATCCCTTTTCAGTCGACTTATAGCTGTTAAAATTAGGAGTAGACTTTGATAGATCAAAGTAGTGGCCGGAGAATTTGTGAAAGCTGGTTATTTGATTGCAAAGCTCAGAATTCTCTTCTTGAAGTAAGTTGTTCTTCACCAGATTTTCTTCAAGCTGAATATCCCACACTTTCTTTTCATTTCTCAACTTGTTATATTCTTCAAGTTAGATCTCCCAATTTTTTTTCTCATATATCAACTTGTTATATTCTTCAAGTTGGATCTTCCAAATCTTTTTCTCTTTCCTCAACTTATTATATTCATTAAGAACTTTCTCAAGGTCGTTGAGAACCAATTCAATATTTTCCTGCAATTCATCACATTTATCACAATACGTAATAGGAGTAGGACATACCTTGTAAATTTATCCCATTGCCATGAAACATAGGTGCTCCATTCTTTCGTGATCATTTTCTTCTTCAGATTCATCCTCGTCGCTTCAAATTTGTGATTCATTTTCTTGAGATCACAATCCATAATAGTTTCTCCTCTTTCCTTGAGACATATGTTTGTCTTTTCTTCTTGATCATCCTCATCGCTCCAAGTTGAGATTCTATGATTCTTCTTCTTGAAGTTAGGACATTTTAATTTCATATGTCCAGGTTTGCCACATTTATAGCAGCACACGTTCCCTTGTTGTTGAACCTCGTTCTTGTAGTTCTTTTGATGATTTTGGATGGATTGATATTTTTCATTCTGCCTCTTTCTACTCTTCTTTTTTTCCGTCCTGGGTATCACGGCCAAGTCTTCTCGATCTTCACCATTTTCAGATTCTTTAAGAGTTGACTTGGATTCAATTTCCTTAACTTTGATGGTGTCCCCATGTACATTTTCCAATTTGTCCCATATAGCTTTATCGGTCTCACAGGTGGATATTTTTTTATATTCTTCTTTACTGATCGCACAATAGAGCATGCTGATTACTCTAGCGTTTGTTAGCATAATATCTAATTACTCTTTTGTGTAGTCAAATATGGATGCCCTTTTTACAAGCTTCTTTCCATCATTGTTATTCGGAATAGGCCTTGGTCCATTATGAATAATTAGTCAGGCTCGATAATCCATTAATTGAACATAAACCTTCATTCTTTCTTTCCAATGGTTATAATCTTGACTATTGAAGTACGGTGGTCTTCTTGTTGAGTAACCCTCTTGAAGTACAGTTCCGGTAATTTGATAACCTGTCATGGATCTTCTCTCACTTGACGTTAAGCAAAAGTAAAGATATGAGGCTTGCTCTGATACTAATTGAAAGTACAAGAGGGCAGGGGTGAATTGTACTTTTATTAAAAAATAATTGGTCGACTATATTTAGACTTAGTCGACTGATACGGAGACAGTCTGGACAGAATCATTAGTCCTTTAATTTAACCAAGTGCAAATTATAAATACTAAAGGTGCAAAACATAATATGAGAACGATAAAGTAAATGACAATTGAAAGTGAACGATAAAGTAAATTGCAAGGGTATTATCTTTTAGAGCTCTTTGTAAGTTGGGTTGAGTATAGCTTTTGTGGTTTCTAGCATTCACCACCAACGTTTACAAATGTTGTTTTTTACTCGCTTACCAACAAACGACAAAGGGTTGGTTTTTACTCACTCACCAACAATGACACTTTGGTTTTCACTCACTCACCAAAGAAACGAACAATGATAAAATCTCTCTATATTTTATGACACTTGTAAACTTAAGAATACAGTGCTTGACTAAGGTGCAGAAAGAGTAGGAAAGTTGTCTGCGAAGCTGATACATTCTTCATTGTCAAAAAACTCCTTTTATTGTATTCTTGAATCTCCGACCGTTGCTCCATATGGTACTTCTCTGAGATATAAATCTCCTTGATTTCTGGACAATCTCTTCCTTGAATTCTTTGTAGTTGCTTCTATATTCTCACGGGAAGATTATTTCCATACCTTGTGTCGAAAAAAGCTTTTCCTTCTTTAAGGAATTTTGAGGAATCTTCTTTCACATATTCTTTCCACAAATTGTGTGAGTCATCATATTATCTTCTAATGTAGAGCCAATTTCCTTTTTGATTGCCTTCTCATAATTAATGTTTTCCTTCCTTAATCTCTAGACTTTGACTAGTTATTTCCACTCTTTGAAATCAACACTTAATGTTGCAGATCCTTCTTTGTGCGCATATTTAAATCTTTTGATTGACTTTCCATAAGTCTTGTACACTTCCTTATATTAAGGCATCCAATTGTATAGCAAAAAACTTTCTAGATCATATTCCTCCTTAATAGCAGCACCAAGCCTCCTTTTAGTACTTTTCCTTATCAAGCATCGAACCATCTTTCTTGAATCTCCTTTATATTCTTTTCCTTTTTGAGTGTAGTACCAATCTTCTTTCCACTTCAAGCTTCTTCAATTTTTAGAGGAGTGCCAATCTTCTTTCCAATCTTCCTCTCATAAGGTAGTCGATATTCAATTTAAAAAATATTTTCTCCGTTTGTTGTGTAGTAAATCAATACCTTAATTCCATATAGACTTTTCTTGTCTCAAGATTCCCACTTTGAATTTTGGATGGCTAGAGTACTCATGGACAGGAATCCAGATATTTATTTCAAACGCCTAGCTTCTTCTTAAATGCAATCAATCTAGGACAAATTTCAGTTTTCTTTTTAAACAGTTCTCTTCTCTTTATTTGTCGTTTTCCATACATCCAGATTTTCCTTCCCAAAACTTGATGTAACGTCCCGACCGGTAAAATTGGTAAAATTTTGGAAAGTTTGATCGGGCGTGGACTTTTTGATATTGGGATCGGATTTCAATTTCGGAAGTTGGAATAAGTCCACAATGTCAATTATGACTTGTGTGCAAAATTTGGGGTTAATCGGACGTGATTTGATAGGTTTCGGCATCAGATGTAAAAATTAGAAGTTCTAAAGTTTATTAGTCCTGAATCGATGCGCAATTCATGTTTTTAGAATTGTTTGAAGTGATTTTTGGCCTCGAGTAGGTCCGTTATGTATTTTGGAACTAGTTGGTATACTCAGATGGGGTCCCGGGAGCCCTGGTGTGATTCAGATCGATATCGGATCAATTGTTGGACTTATGCAAATGTTAAAGCTCCCAGCTTCTTGTATAATCGCACCTGCGGAGGTTATGACCGCATGTGCATACTCGCACGTGCGCTTGAGGGAACGGATAAGCGGACAAGGCAGAACAGGCAAGGGCTCATAGATGCGGACAATGTTCCGCAGAAGCGGCTTCGCTTCTGCGGTGAGGAGATGCGCAGGAGCGGCTAAGGTCACAAGTACGAAACATTTGTCGCCGGCGCGCATGCGCAAGTGCGGCCATATGCTCGCAGAAGCGGACTCTGTGGATTTAGTTAAATCCGCACATGCGATAACTTTTTTGCTTGTGCGGAGCCGCAGATGCGGCAGCAAGGTCGCAGGTGCGACATAACTGAGCAGAAAAAGAAAAAAATCGAGGGTTTGGTCTCATTTTTATTTTGGGATTTTGAGAGCTCGGATTGAGGCAATAATTTGAGGGATTTTCAGAGGGAGTGTTGGGGTAAGAGTTCCTAACTCGTTTTGAATTAATTTTCACTAATCGATCTTCGATTTCTTCATTTAATTATGGATTTGGGTTGAAACACTTGGGGGAAAAAGGTGTATAGTTCTTAGACCAATTTCTTGAATTTTAAAAGGCCAGATGAGTTTGAATTTGGATAATTCTTGTATGGTTGGACTCGATATCGAATGAGTGTTTGAATTTTATAATTTTGGTCGATTTCAAGACGTGGGCCGGGGTCGACTTTTTGGGGCGATTTTTTCAATTCTTGCTAAAATCATATTTACATTATTTAGATTAGTTTCCTATAGTTATATTTATAGTATGTAATTAGTTTTGGCTAGATTTGATCCGTTCGGAGTCGGAAAATCGAGGGAAAGGCCTTCTTATTTATTGATTGAGCGTGGTTTGAGGTAAGTGACTTGTCTAACCTTGTGTGGGGAAAATTTCCCTTAGGATTTGCTATTGTTATGGTAATTTGCAATATGTGAAGGTCGTGTACGTGAGGTGACGAGTGCGTACTCGGGCTAAATGTTGAAAATCTGGTTTTTGCTAAGTAGTTTCCTTTTACTTCCTTAATTGAGTTACTCTAGCATGTGTAGTCATAATCTTTAGCCTAATTTCATATGTCTACGTGTTTTATCTCTTATTTGCAAATTGTACAACATGCTTAGTTGAATTATCTGCTTCCTTGATTCTTGTATTCATTATTTAAATATGGGATTATTTGCTTGAAATATCATTGTTTCAATTGTTATGTTTTGGTTTTCGTGATTATTGTTGAGGTGATTGTTTGGTTGTGGCACGAGGTTTCTGCCATGCAGATTGTTATTGTGGCATGAGGCTTTTACCTTGCGGATTGTTATTGTGGCATGAGGTTTCTGCAGCGTGGATTGTTATTGTGGCATGAGGTTTCTGCCGTGCGGTTGTTATTATAAGGAAAGATTGTGAGATGTTTACTTTTGGGACTATGAGGTGGTACCTCGAGAGTGCCCCTGTTGATTTCCTCTATTTGATGTTTTTGTTGTTGTTGTTATTGTTGTTATTATTCCTTAACTTGTAAGATTCTTGCTTCCTTACGTGTTGTATTTGTCTTCTTGATTCCGTGTTGTTACCTTCCGTAAATTTCTATTGATACACTTCCTTGTCACTTTATTATATCATTACATCTTATGTCTTGTTTCTAATCATTCCCAGTAGGGCCCTGACCTGACCTCGTCACTACTCTACTAAGGTTAGGCTCGGCACTTACTGGGTAACGTTGTGGTATACTCATACTATGCTTCTGTACATATTATTGTGCAGATCCAGGTGCATCCTATCAGCCTCGATATTAGAGTGTTGTGTTGTTGCTTGGAGACTTCAAGGTACACCTGCCCGCGTCTGCAGGCCTCAGAGTCCCCTTCTATCACATCTTTTCCTTGTTTCTTTATGTTTTGTAGAGAGTGATGTTTGGGATATTTTAAGCATTGTATTTAGAGCTTGTGACTTATATCTACCGGATTTTGGGAGTTGTATATACTTTGAGTTGTAGTTTGTACTTTATATAGTTGCTGGCGTTTTTAGCTTTTAGATTATTATTTCAATTATTTTGCATGCTTGTTAGGCTTACCTAGTCTTAGAAACTAGGTGTCATCACGACATCGTACGGAGGGATATTGGGGTCGTGACAAGTTGGTATCAGAGCTCTAGGTTCATAGGTGTTATGAGTCACACGTAGGTTTTGTAGAGTCTCGCGGATCGGTATGGAGACGTCTATACTTATCTTCGAGAAGTTATGGAACTGTTAGGAAAAACTTCATTTCTTTGATTTCTTATCGTGCGAAATCTTTGACTTCGATTTCTAAATTTTTGTCTTTCTATTCTCTCATAGATGGTGAGGACATGCACAACTGGATCGGATGACCAGACACTCGTGCCCCCTGCTAGAGCCGCGAGAGGTCAGGGCTAGGGTAGAGGCCGAGAACGTCCACGTGGTGCAGACAGAACTCCTGCACGAGCTGCTACAGAGGATCCACTAGTAGCTCCAGTTGGAGGGCAGGAACCTGAGGCGCATGTTACTGCACCAGCCCTCCAAGAAACTCTCGCCGAGTTTCTAAGCATGTTCAGCACTTTGGCTCAGGCAGGGTTGATACCACTTGCTCCTTCCACATATTAGGCCGGGGGAGGAGCACAGACTCCTGCCGCCCGTACCCTAGAGCAGCGGATCCAGGTCGACCAGGTTCCAGAGATCATACTATTACAACCGGTAGCCCCAATTCAGCCCGAGGTTAGGGCAACATTTCTGAGGAGGAGCAGCTCAGGCTCGAGAGGTACAAGAAGTACCACCCTCCTACTTTCAATGGCTTGGCGTCCGAGGATGCCAGGGGTTTTCTTGAGGAGGGCCACCGTATCCTGCATACTATGGGTGTTACGGAGTCTAGTGGGGTTGCTTTCACTAAGTTCCAGCTTAGAGGAGCGACCTATCAATGGTAGCGAGCATATGAGTTGGGTAGTCCGACCGAGGTAACTTCACTCACTTAGACTCAATTCTCAAATATGTTCTTGAGGGAGTATATTCCCCAGAGTCTCAGAGATGCATGGAGCACAGAGTTTGAGCATTTACGCCAGGGTTCTATGACCGTGTCAGAGTATGCGGTCTGGTTCAGTGATTTGGCTAGACATGCACCAGCCTTGGTTGCTAATGTTAGAGAGCGGGTTCGTCAATTTATTGAGGGGTTCAACCCCAGTATCAGATTTAGCATGGCCCGAGAGTTGGAGATGGACATTGCATACCAGTAAGTAGTGGGGATTGCTAGGAGATTGGAGGGTATGCTGACTCGGGAGAGAGAGGAGAGACAGGCGAAGAGGTCTCTCAAGTCTGGCACATATAGTGGTACTCGTGTCCCGTTTGCAGCTCGTCGGGGTAGGGGCTATATGAGTAGTCTTGTTCATTCAGCACTTCCAGCTGACAGCGGTATTTCGGCCACTCCTAGTCCCCATGCTCCCTATTATGCACCGCCATTGTCTAGTGCACCTCCTGCACGGGGTGCTTTCAGTGGTCAGTTCAGCCGATCAGGCCCGAGCAAGCCACATCAGCCACGTCCTGTGAGAGCTTGTTTTGAGTGTGGTGACACTCGTCATATGGTAAGGGATTTCCCCAGACCCAGGCGAGGTGAACCTCCACAGATCACTCATGTACTGCGTGCTCCACCGGGTCCTCAGGCTTTGGTTACAGCACCAGCTACCACCCTACTTGCACATCCAGCTCGAGCTAGAGGTCGAGAAGGTAGAGGTCGCCCTAGAAGGGGAGGCCAGGCTAGATAGTATGCCCTTCCTGCTAGGACGGAGGTAATTGCATCTGACTTTATCATCATAGGTATTGTTCCGGTTTGTCATAGAGACGCATCAGTCTTATTTGATACATGCTCCATTGATTCTTACGTGTCATATTATTTTGCTCTGCATTTGGGTGTATCCCGTGATTCTTTGAGTTCTCCTGTTTATGTGTCTATGCCCGTGGGAGATTCTATTATTTTTGACCGTGTGTATCGGTTGTGTTTGGTTGTTCTTAGTGGTTTTGAGACCATAGCCGATTTATTACTGCTTAGTATGTGGATTTTGATGTTATATTGGGCATGGACTGGTTGTCGCCATATCATGCTATTCTTGATTGTCACGCCAAGATGGTGACATTGGCTATGCCAGGTTTACCATGGTTAGAGTGGAGAGGTACCTTAGAGTATGTCCCTAACATGGTTCTTTCATTTCTAAAGGCTCAGCGGATGGTTGAAAAAGGGTGTGACGCGTATCTGACATATGTAAGGGATGTTAGTGTTGATATTCCTACCGTCGAGTCAGGAAGAGATTATCCAGATGTATTCCCGGCGGATCTTCCGGGCATGTCGCCTAACAGTGATATCGACTTTGGTATTAATTTATTATCGGGCACTCATCCCATTTCTATTCTACCCTAATGTATTGCCCCAGTAGAGTTGGAAGAGTTAAATGAGCAGTTGCAGGAGTTGCTCGATAAGGGCTTCATTCGGCCTAGTGTGTCATCTTGGGGTGCTCATATCTTATTTGTAAAGAAGAAGGATGGTTCTATGTGAATGTGTATTGATTATCGCCAGTTGAACAAGGTTACAGTGAAGAATAGGTATCCATTGCCACATATTGATGACCTATTTGATCAGCTTCAGGGTGCCAGAGTAATTTCTAAGATTAACTTGCGTTCAGGCTATCATCAGTTGAAGATTCAAGAGCCAGATATCCCGAAGAATGCCTTCAGGATTCGGTATGGTCATTACGAGTTCCTTGTGATGTCTTTTGGGCTGACCAACGCCCCCAACAACATTCATGCACTTGATGAACAGTGTAATCCAGGCCTATCTTGACTCGTTCGTCATTGTGTCTATTGACGACATTCTGATGTACTCCCGGAGTCGAGAGGATCATTAGTAGCACCTGAGGACTGTGCTTCAGACCTTGAGAGAAAAGAAGTTATATGCAAAATTTTTAAAGTGTGAATTCTACCTAGATTCAGTGGCACTTTTGGGTCATATAGTTTCAAGTGAGGGGATTAAGGTAGATCCGAAGAAGATTGAAGCGGTACAGAGTTGGCCCAGACCGTCCTCATCTACGTAGATCTAGAGCTTTCTTGGCTTGGCGGGGTATTACCATCGATTTGTAGAGGGTTTCTCGTCTATTGAAGCACCTATGACCAGGCTGACCCAGAAGGGTGCTCCGTTTAGGTTGACCGAGGAGTGTGAGGAGAGCTTTCAAAAGCTCAAGACTACTTTTACTACAGCCCCAGCATTGGTATTGCCTATTGGTTCGGGGTCTTGTACGGTGTATTGTGATACGTCGCGCATTGGTCTTGGTGCGGTGTTGATGCAGGACGATAGGGTGATTTCCTACGCGTTTAGACAGTTGAAGGTGCAGGAGAAGAACTATCATGTCCATGACATTGAGTTAGCAGCTATTGTTCATGCCTTAAATATCTGGCGACACTATTTGTATGGTGTCCCTTATGAGATCTACATCGATCACTGGAGTCTACAGCATCTAATCAAACAGAAGGATCTTAACTTGTGGCAGCGGAGGTAGTTGGAGTTGCTTAAGAACTATGATATCACCATTCTATATCATCCCAGAAAGGCCAATGTGGTGAACGATGCCTTGAGTCGTAAGGTGGAGAGTTTGGCAGCTTAGCATATCTATTAGTAGCAGAGAGGCCATTAGCCTTGGATGTTCAGGCCTTGGCCAACTAGTTTGTTAGATTGGATATTTCCGAGCCGAGCCGAGTTTTGGCCTGTGTGGTTTCTCACTCTTCGCTTTATGATCGTATCAAAGAGCGTCGGTATGATGACCCTCATTTACTTGTCCTTAAGGACACGGTGAGACACAGTGATGCCAAGGAGGTCACTATTTGAGATAACTGTGTATTACATATGCAGGTCAATATGTATGCCCAATGTAGGCGGTTTGCGTGAGTTGATTCTTCAGGAGGCTCACAGTTCGTGGTACTCCATTCATCCAGGTATCGCGAAGATGAATCAGGACCTGAGGCAACATTATTGATGGAGGAGAATGAAGAAGGACATAGTGGAGTATGTAGCTCGGTGCCTAAATTATCAACAGATGAAATATGAGCATCAGCGGCCAGGTAGATTGCTTCAGAAGCTAGAGCTTCCAGAGTGAAAATGGGAACGGATCACTATGCATTTTGTTGTTGGGCTCCCACGGAATTAGAGGAAGTTTAATGCAGTATGGGTGATTATAGATAGATTGACCAAGTCAGCTCATTTCGTTCCAATGGTGACCACTTACTCTTCAGAGCAGTTAGCTCAAGTTTACATTCGCGAGATTGTCAGGCTTCATGGTATGCCGGTATCTATCATCTCTAATCGGGGTACGCACTATACATCACGATTTTGAAGAGTCATACGCATGAGTTGGGCACGCGGGTGGAGTTGAGTACAACATTTCACCCTCAGACGGACGGACAGTCCGAGCGCACTATTCAGATATTAGAGTATATGCATCGTGCATATGTGATGGATTTTGGGGGTTCTTGGGATCAGTTCTTGCCTCTTGCTGAGTTTTCCTAGAACAACAGTTATCAGTCAAACATTTAGATGGCCCTCTATAAGGCTTTGTATGGTAGGCGATACCGGTCCCTGGTGGGTTGGTTTGAACAGGGTAAGGCTAAACTATTAGGTATAGACTTCGTTCAGGATGCTTTGGAAAAGGTTAAATTGATTCGGGATCGACTTCGTACGGCCTAATCTAGGCAAAAGAGTTATGCGGATCGGAAGGTTCACTGTAAGGCCCCATTAAAATTTCCTAGTGATTTAATATTCTATATTGCGACAACGGTATTCGAGAATAACGTATTCGAGTATCAAAGGAGACCAATGGGGTGTAACCGCATTATTTTAACATCAAAAGTGTTTCAACGATGTCGTTTCTTCGAGTATATGTGGTATCATATTAAGAAAGCGAGGTCCAAATTCAGTTTTGTTTAAAGCATTATATTTGTATTGAAATTACGGAGCCATAGTAAAATGAATCGTCGCATTCGGACATCGTATAAGAGCGTTATGCCCATTTCCGTGTCGGAAAAACCATTTCCCGTTGCCAGTGACGGGCGTTGTCCCTGGCGTTGGTATTTCTTTCAGCTACTGGAACCAGCACCACAGGCAGCCCTCGGCGCCACTTGTGGTAGCCGAAACGCTATATACTCATTCGGGGTTCATTTTACCCCATATTGCTTGGCCGAAGTTTGGGGTTTTCCTCCACTCTCTCAAGACCTCCAACTCCCCCCATCTTCAAGGTGAGTAATCCCTACTAATTTAGTGTTTCATTCCATCCATTCCATCCTAAAACTAAACTCAATCCTCCATAACATACATAGATCTTCAAGAAAGTTCTTCAAGAACTCAAAGGAAGGTTTTTCAAGATTTCTTCCAAAAGGTAATCCTACACCCTTAGACTTACATGTATGGATATATTATGAGAATATAAGTATGAATTAAGGATTGGAACTTATGGTATGGTGATTGAAAGTCATAAGTTCCCAACTTAAATACATAACCATTGTAGAGATTGCAAGGTGATTATTTGATGGAATTTTGTTAGTTGAGTGTGGATGGATGGTCATGTATATGATGTTGGAAGTTATGAATTGTTTAAGAATGATGGTGGGATAAATTATTGGTAAATGGTAGTAGTTGGATGAACTAATTCTATGGGTAAGAGATGTAGAGATTCATGCCTACTAGGTGTTTGATAAAATGCCTAAATGGCCTAAACTATGGAATTTGTTACTAATATTGGTTCCATTGGATGTTGTCATTGTAGATTGAAGTTGCTTAGTGTAGTAGATCGTTGTAGTATCATTAAGGGATAGATTGAGGTATGTTAGCTAAACTCTTCTTTAAGAATTGGAATTCCCATTATCCTTGTAAGTTCCAAGATGTTGATTACAAATCGAGTATTCTGATAAATTTTGTGATAAAGATATATGTTAAATTCGTGTTTCAAATGCTCTTATTATATTGCATTATAAATTGAGGATGTGTTCCAAACTATGAATTGTGTATCCACATGTTATAATTTCAATTCGTGATTTATGTGAAAGTTATTATGCCAAGTTGTGTAGAGATTGGGATTGTGATACACCTCCACCCACAGATATTGGGGTGAGGTGGCATGACCGCTTTGTGTATAATTTTGGCATTGTTGTTATACCTCCACCCGCATATATTGGGGTGAGGCGGCACGCTTCGTGTATGATTTGGTATTGTTGTTGCACCGCCGCCCACATCTATATATTGGGGTAAGGCGGTATAGCCGCTTTGTGTAGGTATTGGTATTGCTGATGCATTTCCTCACGCATATATCGGGGTGAGGCGGCAGGGCCGCTTCGTGTATGATTTGGTATTGTTGTTGCACCACCATATATATATATATATATATATATATATATATATATTGGGGTGAGGCGGTATAGCCGATTTGGGTAGGTATTGGTATTGTTGATGCATTTCCACCCGCATACATTTGGGGTGAAGTGGCATAGCCGCTTGTGTAGGTTCTTGGTACTTTGGTTATACATCCACCCGCATACATTGGGGTGAGGCGGTGGGGCCGCTTGAGTAGAGTTATGGTATTGTACTTACACCTCCACCTGCATACATTGGGTGAGGCGGCGGGGCCGCTTTGTGTGAAGATGGTTATAGAGAATCTCATCTTAAATCCTATAAATGTTATTTATAGCTCTTAATAAGCTTGCTCTAATTTAAACGGTTATCTATATTATTTTATTGTCTCCCTGATTCATCATATTCATATTGTGTTTCTAAATTCTTAAATTGGTGTTTGGTTTTCCATACTAGTACTGTTCGATGGTACTAACATCCCTTTTGTCGGAGGCGCTGCATCTTTAAATAGATGTAGGTGGTTCCACATCAGGAGATATTGATCAGTGATAGCAGTACACCTTCTTCCCAGCTGACTTGGTGAGCCTCACTTCATCCCGGGGTCATGTATCTTTTGTTCTTTATGTATTCTGTTTGAGGTATAGCCGGGGCCGTGTTGCCGGCATTATCATTGTACTCTTCTTTATCTATAGAGGCTCCGTAGACATAGTGTGGGTTGTGTATTGCTGCTAGGAAAGACAAACTATGTTATGTTGTGGTTGTATTACTTGTCCCATTTGAGGCTTTTAAAATGATGAAAAGTATTGGTAATGAATTGGTATTGTAGACATGATCACGTTTTTGTCTGATTAAGGAAAATATGTATTATCTTCATTCGTGGATGAGTTTGGGTAGAAGGAAATCTAACATGCTTGCTCGGTCGGGTTCACTCGGTTGAGCGCCGGTCACGCTCCTTAGTTTTGGGGCGTGACAAACTTGGTATCAGAGCCTAAGGTTTTAAAGTGTCCTAGGATGTATCGGAGTCGTGTCTAGTAGAGTCCTTCTTATCGGTGTGTTGTCGACCATATCTATATGTTGGAGGCTACATGGACATTTTAGGAATGTTACCCTTCTTCAACTCTCCTTATCGTGCGATGGAGCTTGACTATGAGATTATCTTCTAACGCGTGCGTTGAGGTTCAAGGTATGTTTAAACGCCCTTTTGTTTATTCCAAGTAATGTTGTCATATGACATGATAAATGGGTAAAGGCCTGAATATTAAATAGATGAAATATGTATCAAGTTGAATGAATGGTATCGCCATATATGATAAGTATATAATACCATGAGCATACTTTATATGAGAAGCATGGAAGAAGTGATTACCCAACCTCCAAAGAGGCATTGACGTGATAAATGAGACCTAAGCTTATCTTTTACATGTGGATAGTTTGGGAACCATGTATATAATACTAAGATGTAAAAATGTGTTACATAGGCACGTGATATATGTAAGGCATGGCCTGGAGAGTAATGATAAATGTGTAGGTCTCGCACGGGAGACAAGAAGTTATGAAAGGAGAGTCAATTTAACCCACAATGAGAAGAACCTAGCACTAGGAATGTTATAAAAAATTCCCACGAATGTGCAAAGTTGTGTTACACTCCAAAAAAAGGATATTGACACGAGAGATTTGGATCCCAGGTCTGTGTGGCTGAATAAGAGTAGAGAACTTATGAGGTTAATACCATAGGGACTTAAATCTCCCTAATAGGCAATCATATACAAGAGGACTAGAGATGTGAAACCTATGTTCTTCAAATTGCTAAATTCAAGACTTGTGTGCAATGTGAAACATTCACTCCAAGTGGGGAGGGAAGGACCATGGTGAGGCTACTTAAGTGCAATTAAACGAGAGTAGGGCCATGCAGCTATGATGTTTGGATATTTTGTTGAAGAGTCTAGAAAAGTGGTAAGGGATAACGTGATTCTCTGAAAGGAAATGCAAAAGATAAACCACTAGTACAAAAATAATGTGGAAGGTTAAGAAATGTAAATTCTTCGTATGTGGCAATATACATGACAAGGTCAACGATACTAGAAACTAAGAGTAAGGTTTGCAAAAGAGTTATATACTTATTAGAGAGTCAGGGACAATGGAACCTAAGGAAGTACTCCAGATCAAATGTGAAAGGCTTGCAAGTTCTTAGAATGAGTTAATCATGGATTTGCGAATTAGCTAAAGTTCCAAGACTTTAAGAAAGACAGAACGAGTGGGAGAGATAAACGTGATTTTATAATAACCTAAGAGTGAATCTGGACTTGATGGAGAGTCTCTTAAGAATATTACAAGCAAGGAAGTGTTAAGTGATACATGAATGAACACACTTTCCGACAGATATCCCAATAAGTGTCGAGAAGTGAGGAGGATGAATTCCCAACTAAGGGAAAAGACCACGTAATGTATGGAAGGGCGCATAGCAATTCACTAACTAGGAGGAATGAGGCGAGAAGAATTGGAAGGAAATCTATAAATTGAGATGGTCATGGTTATCGCAAAATAGTCCGTATCAGAATGGTGGACTCGCCTAAAGCAAAAGTGTTAATAGAAGATATAAAGGATCAATTGTAATGCGGCCGACTTGAGTGACGTTGAATATCAACTAAAAGATTTAGAGGGAGTTCATATCTACATATTACTTTGGAAAGTGAGACTACTGGTGATGAAGTGGTAGTGTGAAAAACTTAACAAACCAGGCACAATGATACTACGAGTTCATGGGAGGCAGACAAGTGTATGGCGCAATAAGGTTGTCAACTATGAATTAAGGGCAAAATGGGATGGGAATGAATGCTCCAGTTACAAAGAAAATATAGTACCAGCATATTGTCTAGACCAAAGAGGAGAAATGTTCGAAACAGATTGAGAGAGGATGAACACTTGTTACGAACCAAACATGTTTAACACGATAGCTCTTAGGCTGCAATACCAGGAAACACTATTGGTGACTACAATACTGGGAATAAGGTGAGTTACTCATCGAGGATGGAATTAGGTGGACTAAGTCCTACACTTGTAAGGAAAACAAGAAGTCATCGTTGAAGAATTTAGGAGGATCTCAAGTTTCAGAAAAGGCCCTGTTCGGGTCAATGACTTTGGATGAATTGAATACAGAGGAAGGGTGTTGATATGTGCTTTGGGAAGTGTTTACAATAAATAGGGATCGTGAGAATGTTCACAAGGTAGCCTTAAAATCCTATAAGACTTCTAATGAGGAAAGAGGGTGTCTAAGAAAGGCCTGAGCACGATGTTACTTCACATTTGAGGCAATGCCATGCAAGTTAATGTTATTAGGGTGTGCGCAGCTAGTAGTTGTTATTCATTTGAAATATAGGGTCTTATAAGAAAATTGACCTAGTAATGTCTTTTGTTGAGAAACCGTATCAAGGAAATATTGTAGAACTTAATTCCTATGAGGTCATATGAAACGGAAATCTAATATAGATGTTCCACTAATGATGCAATATGGAAAGATGATCATTTATGCCTCTAGGCAACTCAAGAATCATGAGACACATAATCCAACACATGACTTAGAACTTGTGGCTGTGATTTTTACATTAAAGATTTGGCGTCATTATTTGTATGGGGTCGAGGTGGACATATTCATGGACCAAAAGAACCTTCAATATATGTGCAAATAGAAGAAATTGAATCTAAGGTAGAGAAGATGGCTTGTGTTACGTAAGGATTACGATATCGATATTCTATATCATCCAGGGAAGCCGATGTTGTGGCGGATGCTCTTAGTCGTAAATCTATGGGTAGTTTGGCTCAGTTGGAGGAATATCAAAGGCCATTGGCCAAGGAAGTTCACCGATTGGCTAGTTTGGGAGTTCGTCTTGCGGACTCTAGTGAAGGAGGGGTAATTTTGCAAAATAGGGCTGAATCATCGCTTGTTGTGGAAGTCAAAGAGAAGAAATACAACGATCCATTATTTGTGCAATTGAAAGAGGGGATTCATAAACATAAGACATGGCCTTTTCTATTGGCATGGATGATGGTACACTAAGGTACCAAGGGCGACTATGTGTTCCAAACGTGGATGGTCTCCGTGAGAGAATTATGACTGAAGCTCACACATCTAGGTATTTCGTGCACCCAGGTTCTATGAAAATATATCATGATCTTAAGGAAGTATATTGGTGGAATGACATGACGAGGAATGTGACGGACTTTGTGGCAAGATGTCTGAATTGTCAGCAAGTGAAGGCTGAACACCAAAGGCCCGGTGGGTTGGCACAGAACATAGAAATTCAAATATGGAAGTGGGGAATGATTAATATGGATTTTGTGGTAGGATTACCACGCACTCCGCGTAAGTTTGACTCGATTTGGGTGATTGTGGATCGACTCACGAAATCAGCACACTTTTTGCCAGTTAAGGCTACTGATACGGCGGAACAGTATGCTTAATTATATATCAAAGAAATAGTCAAGTTGCATGGTACTCTGGTTTCTATCATTTCTGATCGGGGGGCACAATTCACTGCTAAATTTTGGAAGAAATTTCAGCAAGGTTTGGGTACTCAGGTGAATCTAAGTACAGCCTTTCACCCGCAGACTGACGGGCAGGCAGAGTGGACTATTCAGACGCTTGAGGATATGTCGTGTGCTTGCGTTCTAGACTTCAAAGATAGGTGGGGTGATCATTTACCACTCATAGAATTTGCCTACAATAATAGTTATCATGCTAGCATTCAGATGGCACCGTTCTAG
Source organism: Nicotiana otophora (assembly GCA_000715115.1). Lineage (NCBI taxonomy): Eukaryota > Viridiplantae > Streptophyta > Magnoliopsida > Solanales > Solanaceae > Nicotiana > Nicotiana otophora. The sequence continues at coordinate 412,079 of AWOL01S0000371.1, forward strand.
GATTTATATGGAAGGAGATGTAGGTCTCCTATTGGGTGGTTCAAAATTGGGGAAGCAGAGTTGATAGGGCTAGACCTCGTGCATCATGCTATGGAAAAAGTTAAAGTCATTAGGGAGCGGTTGAAGACTGCTCATAGTCGTCAGAAGTCCTATTTAGATGTTTGTCGTAGGGATTTAGAGTTCAAAGAAGATGATCGGGTATTCTTGAAGGTTTCCCCATGAAAGGTGTAATGCGATTTGGTAAGAAAGAGAAATTGAGTCTGAGGTATGTCGGACCGTACAAAATTATTCAGAGGATAGGTGAGGTGGCGTACAAGCTTGAGCTACCACCTGAGATATTGTTAGTGCACCTGGTATTTCATGTGTCTATGTTGAAGAAAGTTGTTGGAGACCCGACACGCATTGTTCCAGTAGAGACTATTGAGGTTAATGAGGAATTGACTTATGAAGAGATTCCAGTTTCTATTATTGATCGGCAAGTCCGAAAGTTGAGAAATAAAGAATTTGCCTCCGTGAAAGTGTTATGGCGAAACAAGCAAGTTGAAGAGGCCACATGGGAGGCCGAGTAAGAAATCAAGAAGAAGTACCTTTATTTGTTTGAATATATATGTAATCGTTCTATGAAATTGTTCCCTGTGAATTACATATCATTTGTACAGCTTGTGTTAAGGGTGTTCCTTTTCTGGTAATATATTTTGCTTATGAGGCCCCGGTTGGTGTTGTTTTCATGTTATATTGCGTCATCGGATTATGTATATGTTGTAGGATTGGTTTATGATATTCTCTGATAGGTGGATAGGCTCAGTCACACGGAAGACTCTAGAGAAATATTTGGAAATTTATGGAGTTAGTAAAATTGGGAACTATTGGAGAGTGGATGAGGATTTAACTCATATTGGGTGTCTATGGCGGATTCTAACCCTCATTCGAGGACGAATGATCTTAAATGGGGGAGAATATAAGGCCCCGTTAAAATTTCTTAATGATTTCATATTTTAAAGTACGACAACGGTATTCGAGAATAACGTATTCGAGTATCAAAGGAGACCTATGGGTTAGAACCGCATTATTTTGACATCAAAAGTATTTCAACGACGTCGTTTCTTCGAGTATATGTAGTATCACATTAAGAAAATGAGCTCCAACTTCAGTTTTGATTGAATCATTAGATCCGTATTAAAATCATGAAGCCATAGCAAAAAGAATTATCGAATTCGGACATCGTATGAGAGAATGATGCCTATTCCCATGTTACGAAAAACTATTTCCCGTCGCCAGCGCCCAGGGTAGTGTGGGGCGCTGTCCCTGGCACTAGTATTTCTTTCAGCTACTAGAACTAGCGCCACAGGCAGCCCCCGGTGCCACCTGTGGCGCCCAAAATGCTATATACTCATTCGGGGTTCAATTTACCCCATTTTTCTTGGCCGAACTTTGGGGTTTTCCTCCACTCTCTCAAGACCTCCAACTCTCCCCATCTTCAAGGTGAGTAATCCCTACTAATTTGGTGTTTCATTCCATCAATTCCATCCTAAAACTAAACTCAATCCTCCATAAAATACATAGATCTTCAAGAAAGTTCTTCAAGAACTCAAAGGAAGGTTTTTCAAGTTTTCTTCCAAAAGGTAATCCTACACCCTTAGACTTACATGTATGGATATATTATAAGAATATAAGTATGAATTAAGGATTGAAACTTATGGTATGGTGACTAAAAGTCATAAGTTCCCAACTTAAGTACATAACCATTGTAGAGATTGCAAGGTGATTATTTGATGGAATTTTGTTAGTTGAGTGTGGATGGATGGTCATGTATGTGATGTTGGAAGTTATGAATTGTTTAAGAATGATGGTGGGATAAATTATTGGTAAATGGTAGTAGTTGGATGAACTAATTCTATGGGTAAGAGATGTAGAGATTCATGCCTACTAGGTGTTTGATAAAATGCCTAAATGGCCTAAACTATGGAATTTGTTACTAATATTGGTTCCATTGGATGTTGTCATTATAGATTGAAGTTGCTTAGTCTAGTAGATCGTTGTAGTATCATTAAGGGATGGATTGAGGTATGTTGGCTAAACTCTTCTTTAAGAATTGGAATTCCCATTATCCTTGTAAGTTCCAAGATGTTGATTACAAATCGAGTATTCTGATAAATTTTGTGATAAAGATATATGTTAAATTAGTGTTTCAAATGCTCTTATTATATTGCATTATAAATTGAGGATGTGTTCCAAACTATGGATTGTGTATCCACATGTTATAATTTCAATTCGTGATTTATGTGAAAGTTATTATGCCAAGTTGTGTAGAGATTGGGATTGTGATACACCTCCACCCACAGATATTGGGGTGAGGCGGCATGACCGCTTTATGTATGATTTTGGAATTGTTGTTATACCTCCACCCGCATATATTGGGGTGAGACAGCACGCTTCGTGTATGATTTGGTATTGTTGTTGCACCGCCGCCCACATCTATATATTGGAGTAAGGCGGTATAGCCGCTTTGTGTAGGTATTGGTATTGCTGATGCATTTCCATCCGCATATATTGGGGTGAGGCGGCAGGGCCGCTTCGTGTATGATTTGGTATTGTTGTTGCACCACCATTTAGATATATATATATATTGGGGTGAGGCGGTATAGCCGATTTGGGTAGGTATTGGTATTGTTGATGCATTTCCACCCGCATACATTTGGGGTGAAGTGGCATAGCCGCTTGTATAGGTTCTTGGTACTTTGGTTATACATCCACCCGCATACATTGGGGTGAGGCGGCGGGGCCGCTTGAGTAGAGTTGTGGTATTGTACTTACATCTCCACCTGCATACATCGGGTGAGGCTGCGGAGCCGCTTTGTGTGAAGATGGTTATAGAGGATCTCATCTTAAATCCTATAAATGTTATTTATAGCTCTTAATAAGCTTGCTCTAATTTAAACGGTTATCTATATTATTCTATTGTCTCCCTGATTCATCATATTCATATTGTGTTTCTAAATTCTTAAATTGGTGTTTGGTTTCCATACTAATACTGTTCGACGGTACTAACATCCCTTTTGTCGGAGGCGCTGCATCTTTAAATGGATGTAGGTGGTTCCACATCAGGAGATATTGATCAGTGATAGCAGTACACCTTCTTCCCAGCTGACTTGGTGAGCCTCACTTCATCCCGGGTCATGTATCTTTTGTTCTTTATGTATTCTGTTTGAGGTATAGACGGGGCCTTGTTGCCGGTATTATCATTGTACTCTTCTTTATCTATAGAGGCTCCGTAGACATAGTGTGGGTTGTGTATTGCTTCTAGGAAAGACAAACTATGTTATATTGTGGTTGTATTACTTGTCCCATTTGAGGCTTTTAAAATGATGAAAACTATTGGTAATGAATTGGTATTGTAGACATAATCACGTTTTTGTCTGATTAAGGAAAATATGTATTATCTTCATTCGTGGATGAGTTTGGGTAGAAGGAAATCTAACAGGCTTGCTTGGTCGGGTTCACTCGGTTGAGCATCGGTCGCGCTCCTTAGTTTTGGGGCGTGACATTCACGACAATGCATTCGTGGTTGGGGAGCAGGTCTTGCATCGGGTTTCGCCCATGAAGGGTGTTATGAGGTTCGGGAGGAAGGGAAAGTTGAGCCCTAGGTATATCGGGCCTTTTGAGATTCTTGAGAGGGTTGGAGAGGTGGTCAACAAACTTACACTACCACCTAGTTTCTCTTCAATTCATTCAGTATTCCATGTTTTCATGCTCCGGAAGTATCACGGCGATCCGTCTCATGTGTTAGACTTTGGCTCAGTTCAGTTGGACAAGGATCTATCTTATGTTGAGGAGTTGGTGGCCATTTTGGACCGGCAAGTTTGAAATTTGAGGTCGAAGAGCATCGCTTCAGTGAAGGTTCAGTGGTGTCATGACCCAATATCCACTATAGGTTGTGATGGCGCCTAATAACGCCGTCAGGCAAGCCAACGGTGATTTACCAATTTTATTACTCATTTTATTACTTTCGAAATCACAAATTTTATTAAGAAAAGGAAATTTACACTTCTAAATCACGGGAACATACAACATTTGTAATTTATAAAAGAAATGAATGGCGATAATAATGGACGAAACTCTAAGCATCAACTAGTATAACCCCAAAATCCAGTATCACAAGTGCATGAGCATTTTCTAAGGAGTACAATAATAATACAAGATCTATCCAGAATGTAAATAAGAGGGGATAAAATAAATAGTAAAATGGAGACTTGGTGGACTGCGATGTGTATCCTGGATTGCAGCTCACATAAATTCTCCTCAACAGATGCGCCTATGCACCTAGATGATCACCAAATGAACATGTCATATCCTGCACATTTAGTGCAGAAATGCAGCGTGAATATGTAAATCAATGCGTACCCAGTAAGTATGTAGCCTAACCCCGGAGAAGTAATGATGAGGGGTCGACATCAACACTTACTAAAGGTCCAATAAAATAATATAATAATTCACAACAGATATGAAGTGCACAATGATAGTGGCGTAAATTTGTAAATTTCATAATCTTCCAAATATTTCTTTTAAAGTATAAATTTTTCGATCTTGTATTCTACCTTAACAGCTCAGAAAATTCCAAGTGCCAATATCAAATAAATAAGGAATACCATAAAAATGTCGGGCATCAATGGAAAGTTTATCTCGTGAATATTCGGACTACTAGCGATATAACGCACGATTCTACCGAGGTCGTTCGTTCCGATCTAGAATAATGTGTACAATGCCAAGGGTCGAGCGGCACGAACCATAGATGCATCTATTATATTGTCGAAGTGTTCGGCCCGCTCCACAAGAAAGGAAGGAAGTTACCGAATTACGAGACATGTGCTTACAATACAGTACATGAGCACAAAATGAATATAATCTTTACCGCAAATAACTCGCCCACAACTCAAACTGTTAAGGCTTGGCCTAGTATACATGTACTTATTTCTAAATCAAATTCAGTTATAACTTTAATTAATTAAGCCAGCAAAACGAGTTCAAATAATTCAATTATTACATGATAAAGTCCTAAGTCTACCCGCACATAAACATATTTTAGCTCCGTACGGACTCTTGTCACCTCGTGCGTACGTAGCACCCACAGATAGTTGCACATAACAATAAATATCACTTAGGGGTAGTTTCCCCCTCACAAGGTTAGACAGGAGACTTAACTCGCTCCGAAGTTCCATGACCAACTCCAACACCTCTCAAACACCTCAAACCGATGCCCGTCTCTCAAAACTAGTCAAACAAATGAGAAAATCCATAAATATATACTCTATTACCCATAATTAATCAATTCATAACAATCCCCAACTCCGCTCTAAAAGTCAATAAAGTCGACCCTCGAGCCCACGTGGCTGGATTTCGAAATTTCTCTAAGATAAACTTTACCCATAACATTACGAACCCAAATATATGATTTATTTCCAATTCCATGACCAATTTCGTGGTAAAAATTCAAATATACCAATTTCTAGGTTTTCTACCAAAATCCCAAATTTTTACTCATTTCCATGTTCAAATCCACATATAAACCATGTATTTAACTCATAATATGTGGGAATTACTTACCTTGACATAGATGATAAAAATCTTCACTTGAAGCTCTCCAAAAATCGCCCAAGCCAAGAGCAAATGAAAGCAAATGGGCCAAATCCCATATAAAAATCATTTCTGCCCAGCGCTTCCCCTACACATGCGGAACAGTATCCGCTTCTGTGGAAGCTTCCTCGTAGATGCCGCTTCCCCCAAGGCGATCTTTTTTCGCTTCTGCGGCCATCCAACCGTATGTGCGCATCAGCTTCTGCAGAAAACCTCCGCATCAACGGACTCCCCAGCTCGAGTACCACTCCGCACCTGCGCACCTATGACCGCACCTGCGGCTCCGCAGGTGCGCTACAACACCCGTACCTGCGATCATCCAGCCCCAAACCACTTCCGCTTTTGCGCTTCTCTGCCCGCATCTGCGAGCCCGCAGGTGTGTGGAAATTTCCTCGCACCTGCGAATACCATCCAACCTCACTCCCTACCGCTTCTGCGACACCTGGGTCACTTCTGCGGCCTCTCACCTGTGGCCATAACCTCGCATGTGCAATCGCACCAGAAGCCTTAAGCTTCGACAGTTCATCCAAGTCCAAACTCGATCCGTTTTCAATTCGATTCGCACCTGAGGCCCCAGGGACCCCGTACAAACATACTAACACATCCCACAACATGATACGGACTTAGTCAAAACCTAGAATCACGTCAAATAACATCAAAATTACAAATCGATTGCCAAAACCTTTCTTTTAACTTTCCAACCTTTAAACTTCGTCGAACGCGTCCGAATTACACTCAAATATCTCGGAACGATGCCAAACTTTACGTGCAAGTCACAATTCACGATACAAACCTATTCTAAGGCCCGGAACTTCAAACGAACATCGATAACACCAAAATTCATTTCAAATCAAACTTAAAAATTTCTTAAACTTCTAAAATGCCAACCTTCCGTAATAGGCGTCGAGATGCTCCTAGTTGGTCCGATAATCAACCTGGCATACGCCCAAGTCTGAAATCATCATAAAAACTTATTGGAACCTTTAAATCCCGATTCCGAGGTCTTTTAGTCAAAAGTCAAACCTTAGTCAATTTTTCCAACTTAAAGCTTCTGAAATAAAATATTTCTTTCGAAATCAACTCCGAACTTACTGAAATTTAATTTCGACCACACATACAAGTAATAATACCTTAAGTGAAGCTACTCAATTCCTCAAAAGGTTGCATGACGCGCTAAAGCTCAAAATGACTGGTCGGGTCGTTACAAGTGGAGGGGCCAGCAGCGACTTAGGAGACCAAGCATGATATGTGTAGCCATTATCTTCATATTTTCACCACTTCAAGTATGTCTCTATACTCGATCGAGGATGAACGTTTGTTTTAAGGGGGGGGGGGCTGTAATGACCCGGACGGTCGTTTTGAGGGTATTAGCCCTAATCCCCTATTTATTTCTCCCTCTACTTTATTTTGTGGTTACGTGACTTGCCGGGAGGTTTGGTTTTTGGTTTCGGAGTGAAATGGGAAACTTAGTACCTAAATTAGAAGCTCAAAGTGAATAGGTTTACCGTAGTTTGATTTGTGTGAAGACGACTCTTGAATAGAGTTTTGGTGGTTTCAATAGCTCCATTGGGTGATTTTGAACTTAGGAGCGTGTCCGGATTGTGAATTGGAGGTCCGTAGTTGAATTAAGCTTGAAATGACGAAGGTTGGAAATTACTGAACTTTTGGAAAGTTTGACCGGGAGTAGAATTTTTGATATCGGGGTCGAATTCCAATTCCGGAAGTTGAAATAGGTCCATAATGTCAATTATGACTTCTGTGCAAAATTTGGGGTCAATTGGACGTGATTTGATAAGTATCGACATCAGATGTAGATGTTAGATGCGCAATCCGTGTTTTTAGCATTGTTTGATGTGGTTTTTGGCCTCGAATAGGTCTGTTATGTGTTTTGGAACTAGTTGATATACTCATGGGGGGTCTCGAGGGCCCCGGGTGTGATTCGGATCTATATTGGATCAATTGTTGGACTTGTGCAAATGCTGAAACTCCCAGCTTCTAGTGTAATCACACCTGCGAAGGTTATGGCCGCAGGTGCGGACTCGCACGCGCGCTTGACAGAATGCAGAAGTGGGCAAGACAGCACAGGCAAGGGCTCGCAAATGCGGACAATGTTCCGCAGAAGCGGCTTCGCTTCTGCGGTGAGGAGATGCGCAGGAGCAGCTAAGGTCGCAGGTGCGAAACATTTATCGCAGGCGCGCACGCACAGGTGCGACCCTATGCTCAGAGAAGCGGACTCTGTGGACTTAGTGAAATCCGCACTTGCGATGACATTTCCGCAAGTGCGAAGCCACATATGCAGCAGCAAGGTCGCAGGTGCGACATAAATGGGCAGAAAAAAGGGAAAATCGAGGGTTTGATCTCATTTTCATTTTGGGACTTTGAAAGCTCAGATTGAGGCGGTAATTTGAGGGATTTGTCAGAGGGTTTGTTGGGGTAAGAGTTCCTAACTCATTTTTGATTAATTCCCACTAATATATCTTTGATTTCTTCAATTAATTATGGATTTGGGTTGAAACGTTTTGGGGGAAAGGTGTAAAGTTCTTAGACCATATTCTTGAGTTTTAAAAAGACAAATGAGTTCGAATTTGGATAATTCATGTATGGTTGGACTCAATATTGAATGGGTGTTCGGATTTTATAATTTTGGTCGGGTACCGAAACGTGGGTCCGGGTCGACTTTTTGGAGCGATTATTCCAATTCTTGCTAACCTTATAATTTTATTATTTAGATTAGTTTTCTATAGTTATAATTATAGTATGTAATTGTTTTTGGCTATATTAGAGTCATTCAGAGTTGGAAAATCGAGGAAAAGGCCTTCTTATTGATTGATTGAGCGTGGTTTGAAGTAAGTGACTTGTCTAACCTTGTGTGAGAGAAATTCTCCTTAGGATTTGGTATTGTTATGGTAATTTGCAATATATGAAGACCGTGTACGCGAGGTGACGAGTGCGTACTCAGGCTAAATGTTAAAAATCTAATTTTTGCTAAGTAGTTTCCTTTTACTTCCTTAATTGAGTTACTCTAGCATGTGTAGTCACCATCTTTAGCCTAATTTCATATGTCTACGTGTTTTATATCTTATTTGTAAATTGTACAACATGCTTAGTTGAATTATCTTCTTCCTTGATTCCGTATTCATTATTTAAATGTGGGATTCTTTGCTTGAAATATCATTGTTTCAATTGTTATATTTTGATTTTCGTGATTATTATTGAGGTGATTGTTTGGTTGTGGCACGAGGTTTCTGCCGTGCGGATTGTTATTGTGGTACGAGGCTTCTACCTTGCAGATTGTTATTGTGGCACGAGGTTTCTGCAGTGCGGATTGTTATTGTGGCACGAGGTTTCTGCCGTGCGGTTGTTATTATAAGGAAAGATTGTGAGATGTTTACTTTTGGGACTACGAGGTGGTACCTCGGGAGTGCCCCTGTTGATTTCCTCTATTCGATGTTGTTGTTTTTGTTGTTATTATTATTGTTGTTGTTATTCCTTAACTTGTAAGATTCTTGCTTCCTTACGTGTTGTATTTGTCTTCTTGATTCTGTGTTGTTACCTTCCGTAAATTTCTATTGATACACTTCCTTGTCACTTTATTATATCATTACATCTTATATTTTGTTTCTTATCATTCCTAGTAGGGTTCTGACCTTACCTCGTCACTACTCTACTAAGGTTAGGCTCGGCACTTACTGGGTAATGTTGTGGTATACTCATACTATGCTTCTGCACATGTTTTTGTGCAGATCCAGGTGCATCCTATCAGTCTCGATATTAGAGTGTTGTGTTGCTGCTTGGAGATTTCAAGGTACACCTGCCCACGTCTGCAGGCCTCGGAGTCCCCTTCTATCCCGTCTTTTCATTGGTTCTTTATGTTTTGATAGAGAGTGATGTTTAGGATATTTGCAATATTGTATCTAGAGCTTGTGACTTATATCTACCGGGTTTTGGGAGTTGTATATACTTTGAGTTGCAGTTTTTACTTTATATAGTTGCTGGCGTTTTGAGCTTTTAGATTATTATTTTAATTATTCCGCTTGTTTGTTAGGCTTACCTAGTCTTAGAGACTAGGTGCCGTCACGACATCCTACGGAGAAAAATTGGGGTCGTGACACTTGCTTCTAGAAATTACAAAATATATATCGAAACCTACCTTTCTTGACTCTTCTGACTTTGATATAGAGAATTTCTATCACGTTCAGATCTTCTTGATTTTGGACAGATCTTAGTTGCCTTATACGTCTTCGTACATCTTCTTTCCTTTTTGTCCAAATCCTTTCTCAATTAACAAATCTGTATAAAAATAAATTTACCACAAGAAAATATTATTTGATTAAAACTTATGTTAGTTTAGTATCATCAAAATCAATATATGAAACATTGGTTCAAACAACGAGGAGGAAGGAGGAATTTGGTAAGTAGGTCTGAGAGGTTAGAGAAACAATGTTGCTACTGTTATTTCACTCAATTTGCCTGCATAAAATTACATGGTCAAACTACATATGTTTATAGGTACTATTTTAACATGTACCTAATCTAGCACATGTATATATCATAATTTAATGCTAGACAATTTTCTTTTCCATAATTCAAGAATAAAATCACACATACATCTTAGCATTAATTTTCTAATACAAGAACTAAGAAAATTCATGTACTTAAGATGAATCTAGTTTATTTTTTGTTTAATGTCAATTTTTTGGTTAATTAGTGGATCAGAGTTGCACTCTAATATTTTGAAGGTCACATAAGATCAGTGGATCAGACCGGAATAACATAGGGACTAAAATTAAAATACAATAATTCGTCGACTAAACTCATTATTTTTCAAAATGAAAGAAAACAAAAAGCCTAAAGAGAAGGGGAGAAAGGAGAAAAAAACATTATTTATCCTGACTAATTTTGTCTAGCCAGTTGCAAAAAACAATTAAGTATTAATCAAGATATCAACATAGGTTTGGTTATAGCTGGTATTTGTAGAATATCCTTTCTTCTTCCCCTTTCCCCGTCTCATATGCAATGGAGAAACTGAAAAATAATAAAAAATAAAGATGTACAACTTATCTAATGTACAGGAAGATTGTTAACTTATTCCAATATCACAAGGAGTTAAGGTGCAATAATTAAAAACTAGTGGAGGTAAAATAACTGTAACTGTGTCATTTCTTTTCTTTCCAACAATTTTTGTGTTTTTCTTTGTTGTACAATTTATTTGGTCAATTTCCATATAGTGTCAAATGTAATTTCCAAATTTTGTTCGTTGCACGCTAGCTAAAGTCAACCTTTGTTTTGTTTTCTTCTTTTTCTTTGCTACAGCTTCATTTTATAGACAATTACGGAGTACTCTTTTTCCAAAGAGCATTTAAATTCTTTTTCTATTTCTCCTCTTGTGTTCATTTCCGTCCACAATCTACAACACAGTCTGCATCAAAATGTTTGGGGGAAAAAAAGTCTGCTTCAAAAAGAACTTGAAAATATCAGATAAAAGAAATACTGCGGCATAAACATGACAGTAAGTGTGATACATGTGAAAAATTGCATTCACGTGCGGTTTATATTAAAACCATACTATTTATCATGGTTAAATTATAATTTAAAATGAAAATATATATTAATTAATTACTTATAAATTAGTGATAAAAATATATGTGAAGACGTGTGTCATGTATTTATTGTGTTAGTGTAAGCACTAAATGGTGATACGTTTTTACCATGTGATACATGTATATACAAACTATACATCCAATTATTGGTGCTAAGGGTGTACAAACCGCACCAAACCGAAAAGTCAAACCAAACCGATTAAAAAACCCGATGATGTTTGGTTTGATTTGATTTGGTATTGAACAAAAAGATCGAACCAAACCGACATATAAATATATAATTTTTATATATACTTTTAAGATTTTATATAGAATTTTCTTTCAAACATGTCTAGAAATATTTGGGATTCTCTTATGGGATGTAATATTTAATAGAATATGAAGTGCTCCATTTTTATTAACTTTAAATAATGTGTTGTATGATCAAATTCTTATCAAATGTTATTGAAATGCGTCAATCTCTTTGTTTTTTTCATATTCATATGTCAAGATCTATTAGATTCTTATATCTTTTTCGAATTTGAATTGGTATTTCGATATTTAAAAGTTAAATAGAACATACATAATTATTTAGGTATCGTATTATTTTTTTATGTTTAATTATTCAATTCGGTTTACTTTGAAAGTCTACGTCAACGAAATTTTATTGCCAGACAACTAAAAAATAACTATCATGTGTTACTAAGAAAATTCCCCCATAAGAATATTTTAATAGATCATATGTTTGTCATTTTTTTAATTTTTATTAAACATATATTTACCTATCAAAAATTTAACATAGTAAGATTGACATATTATCCATGTAAAAAAAAAAACCCGAAAATCCAAAATTTCCGACAAAACCGAACCAATCCAAACCGATATAGTTGGTTTGATTTGATTTTAATAAAAACCGAACCAACCCGGTCCATGTACAACCTTAATTGGTGCTATATATACTCATCTTCATGTAACGACCCGACCAGTCGTTTTAAAAGTTGTAGGCCCGTTTCTCCATTTACTGCTCATTATGTACTTTATAACTATTTTTAGAATGAATCGGAATACTTAGTTCCAAAGTTTAAAACTTAAGTTGAAAAGGTTGGTTGGATGTCAACCTATGTGTAAACGACCCCGAAATAGAATTTTGATGATTCCAACAGCTTCGTATGGTTCTTTTGGACTTAGGAGCGTGTCCAGAATTTTATTTGAAAGTCTGTAGTTAGATTGGGCTTGAAATGGCTAAAATAGGAATTTAAGTTTGGAAGTTTGACCGGGGAGTTGACTTTTTGATATCGGGGTCGGAATCCAGTTGCGAAAATTTTCATAACTCTGTTATGTCATTTATGACTTGTGTACAATATTTGAGGTCAATCGGACTTGATTTGATAGGTTTCGGCATCGAATGTAGGAGTTCAAAATTCTTAAGTTTCACTAAGCTTGAATTGGGGTGTGATTTGTGATTTCAACATTTAATTGGTGATTTAAGTGGGACAATTTTGAAAACCCTCTTGGATAGATTTGAAGATTTGAGGGTCGAGTTGATGTCGAATTTTAGTAAAATTTATATGGTTGAACTCGTGGTTGAATGGGCATTCATATTTTGTAACTTTTGTTGGGTTCCGAGACGTGGGCCCCACGGATAATTTTTGAGTTAATTTCGAATTTTATTGAAAAATGTAGTATCTTTTTATGAAATTGATTCCTATAATTTTTGTTGACTGTATCGAATTATTTTGGCTAGATTTGAGCCATTCAAAGTTAGATAATCGAGAAAAAAGCCTACTAGTAGATTAAATTAGAGCAAGTCGAGGTAAGTGACTTGTCTAACCTTGTGTGGAGGAAATTTTCCCTATGATTGGTATTGATGTGATAATTGTAATGTGTTGAAAGTCATATACACGAGGTGACGAGTGTGCATACGGGCTAAATGTGTGAGACTGTGTCTCTTAATTGTGTAGATTACTGATGCATATTAATTAAATTATTTTATCCTGTTATATTCATCATCATTGATCTATTTTATACTCTTAAATTTGCCTGACATTCTTTCCTACTAATTGTTTACCTGTTTAGTTGAAACATTAGTTTCTTTTGTTCTTTGCATTCCTTGATGGATTTATTAATTTAAATATTATTAAAAATAAAGTATTTTACATTTAAAAAATTGATATTTAGACAAGGTGTTAAATTTGTGAAATATTATTTTTGCTGAATATTTTGTGAGATTTTCGCACTCATTATGATGGAGCCGTGAGCTCTTTATTATGGAAAATATTACTGTTGATTTATTTTGGCATAAGCAATGAGCTATTTATTGTGGAACAATATTGTTGTTGCTTTATTTTAGCAAGTTGAAATATTTGGGTACTTGAGGTGAAAATTGTGATGTTGATACGCATGTGGTGGTATAAGGTCTGGGTGTTGAAACGCATGCGGTGAGATAAGGGTGGCTTGATACGCGTAGCTAGTAGGGGAATTACTAGAAGTCATGTTGTGTGATAAGGGTGGCTAAAACACGGGATGCTATTTCGGAAAAAATATTTTCTTTAAAATTGATTGTGAAGGCTCCCGCGATGATATAAGGAAATGAGATATTTTGAATTTATTTATGATTTTGGGAATACGAGGCGGTACCTCGAGAATGCCCATGTTGATATTTCTTTATGACTACATTTGCCTTTGATTATTGTTGTGATTTTCTTAAAGTTGTAAATTTCTGTTTCTTTTCGCGAGGTATTATTTGTCCTTATTTTGTGTAATTTAATGGTGACATACTACTTTCTTGATTCATTTCCATTGTCATTTATTGTTATTATATTTTTAAACATTTCACCATATCTTTTATTATTTCCAGTATGGCCTGACCTCACCTCGTAACTACTCTACCGAGGTTAGGCTTGGCACTTACTGGGTACCGTTGTGGTATACTCATACTACGCTTCTACACATCTTTTTGTGCAGATCCAGGTACTTCCTATTAGACCAGGTATCAGTGAGCTAGCTAAACGCGGAGACTTCAAGTTATATCTGCCAGCGTCTGCAGACCTCGGAGTCCCCTTCTATCCTTATTATGTTATTTTCCCTCTTCACAATAGACTCTAATGTATAAAGATATTCGTACTACTTCTTTAGAGCTTGTGACTTGTATTTCACTAGGTTTTGGGAATTTCTTTATGTACTGAGAGGTTGAGATTTTAAAAGTTTTTAATTGTTATTTTGATTATTTCGCATATTGATAGGCTTACGTAGTCTTAGAGACTAGGTGCCATCATGACATCCTACGGAGGTAAATCTAGGGTTGTGACAAGTTGGTATCGGAGCTCTAGGTTCATAGGTGTTATGAGTCACAAGAGTAGAGTCTCGTGGATCGGTACGGAGACGTCTGTACTTATCTTTGGGGAGGCTATGGAACTGTTAGGAAATATTCACTTCTTTGATTCCTTATCGTGTGCATTTGTTGACTTCGAAGTTCTAAACCATTGCCTTTCTATTCTCTCACAGATGGTGAGGACATGCACAACTGGATCTGATTATCAGACACTCGCGCCCCTGTTAAAGCCGCAAGAGGCCGAGCTAGAGGCCGGGGAAGACCACGTGGTGCAACCAGAACACCTGCACAAGCTGCTGTAGAAGAGCCGCCAGTAGCTCCAGTTGGAGAGCAGACACCTAAGACACCTATTACTACCCCTGCACTTCAGGAGACTCTTGCCCAGTTTCCGAGCATGTGTGGCACTCTAGCTTAGGCAGAATGATTTCACTTGCTCCTGCTATATCTCAGAATGAGGGAGGAGCACATACTCCCATTTCCCGTACCCCAGAGCCACGGGCCCAAGTTGACCATGCCCCAGAGGTTATACCAGTGCAGCCAGTTGTCCCAGTTTGGCCCAAGGTTAGGGCAGCAGTTTTAGAGCGGGGGGCAGCTCAGGCTCGAGAGGTACAAGAAGTACCACCCTCCCACATTCAACGGTTTAGCTTCAGAAGATGCTCAGTGTTTTCTTGAGGAATGTCACAGTATCCTCCGTACTATGGGTATTGTGGATTCCAATAGGGTTTCTTTCATGGCATTCCATCTTAGAGGAGCGGTCTACCAGTGGTAGTGGGCATATGAGTTGGATAGTCCGGCTGAGGCAGCTTCACTCACTTGGACTATATTCTCATATATGTGTTTTGAGGGAGTATGTTCCTCAGAGTCTTAGATATGCATGGCGCGCAGAGTTTGAGCAGTTGCGTCAGGGCTCTATGACCGTGTCAAAGTATGCGGTCCGATTCAGTGATTTGGCTAGGCATGCACCAGCCTTGGTTGCTACTGTTCGAGAGCGGGTCCGCTGAGTTATTGAGGGCTCCACCCTAGTAGCAGATTCAGTATGGCTCGAGAACGGGAGATGGACATCACATACCAACAGGTGGTGTCAATTGCTAGGATATTGGAGGGTATGCAGACTTGGGAGAGAGAAAAGAGGGAAACTAAGAGACCTTGAGATTCTGGCACATATAATAATTCCCGTGCCCCAGTTGAATCCCATCATGGTAGAGGCGATGTGAGTCATCCTATTCATTCAGCATTTCCAGCTTCCAGCGGTATTCCGGCTACTCCCAGACCTCAGGTTCCATATTATGCACCACCAATGTCTATTGTACCTCTTGTACGGGGTGCCTTCAACGGGCAGTCTAGTCGATCAGGCCAGAGCCAGTCCCAACAGCCACATCCTCCGAGGGCTTATTTTGAGTGTGGTGACACTCGTCATATCATGAGGGATTACCCCAGACTTAGGAGGGGTGCAACTCTATAGATTTCTCTGGCCCCCCCATTCCACAGGGCCCTCTGGCTTCTCAGGACATGATCACTGCACCAGTTGCTACTCCACTTACACAGCCAGCTAGAGATGGAGGTCGGACAGGTAGAGGTCGCCCTAGAGGGGGAGGTCAGCCCAGATATTATGCCCTTCCTGCTAGGACAGATGCCGTTGCATCTGATTCTGTTATCACAGGTATTATTCCGGTTTGTCATAGAGATGCATCAGTCTTATTTGATCCAGGCTCCACTTATTCTTAAGTGTCATCTTATTTTGCCCCGTATTTGGGCGTATTCCATGATTCTTTGAGTTTTTCTATTTATGTATCTACACTCGTGGGTGAATCTATCATTGTGGACAGTGTGTATCGGTCGTCTTTAATTATTATTAGTAGTTTTGAGACCAGAGCTGATTTATTATTGCTCAGTATGGTGGATTTCGATATTATTTTTGGCATGGACTGGTTGTCTCCCTATCACGCTATTCTTGATTGTTACGCCAAGACAGTGACGTTGGCTATGCCAGGTCTACCGCGGCTACAGTGGAGAGGTACCTTGGATCATATTCCTAGTAGGTTTGTTTCATTTCTTAAACTCAGCAAATGGTTGAGAAGGGGTGTGATGCGTATCTAGCCTATGTGAGAGATATTAGTGTTGACACTCCTACCGTGGAGTCAGTTCCTGTCGTAAGGGATTTTCCTGGTATATTTCCAGCGGATCTTCTAGGTATTCCACCCGACAGGGATATTGACTTTGGCATTGATTTGTTACCGAGGACTCAGCCTATTTATATTCCACCATATCGTATGGACCCATCAGAGTTGAAAGAATTAAAAGAACAGTTACAGGAGTTGCTTGATAAGGGCTCCATTCAGCCCAGTGTATCGCCTTGGGGTGCTCCTGTCTTATTTGTGAAGAAGAAGGATGGTTCTATGCGGATGTGAATTAATTACCTCCAACTGAACAAGGTTACAGTGAAGAACATGTATCCATTGTCACGTATTGATGACCTATTTGATCAGCTTCAGGGTGCCTGGGTATTCTCTAAAATTGACTTGCGTTCAATCTATCACCAGCTGAAGATTCAAGAACCAGATATCTCGAATACTGCATTCAGGACTCGGTATGGTCATTACGAGTTCCTTGTAATGTCATTTGGGCTAACTAATGCCCCAACAGCATTTATGCACTTAATAAATAGTGTAATTCAGCCTCATCTTTATTCTTTCGTCATTGTGTTTATTGACGACATTTTGATGTATTCCCGGAGTCGGGAAGATCATGAGCAGCACCTGAGAATTGTGCTTCAGACTATGAGAGAAAAGAAGTTATATGCAAAATTTTCAAAGTGTGAATTCTGGCTTGATTCAGTGGGATTTTTGGGTCATATAGTTTCGTGCGAGGGGATAAAGGTAGATCCGAAGAAGATTGAAGCAGTGTAGAGTTGGTCCAGACCATCCTCAGCTACGGAGATCCGGAGTTTCCTTGGTTTGGTAGGGTATTATCGCCGATTTGTAAAGAGTTTCTCTTCTATTATTGCACCTGTGACAAAATTGACCCAGAAGGATGCTCCATTCAGGTGGATCGAGGAATGTGAGGAGATCTTCCAAAATCTCAAGACAGCTGTGACTATAGCCCCAGTATTGTTGTTGCCTACAAGTTCAGGGTCTTATACTGTGTATTGTGATGCATCACGTATCGGTCTCGGTGCAGTGTGTATGCAAGATGGTAGGGTGATTGCCTATGCATCCAGACAGTTAAAGGTACATAAGAAGAATTATCCGGTCCACGACCTTGAGTTAAGAGTTATTGTTCATGCCTTGAAGATTTCGTGGCATTATTTGTACAGTGTCCATTGTGAGGTCTACACCGATCACCGGAGTTTACAGCATCTGTTTAAACAGAAAGATCTTAATTTGCGGCAGTGGAGATAGTTAGAGTTGCTTAAGGATTATGATATCACCATTCTCTATCATCCCGGGAAGGCCAATGTAGTGGCTGATGCCTTGAGTCGTAAGGCGGAGAGTTTGGGCAGCTTCGTATATTTACCGGTAGCAGAAAGGCCGTTAGCCTTGGATGTTCAGGCCTTGGCCAATCAGTTTGTTAGATTTGATGTTTCCGAGATGATCCGAGTTTTGGCTTGTGTGGTTTCTCAGTCTTCTCTTTATGATCGTATCAGAGAGCGTCAATATAATGACCCCCATCTGCTTGTCCTTAAGGACACAGTTCAACACGGTGATGCTAAGAAAGTCAATATTGGAGATGACGGTGTATTACGAATGCAGGGCAGACTATGTGTGCCGAATGTAGATGGTTTGCGTGAGTTGATTCTCCAAGAGGCTCACAGTTCGCGGTACTTCATTCTTCCAGGGCTGCAAAGCTGTATCAGGACTTGAGACAACACTATTGGTGGAGGCGGATAAAGAATGACATAGTAGAATATGTAGCTCGGTGCCTAAATTATCAGCATGTGAAATATGAGCATCAACGACCGAGTGGATTGCTTTAGAAGTTGGAGATTCCAGAATGGAAATAGGAGCGGATCACTATAGATTTCGTTGTTGGGCTCCCGCGGATTCAGAGGAGGTTCGATGTAGTTTGAGTGATTGTGGATAGATTGACCAAGTCAACTCATTTCATTCTTGTAGTTACTACTTACTCTTCGGAGCAGCTGGCTCAGGTTTACATTCGCGAGATTGTTAGGCTTCATGGTGTATCGGTATCTATCATCTCTGACCGGGGTACGCAGTTTACATCACGGTTTTGGAGAGCCGTACAACGAGATTTGGGTATTCAGGTAGAGTTGAGTACGACATTTCACTCTCAGACGGATGGACAGTCCGAGCGCACTATTCAGATGCTGGAGGACGTGCTTCGTGTGTGTGTGATAGATTTTGGGGGTGCTTGGGATCAGTTATTGCCACTTGCGGAGTTTGCTTACAACAACAGCTACCAGTCGAGCATTCATATGGCTCCGCATTAGGCCTTGTATGGTAGGCAGTACTGGTCTCCGGGTTGGTTCGAGCTGGGCGAAACTAGACTATTGGGTACGGACTTGGTTCAGAATGCTTTGGAAAAGACTAAATTGATTCAGGATCGACTTCGTTAGCTCAATCTAGACAAAAGAGTTATGCGGATCGGAAGGTTTGTGGTGTTGCATTCATGGTTGGTGAACGAGTCTTGTTCCGCGTTTCGCCCATGAAGGGTGTTATGAGGTTCGGAAATAAGGGAAAGTTGAGCCCGAGATATATCAGACCTTTTGAAATTCTTGAGAGTGTTGGAGAGGTGGCTTACAAACTTGCACTACCACCTAGTCTCTTTGCAGTTCATCCAGTGTTCCATTTTTCCATGCTCCGAAAATATCACGGCGATCCATCTCATGTGTTAGACTTCAGCTCAGTCCAGTTGGACAAGGATCTATCTTATGTCGAGGAACAAGTGGCCATTTTGGACAAACAGGTTAGAAAGTTGAGATCGAAGAGCATTGCCTCAGTAAAAGTACAGTGGAGGGGCCATCCGGTCGAGGAGGCGACTTAGGAGACCGAACATGATATTCGCAGCTGTTATCCTCATCTTTTCAACACTCCAGGTATAATTCTAAACCCGTTCGAGGACAAACGTTTGTTTAAGAGGGGGAGGATGTAACGACCTGGCTAGTCGTTTTAAAAGTTATAGCCTCGTTTCCCCATTTACTGCTCATTTTATACTTTATAACTATTATGTGACTTGTCGGGGTAATTGGTTCGGGTCCGGTGAGGTTTTTAGAATGAATTGGAACATTTAGTTTCAAAGTTTAAAACTTAAGTTGAAAAGGTTGGCTGGATGTCGACCCCTGTGTAAACGACCCCGGAATAGAATTTTGATGATTCCAACAGCTCTGTATGGTGATTTTGGTCTTAGGAGCGTGTCCGTAATTTTATTTGGAAGTCCGTAGTTAAATTGGGATTGAAATGGCTAAAATAGAAATTTAAGTTTAAAAGTTTTACCGGAGAGTTGAATTTTTGATATCGGGGTCGAAATCCAGTTCCGAAAATTTTCATAGCTCTGTTATATCATTTATGACTTGTGTGCAAAATTTGAGATCAATCGAACTTGATTTGATAGGTTTCAGCATCGAATGTAGGAGTTAAAAATTCTTAAGTTTCAATAAACTTGAATTGGGGTGTGATTTGTGATTTTATCATTTAATTGGTGATTTAAGTTGGAGAAATTTGAAAACCCTCTTGGATAGATTTTAAGATTTGAGGGTCGAATTGATGTCGGATTTTAGTAAAATTCGTATGGTTAAACTCATGGTTGAATGGGCGTTCATATTTTGTAACTTTTGTCGGGTTTCCGAGATGTGGGCCCCACGGACAATTTTTGAGTTAATTTCGGATTTTATTGAAAAATTTAGTATTTTCTTATGAAATTGATTCCTATAACTTTTGTTGACTGTATCGAATTATTTTGGCTAGATTTGAGTCATTCAGAGTTGGATAAGCGAGGAAAAGGCCTACTAGTTGATTAAATTAGAGCAAGTCGAGGTAAGTGACTTGTCTAACCTTGTGTGGGAAAAATTTCTCCTAGGATTTTATAATATGTTGAAAGTCATGTACACGAGGTGACGAGTGTGTATACGGGCTAAATATGGGAGATTATGTCTCTAAATTGTGTAGATTACTTATGGATATTAATTAAATTATTTTATCCTGTTATATTTATCATCATTGATCTATTTTATACTCTTAAATTTGCCTGACATTTTTCCTACTAATTCTTTACATGTTTAGTTGAAACATTAGTTTCTTTTGTTCTGTGCATTACTTGAAGGATGGATTTTTTAATTTAAATATTATTAAAAATGAAGTATTTTACATTTAAAAATTTGATATTTAAACAAGGTGTTAAATTTGTGAAATATTATTTTTGCTGAATATTTTGTTAGATTTTTGTACTCATTGTGATGGAGCCATGAGTTCTTTATTATGAAAATATTATTGTTGATTTATTTTGGCATGAGCCATGAGCTCTTTATTGTGAAATAATATTGTTGTTGCTTTATTTTGGCAAGTTGAAATATTTGGGCATTTGAGGTGCAAATTGTGATATATTGTGATATTGATATGCATGCGGTGGTATAAGGTCTGGGTGTTGAAACGCATGCGGTGAGATAAGGGTGGCTTGATACGCGTGGCTAGTAGGGGAACTACTAGAAGTCATGCGATGTGATAAGGGTGGCTAAAACGCGGAATGCTATTTCGGAAAAAATATTTTCTTTAAAATTGATTGTGAAGGCTCCCGCGGTGATATAAGGAAATGAGATATTGTGAATTTATTTATGATTTTGGGACTACGAGGCAGTACCTCGGGAGTGCCCTTGTTGATATTTCTGTATGACTACATTTGCCTTTGATTGTTGTTGTAATTTTCTTAAAGTTGTAAATTTCTGTTTCTTTCCGCGAGGTATTATTTGCCCTTATTCTGTGTAATTTGATGGTGACATGCTACTTACTTGATTCATTTCAATTGTCATTTATTGTTATTATATTGTTAAACATTTCCCCAGGTCTTTTATTATTTTCAGTAGGGCCTGACCTGACCTCGTCACTACTCTACCGAGGTTAGGCTTGGCACTTACTGGGTACCGCTGTGGTGTACTCATACTACGCTTCTGCACATCTTTTTGTGCAGATCCAGGTACTTCCTATCAGACCAGGTATCAGTGAGGTAGCTGAACACGGAGACTTCAAGGTATATTTGTCAGCGTCCGCAGATCTCGGAGTCCCCTTCTATCCTTATTATGTTATTTTCCCTATTCACATTAGACTATAATGTATAAAGATATTCGTACTACTTCTTTAGAGCTTGTGACTTGTATTTCACCGAGTTTTGGGAATCTCTTTATGTACTGGGAGGTTGAGATTTTAAAAGTTTTTAATTGTTATTTTGATTATTCCGCATATTGATAGGCTTACCTAGTCTTAGAGACTAGGTGCCATCACGACATTCTACGGAGGGAAATTTGGACTTAGTATGTGACAGATTGACTAATTCCAAACTCAGTATGTGTATATATATATACACGGAGAAATTCCAATATTTACAGTGTAAGTTTTTGAACAATAATAAAATACTAATAGTGGAAACTCAGGATCTAAAATACAAGACATCAATACTTAAATGGGTAAATTTCACAAATGGTCATATAATCATATAACTATGACTTTTTTCATCAAAGTCATATAACTTTATTTTTTCTCGCACAAAAATGATAGTGATCGGAAAATATAATTTTCCGGTAGTATTTTCTTATTCCCTATTTTTTCTTTTTATATTTTCAATCTAATAAATAATAACCATATATATATATGTGGGGGGGGGGGGGGGGGGGGGGGGGGGGGGGGCGCTAGCGAATGCAATTAGTTTTGGTCGATCGGTCAATTTTATAATTTTTCCTTTAGAATAGGAAATACCTAACTCAGAAATATATGTATGTGTGCGCGCGCGCTCTAGCGAATACAATTAGTTTCGGTCGATCGGTCAAATTTGTATTTTTTCCTTTAGAATAGGAAAGGACTAACCCAACATCAGTACCTGACCCAATATCCATATACGTAAATTAATATAATATTAAAAGGGAATTCTTCCCCCACAAAATACTTAGTTCGAAATCCATTAGATTCTGACAAGAAAAAAAAGTATAATTAGAGAGCATTTAAAATAAAAATGCTATCAATTTGAATGAAAATCTGAAAAAGAAAATAAAAGATAGAAGTATCATATTTTGAAGAATTCACTTTTAATATTATTTTAATTTATATATGTGCGTATTGGGTCGGGTGGGTCAGATTATTCCTATTTTAATTGGATTATTATTTATTAGGTTGAAAATAAAAAATAAAAAATCGTAGAATAAAAAAATACTACTGAAAAGTTATATTTTTCATTCACTATGATTTTTGTGCGAATTAGTAAAAGTTTTATGATTTTTGTGTGAGAAAATAAAGTTATATAATTTTGGTGAAAAAAATTCATAGTTATATGATCATTTGTGAAATTTACCCCACTTAAATTCATTAATTTGGTGAACAACATATTACATTGTGCTATTTGTGTTTTTTCCTTCCGTCTATTCCAATACTATGAGAGAAAATCTTATAATATAAATTATCAGCAAACACACAAAAACTCATAAATTTATTTAAAAAGATGGCATGCATCCAAGTGTATATTTTAACGAGGTACAGAAAAAAATACAAAAGACGCGTCAATTGTCAAAAGAAAACCTTAATTAGTGGGGTCTTTGATTGCCTAAAGACATTAATTTTACCATGCATATACTTTTCAACTTAAATGACAAAGTTACCCTACCCTATACTTTAAAGTAGTGTTATATACGACTCTTTCTGTATTATTATTATTGAGAAAATGACCCTCTATAGTCACTCAAAATTTTAATAGCCCAATATTGTTTTTCATTGACACGAAATGGTCCTCCGGTCCAAACATATTACATCTAATAGTCTGAAATATTTATTTTGTGTAGTGACGTCTATTTTATATATTTTTTGTATAATAATAGTCTATTTTGTATATTTTTTATATAGTGACAGTCTATTTTGTATATTTTTTGTATAGTGACAGTCTATTTTGTATATAAATTGTACAGGAACGGTCTATGTTGTATAGTGATATCTTATTTTGTATATTTTTTGTATAGTGACAGTCTTTTTTGTATATATATTGTATAGTGACATCTATTTTTATATATTTTTTGTGTAGTGACAGTCTATTTAGTAGTATAAAAATTATATAGTGTAGTCTATTTTGTATATTTTTTGCATATCTTCTAAGATGACCACGGCAAAATTAAAGGATCGCTCCTATAGGTTAAATCATCTTGACAATTGACACACAGATTAAATACACTACAATTCTCTTTCTTTTACACAAAAAAAAAAAACAAGAAATATTGTAATGCAACGCTTTAAAATGTTCAAGATCTCGCAAATTTGATAAAAAGTTTTCAACTTCTTCCTCGGTATCATCTAAACCAGTAAGATCAAGAAATAATAAATCAAATAAAAGCACTTCTTGAATGGAAGAATTTGTATCCCAATTAGAGTTGTAAAACAAGCTTTTAACTTGCTTCTTGATGGGCAAAATAAATATAATCGTCCATAGAATCAGGAAAAGGCTTAGGACAAAAGGACTAGAAAATTCACTCGAGAATACTTACTTTACGAGTCGAGGGTACTTGCATTCAATTTACAATGGATTTAATGGTTGCATGAGTGAACTGCGCCATAGGTACCGTCAGTTGGGTTTGTTAACTTTAGTGGCTAGACATTAGAATTGGTTCTCGGCTATAAAGTCCATATTATAATTTATGGTCAGCGGATGATATTAATTTCTGGCAAATGGTTACTAATGAAATTTGCTCATTATTATTGCCTCCCCTCAACAAATTGATACTCCCTCTGATCCACAATAAGTGATTTTTTGATTGTTTTCACACAAAATTAAAAAATTTACTTTTTAATATTAATTAATAATAAAATTGATCATATTAATCTTTACTATCTCTTCACATAAACATTCCTAATACATACTCCAACATTATTTACACCAAAAATAATGTAGGAAAAAAATAATTAATTAATTCTTAAAATTTAGAAAAATTAAATATTTTGAACCAAAAAAAAAAGGTCAAAAAAACACTTATAGTAGACGGGGATTATATAACTTCAATATGACGCATTATTTGACTTAAGCTTTGAAAATTGCAACTTTGAACAGGTCCTCCATTGTTCGTTTGACCTTTCCTCTATTTCTCTTTCTCTTTCTCTTGTCCCCTTCTTCTTCCCCATTGGAGTATATATTTACGCACTCCAATTTCTTGTCATATCTTTTATTCTACACTACCATATATCAAACTACTCGCTCCCCCCTTCAACCATAGTAAAAGAAGAAGAAAGAAAACCATTTTTCTTAAAGAAAATCTTTGAGCACTTGAAATATTATTAAAGCTTCTTCTTCGTCTATATATCAAGTAATTTGGGTAGATGGCTAAAGAACGGTCGATGGAGGCAACTCCGACTTGGGCAGTTGCCGCAGTTTGCTTCATCTTGCTGGCTATTTCCATTTTCATTGAACAAATTATTCATCATCTTGGAGAGGTAGGTAGTAATAACTTAATTTTTGGGAGTTTAGTTCTAGCTAGCTAGTTTTGTAAAATCAGACTGCTAATTAATTCATTGTTCAGATTATAAAACATAATTTACTGCCTAAAAGGGGGTGAAAATTTTCTAGATCGATGAATTGTTATTGCATGAGATGTGTTTGTTTTGTTGATGGAGACTTCATTTATTTGGTTTGCAGTGGTTGTTGAAAAAACATAAAAAGCCTCTTTATGAAGCACTTGAAAAGATCAAAGCAGGTAAAATTAAAGTAGAGTTTTCTTAATCTTATATTTGTATATCGTATATAGTTGAATGCATGTACTGACATTTTAACGTAACAGAACTGATGTTGTTGGGATTCATATCACTGCTGTTGACAGTGGTGCAAAGCCCAGTGTCTAACTTATGCGTGCCAAAGAGTGTTGGTTATTCTTGGCATCCTTGTAAGTCTGATGAAGCTGCCAAGAATAAATATGATGACCCTTGTCTACCAAAGGTATAATTATATTATATTGATTTTAAGTATTACTCCTATCTTTTTTCTTAAATAAGTAATATTTTATGCAGGGAAAAGTCCAATTTGCATCTTCATATGCAATACACCAGCTCCATATTTTCATCTTTGTCTTGGCTGTTGCTCATGTATTATACTCTATAGCAACTTTTGCTTTGGGCAGGCTAAAGGTATATATGTTTGTTTTTCATTTTATGCACGTGAAGATCGATGTTCTAGTTTTCCAACTAATTTTCTAAGGTCAATTATATTAATTAATCCTATTCTATTTGAAACTACAGATGAGAAAATGGAGGGCCTGGGAGGAAGAAACAAAAACAATTGAGTACCAATTCTACAACGGTTGGTATACTAATTAAATTTGAATTAATGAAAACTCAACACTTCACCCCTCCCCCGCCCTTACTATATCTCTAGGGTCGGAGCTAAGCTTTCAGATAAAGGCTCTAATTTGAAAAAACTTTTACTATCAAGTCACTTAACTCTATTCATAATAATAAATTAATTATATGAAAATGAAGACAATTATAGTAATTTATTAAATTAACTTATTGTATGAGCATCCATGAGCATGGTTGGTGAATTATAAGTTAAGTCCTATTAAAAACAGGTATAGAAACTTTTTTTAACTTTTGCTACAAGAAGACAAGGCTGAAAATTGATGTGACATTTAACTAAAAAATTTGGTTATATATACGTTTAAAGCCATTCAACTTGATTCGGTTTTTCGTTTTTAAATTCTATCTCAACCTTATTTCATTTTGGTCCTCCAATTCTATTTCTTATGTTTTATTTTAACACAAAAGCTGAAATCAATGAAAAAAAATATAGCATGTATGTATACACAAATCTGAGGTGTAATAAATATCCAATTAAATATTGACACCTAATTTTTTCATCCTTTATTTCATATAAGCTTGAAATTTGAAGTGAATCTATGTCTCAATAAAAATTATTTTTTCATAATGGAATGGATATTTATTCTTGTGGATTTTAAGTTGAACTAAAAGTATCATGGACACCAAATAATTTGGGTCGGGTATTTTAGTATTGACCTGTTTGACAAGGATGAACAATATTTAATTAGATATTTATTACACTTCAGATTTGTGTATACACACGTGCTATATTTGTTTTACGCTGGTTTCAACTTTTGTGTTAAAAGATAGATTAACCAAATAAAAAATAAGACTAAGTTGAATGTATATGTGTGAACATCCGAGTTCTGTTAGATTCGAATAGATAATATGTGTAGGAAATCATTTGCAAGTTGTATTGCGAGTTGCAACTTTTCGCCATCTTTCATACCTAATTTCTTTCAAACTTAACCGACATATATATAGTTCATTTATTTATATCCCTTTTCTTGTCTGCACGTCCCTCTTGAAATTAATGATTCCTTTTAAAATGTTATAATGACCACATAAAGATATTTTTTAGTTTCTTTTGACTTGTTGTAAACATCTGCAGATCCATCCAATGACATACGAGCAAGTCATATATATCTATATAATATAATAATAAGAAGGTGATGCTAACGATCACTGTGCTAGCTGTAACATTAAAACAAAAATATATTGACAGTGTGACTATAGTAGTCATATTAATTGTGTAAGCCATACAATTGGTACCACGTTAATTACGATACCCTCTATAAAAATATGTAATATAAAGACAGAATTATTATTATTATTATTATTATTATTTGATTATTTAATTTTTATTATTTTTACAGATCCAGAGAGGTTCAGATTTGCAAGGGAGACGTCATTTGGACGTAGGCACTTGCATTATTGGAGCAAGTCGCCAGTGCTGCTCTGGATAGTCAGTCCTCTCCCCCTCTCTCTCTTCAGCTTTTTTTTAAAGTGAAAATTATTGAAGATCAATTTAAATTATATACATTGATAGTTTAAAATTTTATTACAATATTAATGTGGTTGAAAATGTGAGTATTAATTTTATCAAGTTATCAATCAGTAAATGACTTTTATGGAGATTTATTGCTAATTATATTATACTCCAAGTGATATATATAATTAGTGTAAATAAACTTAAACTCTATTTTTATTTTGTGACTTACCGTTATGTTTTGGATTATATTTTTCAGGTTTGTTTCTTCAGGCAATTCTTCTCATCAGTAGCAAAAGTTGACTATCTAACCCTTAGACATGGGTTCATGATGGTAAGTCGCTTTAATTTGCAATATCCCAAATAATGTATAGCATTTCAAATTTTCAGAATTATATTCTTCCCTCCCCACCCATACTTGTGTATATGTAACTGAATTCAGTTCAGTACTAAATTAACTTTGGTCCAAACCAGGCACATTTAACTCCACAGAATCAGGAAAATTTTGATTTCCAGATATACATCAATAGAGCAGTTGAAAAAGACTTCAAATTTGTTGTGGAAATAAGGTGTACATGCATCTTCTCTCTCTCTCTCTGTTTTTGTTTTCTCTAACACTTTTTCGGAAACTTTTTACCAATACTGTCATTACTAAATATAACCTCATTTATTGTGTGCAGTCCAGCATTATGGCTCTTCACAGTACTATATTTTCTAACCACTACCAATGGTAAGACTATCTAACTGACCCTATCACACATCTAATTTCGGCTATGCTCACTAAAATCATAAAATTAGTTTTTGCAATAGTAAAGTTACTAAACTATATTTTTAAAATATAGGATGCAAATGTGAAATTTTTAATAAGAATTCTCTCACATTGCAATATACAAAGTAATGAAATGATGATTTTCAGTGGTTTGTTTTGTGTGGATAACTAAAACAGAGTTCAGTAACTTTACTTTGACAAAACTAGTTTGGTGATTTTGTTGTTATAAAAAATAATTTTGTAATTTTAGTATTATATAAAGAGTAAAGTTAGTGACCATCATTAAAATTAACCCATAAAATGCTTGTAAATGAAAGAGTGCATTAGAATTATTTAAAGAAACCATATCCAATTGAAACTAAATGAAATTTCTTCCTCTTTCTGGACAGGATTGTACTCGTACCTTTGGGTGCCATTTATCCCGTTAGTAGTAAGTAATTCGTTCATTTCTTATGGAGGAAAGTATAATTGTTACTAAGAATATATTTTCTAACATATAATTGGGAAAAATTACATACAGATAATATTGCTGGTTGGCACAAAACTTGAAATGATAATAGCAGAAATGGGAGTAAAGATTTCAAAGAGGGGAGACATAGTGAGAGGTGTACCAGTGGTGGAGACAGGTGACCATCTTTTCTGGTTCAACCGACCTGGCTTTGTCCTTTTCTTGATTAACTTTGTGCTCTTTCAGGTACCTTTTCTCCCCATTTTTTCATAATTTTTCACTTTAGAATAATACTCACTCCGTCACAATTTATGTAATGAAGATTTCGAGAGTTAAACTAATTTTTTTCTTTGATTATGATCTTTTTATATGCCTTTTAAATATTTTGAATTATTAATTATTATGACTTATGGTACTTTTTATTTAGTTTCCAAATATGAAAAAGATTTTATGTCCGAATTTATAGTTAAAATTAAGAAGTTTGACTATCAAAATTCAAACTACATCACATAAATATAAATTAAGATGGAAGGAGTAATAGTAAAACTCTCAACTTGGAAGTCCATAATGATTTTTTCCTTCATATTTGTGGCTTTTCAGAATGCATTCCAAGTTGCTTTCTTCGTTTGGAGTTGGGTAAGCAGTTGGAATTTAAATTCTGTTTTTGGCGTTTTTTTTTCTAATGTAATTTGAAATCCTAATCCTGAATATTTTTCTTTTCCTTGTCAACTTTTCAGTGGAAATTTGGTTACCCATCTTGCTTCCACCAGAATGCTGCAGATATAGCCATAAGGCTGACCATGGGGTGAGTTTCACTGGCAGAAAACAGACTATCATATATGTTCAAAAAAATTCAAAATTGAAAAGATGATTTTGACGTTGGCTGATATATAGGTTAATCGATGACCATTTTCTTTTCTGCCACATGATTTTCCTAAAATATCTATATTAAAAAACATTGGTCAATCAATACTGGAACATTTAAAGATGCATATTTTAATTCTTTTCATATATATTGATAGTTTTTGTTTCTTGTTTAAGGGTGATCATACAGGTCCATTGCAGCTATGTAACTCTCCCTCTTTATGCCTTGGTCACACAGGTACTCTATAACTAAACTTGTCTTCCTTTTTCACAATAAAAAGTGCTGAGAGATTTGGTGAAATTTGCAGATGGGAACATCAATGAAACCTATAATCTTTGGTGATAATGTGGCAACAGCTCTTAGAAGCTGGCACAACACGGCGAAAAAGCGGGTGAAACACGGCCAGCTATCGGAAAACACCACCCCTGTCTCTAGCAGACCGGCCACACCGTTGCATGGTACCTCGCCGGTTCACTTATTACGCAGTAACCCACAATATAGTAATGAGGAGAGTCGGACATCCAATGCGGAAAATGAAGGCTGGGCTAATGAAATACCAACCTCTCCTCGTAGACAAATTGAGAATATTAAAGATGATGATCATCAGGAGGGAGAAATCCATGCCTCCAGTTCTGTGCATCAAGTTGAGATTGCAATGTCAGAATTCACATTTGGCAACAAAATGAGTTGATATTACATTGTTCATCATTCTTTGTTTGTCTCAGCGTAGAGAGCACATATCTGCTTCTTGCGCCAATTGTAACATCTATATGAAAGCATATATATATATATATATATGGAAGAAAACAATTCAAGCATCTAAAACTTCACAGAGAAATATAAGGGCCAGGGATAAACACCATGCTTTAACTATTAAACCAAATTTAATGCCAACTATTACGGGAAGGCGATAACAAGCCAAATAGATCATTGATTTAAGTTTTAAGGCAACGAAATTAACCAGCAGAAACGTCATATTTGAAATGATATTTTTAGGCAATTCCACCTGTTTAATATCAAAAGAGTTCCACACTTATCATTTATCAACTGCATTATATGACCGTGTAAGAAGACTCAGTTACAGTCACTGATCAACGAAAACTCAAATTAACTCGGAAATAAAACGGATATGCTCAAGGAAAATTCGCTGTCCTCAGCTGTATCTGAAATTTCATGGTTGTTGAAAGTAACCAAACTCTCGTTAGCAACTTTATATTTCATACAAATATAGGTTTCACATATAAAAGGAGTAATGCATAATGGAGGTGCTTTTTTCGGGAGGTGAAATCGAAACAACTCTATCTGCAAAACATCAAGGAGCTATCTTTCATGGTGACTGTCCAGAAACCTAAACAAATATATGTCCGTAAAATGTAAAAAGGGCGGTGAAAATTGCACTGGACAAAAATGTACATGCACCACAGGGATGATAAAACAACAGGTGACAAAATTGCCGTCAAGAATCCAAAAGAGTACACTGCGAAAAATGTGCACAATCTTCTAGCTTCTAGCAGACAAACATACTTTCTGCAAAGGAAGTGAATAACAAATATATTGATTGATGACCAGCTTCTACACATTATCAGTGGGATCTCTTTCTGATTCTTCAGCCTTCTTTCCAGCAGCCAAACGTTCAGATGCCAATCTTTCTTCAAGTGCTCTGGCACCTCTTTCCCTGCATTTTACGAGTGAACCACATAAAATAACTATGAGGTTACCATTTAATTAAATGAACCTTCGTACAACAAGAACATGAAAAACTATCCTTCTAGCTGTAATATACAACATCAGCTTGCAAGATGAAAAGCAGAAGTATAACTAAGAGATACAAAGCTATCCTTCAGCAACCCATCCTGTGTCCTTGGAATAGCATAATTATTCCTAATTTCTCACAAATAACATGCGCGAGAAAATTTCTTTTGTAGGAGCTCCAGTTAAATAGAAAGTGATGTTCACTTTTATCCATGCATCCAAAACAACTCATTCATTTATTATGAAAGACTTAACTTACTTCAGACTGGAGCACGTCCAGGATAAACTCTCATTTGATAATGTCTAAGATACAAAATGTGTAAAATTTAGAACTAACAATTATAGAATAAATGTCAGAAACTCTTGAATAAAATATGAGGTGTAGTTTTCTCATCTAGAGCAAACTGCATATGGGATAGCACTTTTCTATGACCATGTGTGCTGCATAGCGGTGGCAAAATGGTTAAAATAAATCAGCTAACCACCCATATTATCCACTAAAAAATGGGTCGGATAATGAACTGTTTAAGACGGGTCAAATATGGATAAGAACCATATTATCCATTTAGAAAATGGATAACCAATTGGTTTAACTTTTACATTTGTAAAGCCTCAAATTGGGGGTTCCTCAAGTTTGGGAGACTAAGAATTCTCCAAAAAGTGATCTTGAAGTCATGGATAATATGGTTATCCATATTATTCGCCGGTTAATCCGTTTTTTATCCGTATTAAATATGGGTCGGATCGTATAATTTATCCATTTTTTGCATTACCCGTTTTTGACCCGCCCATATCTGACTCGACCCGCCCGTTTGCCACCCCTAGTCCTGCATCTGGCACCCAACTTAGTCTATCTTCTTTAGTACTTGGGACAAAAATCAATACATGTTCAAACACAGATATCTAATTCGTGGATAATATGGTTATCCATATTATTCGCCGGTTAATCTGTTTTTTATCCGTATTAAATATGGGTCGGAACGGATAATTTATCCATTTTTTACATTACCCGTTTTTGACCCGCCCATATCCGACTCGACCCGCCCGTTTGCCACCCCTAGTCCTGCATCTGGCACCCAAACTTAGTCTATCTTCTTTAGTACTTGGGACAAAAATCAATACATGTTCAAACACAGATATCCAAAGAAAAGGAACTGACTTTTCTAGAATACGTGCATATACTTATCTAATCAGTTCTGGGGAATTTTGATAAACCACTGGAAAGATATATTACAAAAAGTATCGCTATACCTCCTCCTCGATGCTTCAATGGGATCAGAACCAGGCAATGTGGAACCACCTAGAGTATAGCCGCTTTCCTCATTAGAAATATCGGATCTTCTACCACAAAGCAGCCGCTCAAATATTGTTGCAATTGGATCAATTACTGGTCTGCATTACATCCAATGAGATATCATTGTGGGATTACTGAGAACACAGACTAATTAAGAGAAATAGTCCATAGCAAGAGGGAAAATTGGAAAATACCTCAAAAATTCAGGGAAGAAAGAAGAGAAGGCAAATTCATCACTTGGATCACCCTTCAGCTTTGTCTCTGGTTTCTTCTGCCAGTATCTTAGGTAAATCCAGCCTAAATATGTCCCAAATACTATTGTTGGAAGGTATGATACCGAATCTGCCGTGAAAAAGCTTATAACAATTGAGAGCAACAATGCAAGGGAAGGCAACCACTGCAAAGAGTTCGAACAGCAATCACAAGTGATGTTAGACCACATTTTAAGTTATGAGATAATAGTGTCTGGAGATGCCTGTCAAAATACAATTGGTAATTCCAGTGGTTGTACCTTTGCTTTCAGTTTCAAAATAGACAACTCTTGATCGGGCATGATTTGTTTGACACCAACTAAGAAACCAGAAAGAACTCCTTGGAAGCCGGAAATAGGCATATAACTGACAAATAAGATAGGCAGAGGCATAAATTCAGAAGTTATGCAGTACTTCCTATAAACTTTAAAAGATTTCATACTAAAGCATAGACAACTGTGCTTGTGCAGAGACAAAACAGGGAATCCACAAGTATGAAGACAACCGGAAACAAAATAAGCAGGTCTAATTCATAGGGAAACTCCTCCGTGTCACTAACTCCTACACCCTAAACTAATAAAATAATAACCAGGGAGGCGGAGAGTAACCAGGCAAGCAAAGTAAATCACTGATAGTTTCAAGTCCATGCAACTTACAGGTAGATTTCTAGTCTTGTTATGTAGTACAATGATATAGCAGTGATGAAGACAAAGACCGATGTCAAAAAGTTGACAACAAAGATGAACTTCAAGAATTCCCTGGAACCCCAGATGGGCTCAAGCAGCTTTCCCAGGAAAAGAAGTCCGATAGTGCTGATGATCGCCTGGACATAGAAGGTGATGTCAAGGAGAATGATACAAAGAATAATGTTGACGACAATTAACTGAATAAAAGTGTGTTCTCGTTAACAGCTTAAATTTTTAGATGAAATAGTGACACATGCCAACATGGTATGGTCATAGTTCAAGTCTCACCTCCACCTACTATCAAAAAGAATTTTCACGTGCTTGGCCATGAAAAAAGAATCAGGCCCGCACGTGAATGGCATGTTGAAGACATAAGTAAACAAAACATGTTTTCTCTAACAGTTTAAGCTTTTAGATGAGATAGTTACGAACTTCAACAAATACAAAAAATATGACTTGTTAAAACGTGAGCCCTCGGGCTTTTCTTTATGGCAGCGGAAACGCAAATTAGAACCAAGACATAATTAGTTAATGTCAAAGAAGCATACCCCATACACTGTTTGTTCAGTGTAACCAGCTGTTACAAGATTCCATGCAAATGGAATAGTCCTGCAATAAACAGAAAAGATCAAACCTAAGAAACAGTTCAGCAGAAGGGATACAACTGTTTTCCCAGATTATAACAGTATACATCATGCCCTAGTAGTATAGGATGTCTTAGGTCACAAGTTTTGAGAAATCTCCCAGCCCTACTGATACAGGATTACAGAGCAGAAATGACCATCTTTCCGGAGAACTCGTTGAAGATCCCTTTCCAATAAGTAGGTGATCAAGGCTGGATCTACTGAGTATTGTCTCACTATGAGAAAGGGGATAATTGTTTCTGGCTGCATGTAAAAGTTACTTTGTACCACCAGATCTCCTGTCCAAAATATTAAATAAAGCATAACTTCAAGATTGACATGCATACAGCTTGACTGCTCTATATTATATTTGACCAAAAAAAATAATTTTGCCTCGGTCCCAAACAAGTTGGGTTGGCTATATGAATCCGCACATAGCATGTTACTCCATTTAAACATATTTTCCTTTTTCCGGACGGCGGGTGGGGACTCGGACCATTTTCCGGTTATGATGGGGTTGCATCAGAAGTCGGCACTCAGCCCTTTTTTGTTTGCTCTGGTGATGGACGTACTGACGCGCCACATCCAAGGAGGTGCCGTGGTGCATGCTATTTGCAGATGATATTATATTGATTGATGAGATGCGAGACGGTGTGAACGCGCAATTAGAGGTATTGAGGCAGACCCTGAAATCTAAAGGTTTCAAGTTGAGCAGGACCAAGACAGAATACTTGGAGTGTAAGTTCAGCGGTGAGACTCAAGGAGGGGAAGGGAAGGTGAGGCTGGACTAGCAGGTCATCCCTAGGAGAGAGAGTTTTAAGTACCTTGGGTCTATTATTCAGGGAGATGGGGAGATTGATGAAGATGTCACGCATTGTATTGGGGCGGGATAGATGAAATGGACACTCGCTTCCGATATTTTGTGTGACAAGAAGGTGCCACCGAAACTTAAGGGTAAGTTCTACAGAGTGGTGGTCGGATCAACGATGTTGTATGGGGCGGAGTGTTGGCCAGTCAAGATCGCTCATGTCCAGAAGATGAAGGTATCAGAGATGAGGATGTTGCGATGGATGTGCGGGCACACCAGGTTAGGATCAGAAATGAGGTTATTCGCGACAAGGTAGGTGTGGCCCCTATTGAGAACAAGATGCGGGAAGCGCGGCTTAGGTGATTTGGGCATGTGAGAAGGAGGAACACAGACGTCCCGGTGAGGAGGTATGAGAGGTTGACATTGGAGGAATTACAGAGAGGTAGAGGTAGGCCAAAGAAGAGGTGGGAAGAGGTGATTAGGCAAGACATGGCGCAACTTCAGCTGACCGAGGACATGACCCTTGATAGGAAGGTATGGAGGTCGAGGATTAGGGTAGTAGAGGAGGTAGTCTAGAGTGTTCATAACAGTAGTATTGACACGCAGTCTCGCTTTCTGTTGGCAGTAGGTTTTTATGACTAACCGATGTTTTCTTTCATTGTTGATCACCTTACTATCTTGTTATTTTTATTCTGCTTTTATATGGCTTTTTGGTACTGTCCCTTCTTGTCTATATTTTCATTAATGTGGTGCTCATTAATGTGGTGCTTATGCTTTCCTGAGCCGAGGGTCTATTGGAAACAACCTTTCTATCCTCACAAGGTAGGGGTGAGGTCTGCGTACACACTACCCTCCCCAGACCTCACGGTGTGGGATATTACTGGATATGTTGTTGTTGTTGTTCACATACGAAAAAGATAATGTTTTTTTATAAAGACATAAGAGAAAAAAATTGTGGTTTCTAACATGCAATTGGCATGAAACGTTGTTGTAAGACCTATGTATTAAGAAGCTTACGAGGCAATAGCAAAAATCTTTATACTACAACAATAACAACCATGCTTAATTACCAGCAAGTTGCTTTGGCTATATGAATCCTCAAAATGAAATATTCTATTTGCTATTCTACAACATGATAATAGCTACTTATTACTTTTAATTCCGTCCCCTCCCCCACCTTATTGAGTGGAGGATATTACAAGTTTGATAAGATATTAAAAAAGGAGGGGCAAAGGCAAAGGAATAAATAAAAGTTAAAATAAAGGGAAGGTGTTTGAAGATTTCAAAGGCAAATTTTTCGAAACTATATCCAGACCCCACTTGTGGGATTATACTGGGTTTGTTGTTGCTTGTTGTTATATCCCAGGCAAAATTCCCAAGGAAAATGGAAAATTTCCATTAATAGTCAAAAGATGGGCATTAAGCCTTCTGCATGGATGGAGTACGAGACTGATGATTGAAATCGCACATGGTGTCGCCCAAAAAAGGACTGTTACTTTTACTTTTGTTGCTTCTTTTGCTCTTCTACATAGTTGTCTAAGAGTTTAAGTATCTCCAAATTACGAAAGAGATCCCAAATCTTTCTGATTTGACTTGTTTCAAATGTGCCATGTTAGTTTTCAAAACAAACTTGTGCTTCTTTCTCAAGGCGAGTAAATAGTAGGGGACATCTATATTTGAAGTTGTTCATTTGGATATCCAGAGTTCTAGACTGCAAGTCGAGTCAGTTGTAATCTAGGCTTTCACTACTTCATGACATTTGTTGATTACTATTCTAATTGCACTATGTTACGTCCAATAAAAAGAAGATTTGAGTTATTTCTATCCTCCAAACTTCTTATGCTAACATCTTTTGATAAGTAATGATGATTGTTATTAATAATAAAACACTAAGGGGTCGTTTAGTTTAGAGACAAGTTATGCAGGGATTAATAATGTAGGGATTAGTAATGCAAGGATTGCAATATAAGAATTAGTTATGTAGGGGTTGTAATGTAGGGATTAGTATGTAACCTAAGGAATAATAATGCATGAATTGTAATGTAGATTAATTATGTGTTTTGTTTGCTTTTAAAAAAATTGTTTAATACACGAGAGTTATTTTGGTCATTTTATTGTTTTAATCCATGTATTACTTTTTGATACGAAATCAACAAATAAATCATAGATTAAAGCAACAAAATGACAAAATAACCCTCATGTTTTTTGATAAAGTAATAAATTTCATTAAAAGAAGGGGGGAAATCGTGTCAATATACAAGAAGTATACCAAAATGATAGAAAAGCTTACAACATGGTTTTCTACAAAATAACCCCTATGTATTAAACATTTTTTTAAAAGTAAACAAACTCAATCTTTACATTATAATTCATCAATTGTAATCCATGTATTACTAATGCATATATTATGTGGAAATCTATGTATCGTTTAATTCATGTATTACTAATCCTCGTATTCTTATTCCACCTTCTATCACACCTAAAACAATACAGAGATTCCGACATAACTTATATAAGTATTATTTAAGAGGCAACAAAAATGACAGCCAAACAATCCATTGCGTAATAATGAGTTATGCCTGAATAAAAAGATAACCAAACATTGTATAGTTAATGGGAGATTTCACACTGGTATTAAAACATCTCAATGATGCAACCAAACAGGCACTAAGTGCATAAAACATAGGTACACCTTGTATAAATCATTAATAATGTCTAACATGGCATCGATCAACAACAACAACATACCCAGTGAAATCTCACAAGTGAGGTTTGGGTAGGGTAGTGTGTACGCAGAAAGATAGAAATGTTATTTCCGATAGACCATCGACTCAAGAAAAGCATAGTCACAACATTTATGAAAAGGAGAGACGGTGTGAAGAAGCTATGTAAGAGAAGCAGTAGCAATAGCAAGGAAATAAACTAACATAACCAAAGCAAAAGAAACAATAAACAATAATAGAAATCTAGGAACAAAAAATACGAGAATAACACTAGTGCTACAAATATGGAAAAGAATACAGGTATAAAAAGAAACACACTTGACTATCTACTAACCTAATATCCTAATTCTCGACCTCCATACTCTCCTATCAAGGGTCATGTCCTTCGTAAGCTGAAGATATGTCATGTCCTGCTTGACCTACCTCTACCTCTCCTTGGACCCACCATAGCCAACCTCCCATGCCTCCTCACTAGGCATCTGTGCATATCCTCTTCACATGTCCTCTCAGCCTCGCTTCCCGCATCTTATCCGCCACACATGCCGCTCGCACCTTGTCTCGAATATCCTCATTCCTAATCATATCCTTAACATGACATCGATATTATGTAAAAAAAATTGATTGCACCAAAAGGCTAGCCAAAAAAATAGATCTATGTTTAAGGCTAAGCATGTTGCTATTTTTTCCTTGAAAAATTCTAACTTTCCAAATTGTCTCCCAAATAGCGTGGGGAATTGTGTTCCAGATCTTGAAGCCTTCTAGTTGAGACGTTTTGCTATTACAACAGTTCAGAAAATCCATAATGGAATTTGGCATGGTCTAGGATATGCCCGAGATGGAAAAAAAATCATGCCCCATAATTTGAGTATAACCTTACAGCGAAGAAAACTGTGATTAACATCTTCTGTTTGCTCCTCAAAAAGAGAATATCTACTACAAAGTCAAAAACCTCTTTTCAGGTCAGTAACAAGCAAAGCAAGAAAAACAAGACACTTTTAAGGGAGCTTTCTCATTAAATCCACTTAATGAAATAGTCATATTCACACAAATCTTCCTCCAACTATTCCTACTTTGAAAACTCTCTTCTTTCGCTTGGCTCTAAGACAGTCCCAGTAAAATCATCCATTGGTTAACCTAATTGAATTGTTTTCCTCATACTCTCATGATACAAGGATTATAAGGTGCTTCTGGCGACTCATTATCTTTTTCAGAATCATCTTCTATACATGTTGAGCCCTTAATGAATGATGCTACTCTTTCCATTGTGCACCCAAAATACTCGATCTACTAGCAATTTGCATTCTACTTAAAATTTTCTTGAGTTATCAGAACATGTGGTCCGGTCCTTCCCTAGACCTTGCGAATAGCGGGAGCTTAGTGCACCGGGCTTCCCTTTATACCATACTCTTGTTACAAATTAATCCATAGTCCAAACACCAAAGATTGTGGGAAAAGCAACAGGCTCATCCTAGTTAATGCCAAGTTTCGGTTGAGTAAATGACAAATTTACATGATAATAGTACCTGGAAGATAGTTCATTTACCACATCATAAAGCTACAATTAGATGTCATTGGATGTTTATAGTCAAGATAAAACCAGATGGGAAGGCTGATCGCCTTAAAGCTTGTTTGGTTTCCAAAGAAAAAACTCAAATATATAATCTTGATTACGGTGATTCTTTCTCCCAGTGGTAAAAAATAGCATATGCGTCTTTATTATATATCCCCTTTGACTCAAAGATAGTCATGTATCATTGATCTCTTAATCAATTGACTATAAAATATGCCTTCTTGCACGAATAACTTGTTGAAGAAGTCTACACAGAGGAACAATCATGTTTTTTGTTGCTAAGAGGAATGTGAATTACTATGAAGAGTAAGCCAATTTCTTTATGGGTCCTAGAAACTTTAAAGCTATAATTTGGTTATAAATGTAGTTTATTGATAGTTTAATGTTGATGGCATTGTTAAAGTAATGCAGGAAATCATGCACAAGGAAGCTGCCTCGTAATTGAAATTCAATCCAAGAACAACAACGAGCAACCTATGCTCCAGTCCAAAATTTCCATTTCTTAAAGAGGTATTCAGTAAATCACCAAAAATTCACAGCTCGCCAAGCAAGTCTTTATGACACGAGCGTCAGTAGACAAAAGTTTTTTAGAAATTCAGCACATGATCCAAAAGTGGAGATTCGATTGAAGCATTTACAGATATAGAAACTTGATTAGCGTTATGCCATTAACTTGGATATAAAATCTCTAATTCCTATTCCAAAATCCCGCGATCCGACCAAAAAGCAAAGCTAAAATAACTAACACAGTAATTAAAGAGGAGATAGAAAGAATACTTGGCAGGGATGAGAGCAAGATAGGAAAGAGCAGAAGGAAGAATCTGGACAACAATATGACCGCCCACAAGCACAACCGCAAGACCCTTGCAAAGCCTCGTGAACCCCGTATACATATTGCTACTCATACTGCCCCTATTTCAAAACACACAAATTGTCAAACTACCAAATCAAAATTCAGATCTGAGGTTAACAACACAAAGAAATTGGGATCATAAGCATATGTAACGCGAACTTACGAGTGATTACGGAGAGCAGAGAGGTGTAATGGTGATGCGTGTTTCAGAGGAGTGGGAGATGGGTTGCCTGTGTTGGGAGATCGAGGTAGAAGACGGACTTAAATTGCTGTTCCCCCCCCCACCCCCACCGTTTCACTGTATATTTTTAGAGGTAGATGGGGGATTAACGTGAACAGTTCACAAGGGAAAACGGTTTGTTTGGACAATAATCATTTCTTTACTAGTAATAAATAGCAATATTTAAAATGCATAGGATCCCAATGAGTTGGTTAATATCACATCACAGCATCAAAATGCCACTCTTATTACACGGCATATGCACATAAAAATGATATGGCACCCTTATTTCGTTACATGCGCATATAACCACCTTTATTTCGCCAAGTGGGCAGCCCGTGATAACGCCACCCTTATTTCGTCCCACGCACACAATCATAGACAAAGAAATAGCACGGCAAAACCTCGTGATACACCCCCAATCAATCCACTCAACATGTCCACAAGTACCACGGTACCAAAAAACCATAATGCTAAGTGCCACTATAACACAACAATAGTACCAAAGTGTCACCAAAGTATAAGTTCACAACTTTCAACAACTGTGCACAAGGACATAACAAATAATCATAGAAGCGGAGAGATGTTCAATAGATAAAGAATGTCTATGGCTAAGTCAATGAAATAATCATGATCAACAACAACAACCCAGTATAATCTCACTAGTGGGGTCTAGGGAGGGTAGTGTGTACGCAGACCTTACCCCTACCCTGAGGTAGAGAGGTTGTTTCCGATAGACCCTCGGCTCCCTCCCTCCAAGAACTCCCCACCTTGCTCTTGGGGTGACTCGAACTCACAACCTCTTGGTTGNTCCCTTTAAATATCGCAATATATGCTTAATCCCATTCTAATATCTTCGTGTAGGAGAAGAGTTATATCTTGCTAGTAAATTAACAGAAAATGCTATGTCAGGTCTTGTAGCAATAGCAAGATAAATAAGTGCACCAATTGCACTAAGATAAGGTATTTCGGGACTGTCACGGTCCAAAATTCCCATCTTCGGGACCGTGATGGCGCCTAACATTTCGCTTACTAGGCAAGCCAACGTTAGAATAATATTATCTATTTTAAAATAATTTTTAAATTTATAAATAATATTAAAAACAAATACGGAAGTAAAGACTGAAATGCAGTGAACAATCCATAAAAAGAA
This sequence comes from Nicotiana otophora, assembly GCA_000715115.1. NCBI lineage: Eukaryota > Viridiplantae > Streptophyta > Magnoliopsida > Solanales > Solanaceae > Nicotiana > Nicotiana otophora. The sequence continues at coordinate 453,625 of AWOL01S0000371.1, forward strand.
TATTGGTGTCTAAATACCATCCCAGAATTGGTGTCACAAGTGCACGAGCTTCTAGAATAATACAAATAAAGGGTCTGAATAAAATAAAGCTATCTGAAAACAAACACACAGCTAAAGTACAGTAGACGGAGACTTCAGAACTGCGGACGCCATGAAGTTATACCTCAAGTCTCCTCTGATTAGCTGAAATCCGAGCAAGTCTATGATACGTTGTTGGGACCAACTCCAAAATCTGTACAAGAAGTGTAGAGTGTAGTATCAGTACAACCGACCCCATGTACAGGTAAGTATCGCCCCCCCCCCCCACCGTTTCACTGTATATTTTTAGAGGTAGATGGGGGATTAACGTGAACAGTTCACAAGGGAAAACGGTTTGTTTGGACAATAATCATTTCTTTACTAGTAATAAATAGCAATATTTAAAATGCATAGGATCCCAATGAGTTGGTTAATATCACATCACAGCATCAAAATGCCACTCTTATTACACGGCATATGCACATAAAAATGATATGGCACCCTTATTTCGTTACATGCGCATATAACCACCTTTATTTCGCCAAGTGGGCAGCCCGTGATAACGCCACCCTTATTTCGTCCCACGCACACAATCATAGACAAAGAAATAGCACGGCAAAACCTCGTGATACACCCCCAATCAATCCACTCAACATGTCCACAAGTACCACGGTACCAAAAAACCATAATGCTAAGTGCCACTATAACACAACAATAGTACCAAAGTGTCACCAAAGTATAAGTTCACAACTTTCAACAACTGTGCACAAGGACATAACAAATAATCATAGAAGCGGAGAGATGTTCAATAGATAAAGAATGTCTATGGCTAAGTCAATGAAATAATCATGATCAACAACAACAACCCAGTATAATCTCACTAGTGGGGTCTAGGGAGGGTAGTGTGTACGCAGACCTTACCCCTACCCTGAGGTAGAGAGGTTGTTTCCGATAGACCCTCGGCTCCCTCCCTCCAAGAACTCCCCACCTTGCTCTTGGGGTGACTCGAACTCACAACCTCTTGGTTGAAAGTGGAGGGTGCTCACCACTATAGCAACCCACTCTTGTCGAAATAAGCATGATCAAATAGTCATAAAGTGATTTCACAAGTTTCATATAAAGTTCATTATCACATTAAGGCATATTAATAGCCTACGGTCTATTCCAGTCAAAACCAAACATAGTGCGTATACACGCTCGTCACAACATGTACACGTCACTTAATACATTTGGTTATTAAAAAGACTCCATATGAGCTATGGAATGGTAAGAAATCCAACATCAATTATTTTCATCCATTTGGTTGTAAATGCTTCATTCACAATAATGGAAAGGACAATTTGGGTAAGTTTGATCCAAAAACGCAACGAAGGTATTTTTCTTGGATATTCTCCCTCGAGTAGAGCATATAGAGTATTCAATAAAAGAACTTTATGTATTGAGGAATCCATTCATGTTGTTTTTGTGGATGCTAACCCTCGCTTAAGGAATAAAAACTTTTCTGAAGATGAAGAAATTTCTATTGTCCCAAAGTCTGTTGTTACAGGAAAAGACAGTCACGATCAGGCGGCCAATCAGCAAAATCAATCAACTAAGGAGCATATTGAAATCCAGGAACCATCTTCTGCTGAACAATCAACTATATTGGAAAAGGAGCCACTCATAGTTGTTTTAAATGAATAGAAAAGTGAACTCGGATATCCCCACAAGTTCATCATTGGAAATCCACAAGAAGGTATCACAACCAGAAGATCTCAAAAGATCAACTCTTACATGGCCTTAATATCACAACTTGAGCCAAAAAATATTGATAAAGCCCTCAAAGATAAGTACTGGGTCAAAGCCATAAAAGATGAACTTGATTAATTTGAAAAAAATAAAGTATGGGATTTGGTTCCAAAACCATCCAATGCTCCTGTCATAGGAACTAAATGGTTTTTCAGAAATAAGCTGAATGAATCTTGTCAAGTAGTTCGTAACAAAGCAAGACTAGTCTCCCAAGGTTACTCTCAGCAAGAAGGAATCGACTACGATGAAATATTTGCTCCTGTAGCAAAATTAGTATCCATTCGAATACTACTTGATTTTGCTGCTCATAAAGGATTTAGGCTATTTCAAATGGATGTAAAAAGTGCCTTCCTAAATGGATATATCTCTGAAGAAGTATATGTGAAACAACCTCCTAGCTTTGTAAGCAACAGTTTCCCAAACCATGTATTCAAGTTGTCAAAAGCTTTAAGCGGACTCAAACAAGCCCCCCGAGTCTGGTATGAAAGACTAAGCTCTTTTCTTCAAAATCAAGGTTTCAAACGAGGTAATATCGATACAATTCTGTTTATTAAGCGTTCAAATTCAGGTAATCTTATTACACAAATTTATGTAGATGATATTATTTTTGGTAGCTCTAATTCTGTATTATGTGAAGAATTTGCTCATATTATGAAAGGAGAATTGGAAATGAGCATTTCTTTCTTGGATTACAAATCAAGCAATCTTCCAAGGGAATCTTTATTAGCCAAACCAAGTACACCAAGGAACTCATAAAAAAGTTTGGAATGGATAATTCAAAGCCTATTGGAACTCCAGTGAGTCTAACAACTACTCTTGAAGAGGACAAGAATGAAAAAAGTGTGGATGAAACAATATATAGAGGAATGATTGGATATCTACTATATCTCACTGCTAGTCGATCATATATAATGTTCGGTGTTTGTAAGTATGCAATATTTCAGTTAAACACATTATTAGATACCTTATTGGGACCACTGAATTAGGATTATGGTATGCTCATTATAATAATTTTGATTTAAAAGGTTTACCAGATATAGATTTTGCAGGTGATAGGACTGACATGAAAAGTACTAGTGGCACATGCCAATTACTAGGGAACGCTCTAATTTCCTGGCATAGCAAGAAATAAAATTATGTTGCCTTGTCAACCACTGAAGCAGAGTATTTATCTGTTGGAAGTTGTTGTACACAAATTCTTTGGATCATGCATCAACTTCTCGATTATGATTTAACTCTTACTTCTACTCCTATTTTTTTGTGATAATACAAGTGCTATATGTTTGTCAAAACATTATGTGCATCATTCTAGGGCAAAACATATAGAAATTAAGCATTATTTTATTCGTGATCATGTTGCAAAAGGTGATACTTTGTTAAAGTTCATTAGTACTGAGTCTCAACATGCTGATATTTTTACAAAACCTCTTTTGGAAGAACGATTTTGTGTACCGCGTAAAAAGATTGGTATTATGTCTATTGCGTAAATAATTTTCCGTGTCTTTGTAAAATATTTTACTTCCTTTTTAGTTTGCTTAATTGATAGGTTTATTAATTTGATATGAGTGCAATAATTACTCTTTCATTAGTGCCGCCGAAGCAACTCCTCAGAAGTATCACTGCAATCTGAACCTACTCGTTCCTCTAACCGATGCAACCCTTCAATCTTCCAAGAGCCTAGTTAATTACCCTCCTACTCTCTCATTCTCCATCACTTCTCACCAACTCATCTACCATGGATAAGAGAAACCTCTCATCCTCCACTGCCACAAGACGAAGCATGCAGTTTCAAAAACCCCAAAACCCTGAAAAAACCGTCGACCTTGAATCATCCCTTGACTCAGACTTTATCAAAACTGATAATGAAAGAAGTGACTCATCGGAGGATCTTCCTATTAGCCAGAAAAAACCAGGAAAAAGACCCATGGAGCAAACACCCAAAAGGCATGTATGAAAGAAAGGGAAAGTGAAAAGCACAGATTTTGGGCCAGAGAATAAACTGAACTTCTATGGACCAAGTAAGAAATCGAGGTTTGAGTCTTATAAGTCTAAATGATGACAATAGTGAAAATCAAATTGTATCTATTTAATTGCAGAAAATTAGGAGGGCAATGCTCAATCAAAGGAAGTCAAAATGTCAAGGATATCAGAAAGGAAACACGATCAAGTGCAACAAGGATAATGCTAAATCAAAGGATGTCAAGGATATCAAAAAAGAAACAAGATCAAGTGCAGCCACTATATGAAGACAATCCTTACTTCAAGGATCGATTTGGAATCTAGAGATTCTGAAGATTGATCAATCAAATCAAACCACAAATCACTCACTTGATTATGAATACAAAAATGAAGGAAGTTAATGAATCCAACCCATCTCTTGAGCAGGATTCTGAGGCACCCCTTGGGTCAAAACTCTTAGAATATTTTGTGCCTCAATCACGGGTCAATCTGCAACGGCTACTCAAGACTCTCGTATAAGAAGACTGGCAGACTCAAGAATTTAATTATGCAACTTACCACTATTTTCAATGCCTTTCTAGTTCTTAGCACAAACATTGTATTCCTGAGTTTACTAGTGTCTCAAAAGATAGGAAGTGTTAGGAAACCAAATAAGAGTTGTGTCAAGTTTGTGAAACATCATTGTTGAGAATCGTTGATGGTAAACGATTCAAAAACCACTACTACTATAACAAACTATTGAAGATCTAAGAGAAACTTTGTGACCCAAGGAAACTGGATATAGGTACCACACTGGTACTAAACTAGTATAAAACTCATGTGTTTTCAGTTTTTAAATTCCTTACAATTTAGTTTCATCGTCAATCAAACCTGCTGATAAAGTGAAGTCGAGTAATTCTCTTCTGAGTTGACTAAGTTTTTAATTTAGTTACAATTCACCTCGATCTTGTACTTTCACTCCCCCTCCCCCTTCTTCTTGGTGTTACCCCCTTTGGACTTAGCAGGCTCCATCTTGAAGTCAACAGACAACTCGGCTACCACTATGACCTTATCCGCGTTGGCTACTTGATGTCTCCTTAACTCTTGCTTTGCCCAATTTTGCAACCCATCCGTGAAGTAGAAGAGGGAATCTTCCTCAGACAGTATCGAGATTTGCAGTATTAAGGTAGTGAATTCGCGCACGTACTCCTGAATTTTAGTCATCTATTAGAGCTCCCTTAGCTTCCGCCTAGCCTCGTACACCAGATTTACCAGGTAGAATTGTTTCTTTAACTCCTTCCTGAACTGCTCCCGTGTCTCAATATTACACATCTCTTTCTCCATATTGGCACACTTTTGACGCCACCATAACGCTGCAATCTCTGACAGGTAAAACCAAATGGTATTGATATTGGCCTCATCGCCCTCACTTTTTCATGCTTGAAGTAGTTCCGCAAGTGCCAAAGGAAGTTCTCCACTTCTTGTGCATCACAAACACATTTGAACACCGATGGCTTAGGAGCCTCAATCTTGGCCTCCTTCGTCACAACAACATTGATGGTTTCCTTGGTCACGCCACTATTGACATGCTCATAGCATGACTCTATCTTAGCCTCCATGGCATCGATAGTGCTCAACGCCTCCATGAGTTTGCACTCCAAGGAAGTGATGATTTGCCTTAGCTCCATCTTAGAATTCGTATGTCCCTCCAAGTCATTTCGAATACACTCAACCTCCTCAAGAGTGTGCCCATGAAGAATGCTAAGGGTGCCTTACACATCCCCCATGCGTTAGCCGAAGATCTCCACGGAGTCCATCCCCATATTCAACTTCATAACCCACTCTTTATCAAGCGAGACATCCTCGGGCAGGACCTTCACTTCATCCTCGCTCGTCTCAGTGTTAGATAGTTCTTGGTATGTAAGCCCTTCGTTTAATACAACCTCGGGCGACACCTCTTAGCTCTTATTGGTGGCATTCCTCTTTTTTTACGGTCCTTCTTGTCAGCAGTATCCTGGATGACATTGGCTTAGGTATTGGAAGTGCTAATTTCTTTGTCATTCTACATTACCTTAGTTGCAACCTTTGCTCTAATACCATATTGTCACATCCTTAGTCTTTAACTAAGTGCATGTGCGGCACTTGATAATTTTCTCACGTTCTCGCACAACTCGCTCACGATCTTGCTTTGCCAAGTCAACCTAAAATACTACACTTAAGATCTCTAAGTGAATGTTAGATAAGAAGGACAAGAGAAATTTTCTAATATAAGCTTTTTATAGTAGAGAACTTGATTGTTTTACTTGATGAGTTATAAACTTACAATTGAATGCCCCATATATATACTAGTCATCTAGGGGCTAACAGGTAAATAATAATTGTTACACAAGTCCCTCTATTTTTACAAACAAGTCCCATTCTAGAATTCACTACATGCATAGAATATTCTAAGTACTCGTCTAATAAATCCATAGGGTTCTAGGGTCTTCCAAAAAACATATTCATATTTCTCAAAGAACCTTACCACAAGTTCTAGCCTCCTTCCTATGTAAGATTTCCACATGACAAAAATTGCCAAATGGCACTTATAGGCATGATGATGTAGAGGGTCATGACAAATGGCTGATTTTTTCGAGTTTATTAATGACATGAAATCGATTGACCCTCCTCTCTCTAGAGGAAGGTTTACCTAGGCAAAAGGTGATAATTAGGAAAAGGATAAATATGTTTCTCTTTTCTACTGATTGGGATGAAGAGTTCAGAAGAATTTCACATATAGTTCTCCCAGAATCTCTTCAAATCATACACCTTTATAACTGGAATGTAGAGAAGTGGAAGTTTTAAATCCTACTTAGGTGCGTCATATTTCAATTAAAAAGTGAAAGGTTGGTGGAGATCATTTGTGACTCAAGGAAAGCATGATTACATATTAGCTTGTTAACTAAGAATGTTGAAAGGAAATTTGAAATAATGAAATACTTTTGATCATCGCAATATCGAAGAAAGAAAAAAATAACTCATGAATACTATTGCTGAATTGGATGTTGCTCAAGAAACAAGAAGCCTGAGCGGAGATGAATTATTGCATAGGGCTAGTATGTTCATGAAATTAGAAAAAATAGCTAAAAATGAGAAGGTGAAAACCCTTGGACACAGAGATCCAGGGTTTTATGACCAAATAAGGGGATAAAAACACAAAGTTATTTCAATAGCTAATGTAGACAAAAGAATAATAGAATTGACAAGGTGAAAATAAACGGGTGTTGTGGAGAATCCTGGTGATTAAAGGGAAAATCTTATCTTTTTACCAGATTACATTCTGAAATAGAGGAGTGGAGGGCCGAATTTAATTTGGTGGACTATCCTTGGATAAATTAGGCAGAGAAACAATGGTTGCACATATCTTAAAGAGGAAGAGGTTGGGGGCATGTGTTAAATTATGTGCCTCAGATAAAACACCTAGTTATGTCGGGTACCCTGTAGGTTTTTTCATTTCTGTTGGGATGTTATAAAGGAGGATGCAATGCAAACATCGAGCAATTTACGCACACATACAAATACTTTGAGAAGAGCAACAATGCATCTTATGTAGCTCTTAATCTTAAGAAGGATGGTGCCAGAGAATTGAGAGATTTCAAACCTATCAGTTTGATTGGCTCTACTTACAAAATAGTCTCTAACTTGCTGATTGAGAGACTATAAATAATGATCTCCAAACTGGTGGATAGATTAAAAAAAATGGTCTTCTTAAAAGGGAGATAGATAATAGATGCAGCCTCGGTAGCAAATGAATGTATTGACTCTAGACTAAAGATGAAGACACCTAAAATTTTATGTAAACTTGATATATATAAAAGGATTATGATTATGTGAATTGAGGATTTCTTTTCAAACTGCTGAGAGATATGGACTTTGATAGAAAATGGATCAAATGGATACCATTTTGCATAAGCTCAGTCTGATTCTCTGTTTTTATTAATGGTTATCCGAAAGGATTTTTTCCTTCACATAGAAGGTTAGGACAGGGAGATCCCGTATTTTCCTTAGTTAGACTTGCACATTTTATGCATGCTCAATGGAGAGGGTGATTGATCATATAACCACTTGTGTATGTGACCAAAAAAAAAGAATGTGGGTGCTCATTAGAGAATAAGTTCACTTGATTGACTCGTATGAGAAAACTTTAATCGTTGTCCTACTAGTTTGTCATAGGAATTACTCATATAGAGGTTGTGTAAGTGATTCTTAGACTTGAGATCGCCATAGTATCTTATATGCACCAACATATGCATTGATTCACCTTAGGCACATTATCTATGGATGTTCACAAGGTGTTTTGCAAGTACGAAGGTGTATATTGAAGGTAATGAGTGAATCAAGATGAGATCAGTCGCTCTTAGTATGAATAATATACGTCATATGTGTTCTTGTGGGATTATGTTTTGGGCGTCTCTAGCCAAAGTTGGACAAGATCTAGAAAAGAGTTTCTAGGGTCTCGTCATTAGGTCGTATATTCATAGATCAAATATATAGAGATGAGAATTTGTGATTGAGAACCTCCATTCCCTTAGCTTAACTGAGATATACAATATGAGGGATTGAATTGCATGCTAACCTACTGCAAAAGGATTTTTGGTATGCAAGACGCATGGATCTTACATGAAAGTATACAAGTGTTTAAGTATAAGAACAGTTGCATATTTCCATAGAACACTTGTTTTTGTAGAAGACACATGTTCTTTGATACTTGACACTTGTCTCTTTGCATGTTATGCATTGAGCATTATATAAGAAAACTTTATGTCACGTCCTTAGTCGTTAACTAAGTACATGTATGGCACTGGGAAACTCGCTCACGATCTTGCACAACTTGCTCACGTTCTTTCTATGTCAAGTCAACCTTACTATATTCAAGATCGCTAAGAGAATGGTAGAAAGAACACAAGAGAATTTTTAAAGGAAGCTTTGTATTAGAGAGAACTTGAATTGTTTGCTTGATAAAATACAAATGAATGGACCCCTTTATATAATAGTCTCCTAGGGGCTAGTGCATAAATATTAATTGTTACACAAGTCCTTAATATTTGCAAGATAAGGGCTTTCTCTAAAATTCTCTACAAGCCTAGAAGATTCCAAGGATTTTCCTAGTAAATCCATAGATATCTAGGGTCTTCCAAAGGAAATATCCATACTTCTCTAGAATATTCTAACAAATACTAGCTTTCCTCCTATGTAAGCTTCCACATGACATTAATATATGCCAAATGGCACCTATATGGCATGATGACATGGCGGGTCATCACACTCTCCCTCACCTAATGTTGCGATGACCGCGGCGTAATGTTGATGCATAAACTCTCGGATCTTATCTTTGAATTGCCATAAGTCTTCATATCATTCCCATGTGGCCTCCTCCGGTGATTGCCCTTTCCAATGGATGAGGAACATAGCGGTGGCTTTTTGCCTTTGTTTTCGCCTGGCCTGGTGATCCATGATAGCCTCAATATCCCGATCATACAAGGAGGTAATAGTAATAGGCGCTCGACTTGATTGTCCTCTACTTGGATCATCCTTGTCTTCATGATATGGCTTAAGCATGCTGGCATGGAAGATAGGGTAGATCTTTAGATATGATGGCATGTCAAGCTTGTATGAGATCTTGCCTACCTTGGCGACGATCTTAAATGGCCCCTTATACTTGTAAATCAGATTTTGATGCATGCCCAGTAGTGCCTTGAACTGTCTTGGGTTAAACTTCACCATAACCATGTCCCCAACTCTATAGTTCGTGGGACGCCGCTTACGGTCCGCAAACTTCTTCATCTTCTTAGTTGCCCTATCCAAGTAGGACTTAGCAGTCTCAAGATGCTCCTCCCATCCTTTGGCCATATGATAAGCCCCCAAACTCTTTCCATCGAACGTGGCTGGTAATGAATGTGGAGTTTGTGGTTATTGGCCTATGGCTAGTTCAAATGGTATCCACCCCGTGGACTCACTCTGCTGCAAGTTATAAGAGGATTGGGCGATATCTAGGAGCCTTGCCAAATCTTTCTGATGTGTGCTTACATAATGCCTTAAGTAGCATTCTAGTAAGGCATTTACCCGTTCCGTTTGTCCATCCGTCTGTAGGTGGAAACTAGTGGGAAAATACAGTTCCGTGCCAAGTATGTCGAATAATTCTCTCCAAAAGTTTCCAGTAAAAGGGGGATCTCGATCACTGATAATATGCCTTGGTAATCCCCAATACTTCACCACGTTCTTAAAGAATAGTTTGGCGGCTGGCAGTGCAACCTGGTGAGGCGGGCATGAATGTGGCATATTTGGAAAATCTATCCACGACCACCATAATAGTACCATAACCGTCAGACTTCGGTAGGAAAGTGATAAAGTCCATAGTCACGCTCTCCCATGGAAGCTCTGCAACTGGTAGTGGCTCCTCCGGGTTGTTATTGCTCAACCTTATCCTGTTGACAGACAAGACAAGTCTACACATAACACTCTATGTCATCTCGCATGCGTGGCCAATAGTAGACAAACTCAGTAAGGACCTAGTGCGATGTTGGCCTGGATGACCAGCTTATATTGTGTCATGACTCTCCCTTATGATCCGCCGTCTAATATCTCCAAACTTAGGCACATAGACCTGCCGACCTGTGGTAAGTAGTAGGCCGTCTTCGACCCAAAAACGTCTCGTATTGCCCAGGTTGGATAACTCGATAAGTTGTTTGGCTGGTGGATCATGTTGCATGCCTTCTTTTATAGCCTCACGAATGTCCCATCTTTTTGAAGTGATTGTAGCAAGCTCGACTTTCCGGCTCAAGGTATCGGCTACAACGTTACCTTTTCCCGGCTTATGCTCCAACACACAATCAAATTCGGCCAAGAAATCCTGCCACCTAGCCTGTTTTGGTGTGAGCTTCTTCTGCGTCTAAAAGTAGCTAGTAGCCACATTGTTAGTCTTGACCACGAACCTCGACCCGAGAAAATAATGTCGCCATGTACGAAGGCAATGCACAATGGCAATCATTTCCTTCTCTTGCACCGTGTAACGCTGCTCTGTCTCATTTAACTTACGGCTCTCAAACGCTATGGGATGCTTATCCTGCATCAGGATACCCCAATGGCAAAGTATGAGGCATTTGTGTGCACCTAAAATGTCTTGGCAAATTCTGGTAGCGCCAAGACTGGATCCTCTATTACAGCTGCCTTAAGGCCTTCAAACGCCTTTTACGAATGCTTCTTCCAAACCCATGGCTTGTTTTTCTTTAGCAACTCAGTCAATGGTGCGGCCTTTGCTGAGTAGCCACTGATGAATCGATGATAGTAGTTAACAAGGCCAAGGAAGGATCTCAACTCAGTTACCTTTATAGGTGATAGCATCAAGGACAAGGATAGAGTTTTGGAAGCTCTAAGGACATTTACAAGATCTCAAGCTAAAGAGTTACAGACTAAGGTTGCTGGACTTCAATGGCAAATAAAGAAAATTTTAATTGTAGAGGAAGAGATCAAGCCCAAAGTAGACGAATTATCCAAGTTTTACATTTATTTGGTGATCCAAATTGAAGTCTAATAGGAGGAAGATTAGGCCACCAAATCAGTCATTGAAGTCCACCAAAAGGGCTCAAAGTGAGGTTAAAAGATGTCCAAAAGGGGGTGTTTCAAAAGGAGCCCAATTGAAGTCCAAACCAATGGCCCTACCTAATTGTAATGACTTGTTATGCCTTAGCAGCCACCCTACCTAATTTTAAGGACTTTTATGCCTTAGTACTCCTATATATAAGGAGCTCTTCTCATTCATTGAGACACTTCATTATTGATTAAGTATATCATATTTTTAGAGTTCTTTTGAACCTTTGTTACTTGTGCTTTGAGATTTATCTTTCAACCTTTACTAGTTTATAGTTCAAGGTTGTAAGATTACTTCTCTATTGTGATATCTTTGATTCCTTTATGGTATTCTTAGAAGGCGATTAATACTATTTATTATTTTTTGTCTCAAGTTACTCGTAAAGCGGTTAATATCTCAATCTATTGTTTTGATTTGCTTATAAGTAAAGGCGTTTGATTTCTTCAATAAATCAAGACGTTGTTGTTTTGATCTTGTCAAGCCTATAGAACTTGCGTTCTTGGACGTTCTTGGAATTCTTTCCTTGAATTTTCCCATATCCTTTATTTTCTACCCTTTAGTTCTAGTTGTTCAATTCCTTATTGTTATTGCTTCTATATTTACTTTTCAAATTCTTACTCTAGTTTGGATTCCCGACCTAGTCATTATCAATAGGTGCCTCCCACTCAAGGATAGCATGTACCTTAGCCTCGTCCATGCGTAGCTCGCCATTGCTAATGACATGGCCTAAGAATTCCAAAAGGAGGTGTTTCAAAAGGAGCCTAATTGTAGTCCAAACCAATTGCCCAAACTAGTAGTTTTAAGGTCCAAATTTGGCCCAAAGATATTTGCCCCCTTCTCCCCCCCCCC